>JADLZK010011477.1:0-204548 GCA_015847255.1 Hyparrhenia diplandra
TCCACCTGGCATCATCATATGCTATCCTTAGTTTATATCATCGGTTTACCAAAGCATGCTTTCCACGGCATCATCATATACCAAATGATGTGGTTACTTCTTGTATAATTGGTTTAGAATGGGGCATGCAGCATAGGAGGAGAACTAGAAATTCTTGTTACTCATTTTAGCGGGTCTTTACTCTTGTTCTATTCTTGTTCTATTACATCTATCCAGGCCCTTCCACGTGAGGTACTTTTTTTGGGTTCATATTGATCTTTGCACTAGTTGTTAATAGTGTATTTTTAACAGCGCCACACATTGTAGTAGATGCCATGCTATACCAGGCATGTATGTTTGCATGTTGAGACTTGAGTATATATTTGTTGGGTTAAATCTTTCTTGAAACTTCTTGTTTTAAAATTCTATGTATCCTGGTTCTTTGTTTTGTTCCCACGCACCTTTTAGGGTTATTTGTTGAATTTAATTTTTTTTTTGCAAAATGACAATTCTCCCTCATTTGCAGTTGGGTAGGTTTAATAGAGCTTTGCTGCGATAAGTGATTGTAGAGAAAAGTTGAAATGCTGTTTCCCTTGACTTCACCAATTCTAATGTACCAAACTGGAGTATTGATGGAGTAATCATATGCAAAAAGTGAAATATCTTTGATGCCAGTGGTATATTTACTTATGGTTAGAATGCTCTTGTCATACAATAATCTGTGATACTCTTTTATTCCTGCTTTTGAGAGGCTACTTTTTGAATCTTTAATCATGAATCGTTTCCTTTGAATCTCTTAATGTTTTATGGCCTTATAAGGTCTTCCTTTTCAAGTTTATGTATAAATAGAACCCTCTTTTATTTTGTATAAAATAAAACCACTCAATATATTCTACGTTCTGCCCATATGTCACTTTATTTGGACAAAGTTGAACACTCATCTGCATTACCAAAAGTTTTTCCCCATTTCAGATTCAGAATATTACGCATATGTATTGTGTCTCTGTGCATGGTGAAGATAGGAGGGTTAAAGCTTTTAAGTGTATATGCAAAACTTAAGCGATCCTAGCTCCCAATCTATGCAGATTTTAGAGATCAAGATGTTTAAGTTTCTTTGATTTTTGGAAATCATCATGAACAAATGTCATTCTAGGGTTCAAATTTTCAATCAGGGTAGCATTTAACTTTTTGTTGTTTGATTGTTTAGGATGGAGCACTGATTGAAGGGGAAGAAAAGCTGCGTTCAAGTCCGGGCAAAATATGGCATTCAAGAGAAGGTATGAGTTAGCATCGAAAATGTATAGTTTGGTAAGTCTTTGCTATTGGAAGGGTTACAGATTGTCTTTTTGTTAAAAGGGACTGACTGCAAAATGTTATTGGTGCTCAGTGTTTGATAACTCAGTAGTGAAGTAGATGTTGGAAACCAACCCCACTACACGGAAGAGCGTGTACTTGCATGTTTTCAATATGATAAGTTCAGAATGTTTTAGGACAACCTAAAGGGATTGATAAATGATAACCTTTCTTGAATGCACCAAAAAATACCTAGACAGATTGCATGAAACTGAAACAATGATACTACAAATTGCATTATGGCCATGAAGAATGCACGCAGTAGGCTGACGATGATGATGGATTGCACTGGAAGGATGGCTGCATCCACAGAAACAATCTAAACGCACCTGATGACAAGGTCACATGCTGACTTACTCTGAATTACTTTGAGCCGTGTGCTGATACTCATTACAATGCGGATTAATATAATGTTTTTCAGTGTAGTTATGAGTAGGTTGATAGAGGAACTAAAATTGGTACCACTCGAGGGCCTTACATAATGAAGAATGCCTTGAAATTTTACATTCTAAACTCTTTGAAATAGAATGAATCTGGTTCTAACATGCGTTGCATTCAGATTTTTAGGTGTCAATTGGGAATAACAGATTGCCCTCTCTAGATGCTTGGATTAGGTACCAATGACATTACTTCAAACTTTGTTCCATCTTTCAAGGGCTGCGCAACATACTTTCTGCATGATTGAAGAGTCTGTAACCAGGCTACATATCTATTTTCATGTTCAAAGTCTATACTCTAGATGCAACTGTTAAAATCCTAGTTTATGGAACTGTTAAAAATATACCTTCCATTTTATCAGTTTAAGCTTGGTATGACCTTGTCCTATAACCTGTCATCTTTTACCACAGATTCTAGATGATGCACCAGATGCAACGCTATATTCAAACAGGAGCCTCCTCTGCAAATAACGCTGTGGGTGATGGTAGAGGTGCTCTCTCAGATGCTTATCAGTGCAGGATGATGCGACCAGACTGGGCAAAAAGCTTGCTTTGTCGTCAGGCTGCAGCTCACATGCTACTCAAAGTGAGATACACATCTGCTCCTATTCTGCATATTTACTTGCAATTAGCTGAACAATTTCTTTTTTCTCTTGTTCTTGTATGGATGTGCTATGTCGGGGTACAAGCAAGCTCATGACGCTCTCTAGATGCTCAAAAATTAGATCCTGGGAGTGACGAGATCGAGAGAGAGCTACGGTAACCTGCAACCCTTTTATTTTTTTGCTCTTTTGGCTGTATTTTTAAAAGAAATGTGAAACCGACAAATCGCTCATCATGTTAATCACAAGCAGTTGCATAGATCAGCAAAACCCAACGGTTTGTTTACTCAATATATTTTTATTCAACGGTTGATGGTAGTTGACACTGTTTTCATTCATTTGGTTTGTGCAGGAAGGCTAGGGAGTTTGAAGACCAGAACCGAAGCATAGCATCCGGTATCTTACTTCATGTGCTTGGTTAGGAACCGTCTGTTTAGCAAGTGGACATTGTGCTAAATGTCTGAAGAACTAACTGTAAAAACGGAAAGGGAGAATTTACAGTGGTAAGTCAACCGAAACGAAGTCTGGAAAGATTTAATGAATTGTCCAAGTAGGGAACTCAGACATGCTACCTGAAAAGATGTTTGACTTGAGAAGATGCAGTACAAGGCATACCATCTGCATTTCCTTCTGTTTCAGTCAAACAGTAATATATACTGAATACTATGCTGATGTACTTACCGGAACCAGGGACAATAGTCCAGCATTTGATTCTGCTGCTGAACATAAAGACAACTTGACAAGCAAGATTGGAAACGTCATTAGGAGGCTCCATTTAGTTGTTTTTGGTGTGAAACATAGCTTGTACTCTCTTGTTTTGGTTCACATCCATATGCCAAATAAACATCCATATACAATGCACCAATATACTCCCTTGTTTTGGGGATGTACAGCAATTACGACAATGATTAAGCTCGATCATTACAGCTAATCGTGTCAAGATACCAAATCTGCATCCGCCATTCACTGTATTCGGCGATGGGATTCAGCGCCCTATAAATACCGATGCAAGATTAGCTAGGATGCTCACAGCACAAGCGGGAAGTAGTGCAGTGGTGGTGCTCTACCGTACTAGACAGCTACCAACCAATTGTTATGGCGGCCGAGCAAAAGCGTCGCGTCGCCCGGCGCGCGGCTGATGGTGCTCCTTCCACTGGCCGGTGATGCTGAGGGCCCATTACTGGCGCTGGCGCCATTTGCTGGTGACGATGAGCCACCGGGAAGCGATTAACTTGACTCCGGCGCCCGGCCCCCACCCCCTCACGCCGCCCTCCGCCACATACGCCCGTGGACAACGGCGAGTTCTCAGTGTTGTTGAGGAAGGTTCGGGGACCTGGCCACAGGCCCAAACACCTGTCTCTCGCGCCGCGCGATGCGGCGGTACCGCTAGGCGGCAGCTGGCTCTGGCTCGTGCACGACACAGGCGGGGAAGTCGCCATTTGCGGTGACAGCGAGCCAAATAGCCCTCTGATTCGCCCGTTTGAGCATGGCCGCCAGTGATCAACCATCCTCCTCGCCACGACCCGACCGAGTAGCGTCCGCGGACGGCGACAACAAGACCCAATCTACAGGGAAATAACCATGGACTTGGTATATTAATGTGAGGTGTTTCTAATGCATGCATGAGTAGATTAGGGCCGTACCATTGTTTTCTGGGTACTTAATTTGATGGCTGGGGAACAGCGAGGCATCTAAATAATTGGTAAATCAGTGTTGCTATCGAAATTCTGAACTTTTTCAAATCACCCCATTTACTTTTTATACTTTCTAGATTTGCATTGCAAATAATCCTCATTCTCGTTATTCTTCCTCTTGTCCTTCCAACTCTAGATCGAGCTGTGATAAAAGTTGTTGGAGAGAGTTTCTGAATCTTACATAAAAAAGATTACATTTGGGTTTTGTAAACTCTTAGAGATGCTCCTAAAAGGCTCTAAAAGTATTGGGCTTCGCAAAATCAAATTTCTAGCCTAAAGTAGTAAGCAGGCTGGCCTTACACTACTACGGGATTGATTTTTGGGAGGTGTTCAGTTTTGATTTTCCGTGGCGGGCATTTAGAAAACGCCCGCGGAAAATAGATCTTTAGCGACCCTCGGCGGGGGCAAAACGCCACCGGTTAATCGATTACTTGAAGTGATGGCGGTCTTTCTAAAATAACGCCCGCGGTTAATCCCCGTGCTTAGTGGCGGTTTCAATATCGCCCGCGGAAAAGGCTGGGCTATAAATACACAGCTAACCTTCTTCTTCCCACGGGATTTAGCCATTATTTGGGTTTTGAGCTTCAAAACCTAAAAACTATTTCTGGGGAAAGGTTTGCCCTTGGATTGATTGAAGTTTGGCACGCAAGGGTATTTCTCCTCTTTCTCCTCTCTCTCTCTCTTTCTCTCCCTCTCCTCCCTCTCTCTCTCTCTCTCTCTCTCTCCCTCCCTCTCCCTCCCTCTTTATTGCATATGCATGGTCCTCCCTCTCTTTGAGATCTGGTTGATAATGGTGTGTGCTCTCTCTCTCTCCCCTCCCTCCCCTTATCTCTCTCTCCCCCTCTCTCTCTCCCTTTCTTTTGAGATCTAGTTTGGTCTCTCCCTCTCTCTCTCTCCTATATCTCTCCCCTCTCCCTCTCTATTTTGAGATCTATAGTTGGTCCTCTCTCTCCCTCTCAAGCTAGCTCCTCTCCCCTCTATCCTCTCCTTCTCTCTCTCCCCCCCCCTCTCTCTCTCCCTCCCTCTCTCCCTCTTTTCTTCCTCCCCTCTCTCTCCCTCATTTTTGAGTGTCGTGCTCTCTTTTTCTCTCTCTCTCTCATTATTCCTCTTTTGCATAGTTAACTCTATCTAATCATCAATACCTCAATCTCCCAATCATCATTCGCTCTCTTTTGCTCTTGTTAATTAATTTGGCGAGCCGTTATGGCGTAGAGCGAGGGATTGGATGTATGCGAGTAGCGGATAAGTTTGGTTTAGTTGATGATGTCGCGAAAAGTTTATGCCGCGTCAGCCTTGAAGCATCGAATCGGTCGGGTTGGGAAGAAATGGTGTAGATGCTCCCGGTGCAAGCATATGTTCTTACACAAGGATGATGTCATGGTGGAGCACTTGATGCGGTTTGGTTTTCATCGGGGGAGGCAGAATTCACGAGGATCTTGATCTTTTCGAGGATATTGCTAACCTCAAAGATGAAGATGACATGTTGTTTGGCAATCCAAGATGGCTTGAAAATTTTAGGCCGGATGAAGCGGGCAATTGACCCTCTCTACAAAGATGGCGGCAAATGTCGGAAAGCATTGCACGGTGCTACGTTTTAACCCTAACGATGTTGATCTTTGAAGGCTGCGCCCGCGGGTGGTCGGACACGAGCTTCAATGACACATTACGGGTCCCGGTGACCTATTTTTTACGAGGGAATAAGGTGCCCGCCAATACCTGCTCCGGGAAAAGAAGAAGTTGATTCGATCTGTGGCGATGAAGCTTAGGAAGTTTCATCGTGCCTAACCATTGTATTCTATGGCGGGGTAACTATGTGGACTTGCACGAAGCTGTCGCGATGTGGCGTGAGTCGTTACAAGAGGAATCTTGTTGTGTCGTGCCATCGATGAGGAGGGACCATCGAGGAGGGCCCAAGGGCCCAGGAAAGGCGGCGAAGAAGCCCGATGCCACCTCGAGGGCGGGGAAGGAAGGGGTTACCTGAAGAAAGATCCGCCCCTGCTCGATTGTGGTATCTACCCATGCTCGGTCGCTGCGTGCAATTTTAGGAACGGAGGGATGCCAAGCTGATGTCACGGCATGCATCCGTAGCGGAATGCACGAAGGAAGATGGCGAAATTGCGACACCCTCCGGATGCCAAAACGTGGAAGCATGCAATGACATGTTCGAGTTTAGGGGGCGAGCCCACAAGATGTAAGGTTGCATTGAATGCGGCCGGGATGAATCGTTCGGAGGACCTGGTGGAAATGCAGCACAGCACACGGCGGTCACCCTCACCATATACAACACGCCTCCCTCACGAATTAATGCGGAAAGCGCCAAATATCTTCTCGCGGCCCATGCTAATTTCCGGACCAAAGCGACCCAAGCAATAGATGTGCTCATTGAGCGGTAATGGAGAAAATGACAGGCTGTGGAAAGGGGTCAAGATTATATGGATGCGTCCAGAAGGAAAGTTTACTCTAAAGGCCATGATAATGGTCACCATCGATGATTATCACGCTCTCTTTTTTTCATTGTAGGGGCTGATTAAGGGGAAACGACTTACCGCATTTTACTGCGAGAATACACCGCTCCATTTACCTTAGTGGATCCCAAAGGCGATTGTACGCTGGAAGCATCGTAAAATTCTCTGCAAAGAACCGCAATGCCAAGGGATAACCCGATGGATGAGTACTTTGGCGGGGCCCGAGGCGGTTTGAAGCGGGCCGGGAAAAGAGGGTAAAATCTCACGGGCCAAAAGGTGTTTGAAAATGGTTGAAGGACATAAACCACGAGTTGAAAAGAAGAAAGCTAGGTGGGCCAAGGCAAGAAAAGCGAGCCGGAACAAAAGGCAATGGAAGAAGAAAGAAGAAGAAGAAGCGAGAACCCAATCCCGGCGCCCAAAGTCCCATTCAAGCCCGGTCGATTTTTCTTCAAATTACACGCCCATCTTTGGAAGATGCTCCATACACCTCATGCCATCGATAACAGCCATCTGGGAAGAATGTCCGAGAGCTTGAGTGGGATTTTTCCTAGAACATGAAGACTAAGGCGAAGGCCGATTGTCAAGAATCCGCGTCGGGGATCTTTAGACATGGGCATCGGGCCGAACTTCACTTTCGACACCCTCGGGGAATAAGCGGAAAAGTCGACCTTCGGCCATGACTGTCGACCGGGATGAAAGAGGATTTTTGCAAATGGCGGGGGGGATGTCAAAGTCTTGTTGGTTTCTGTTCAACATCAAAGCATTTGTATCGATGAAAGACCTCCCTGCTTTGCCATGTCATCTTTGTGGTGTTCCTTCCAATTGTGATTAGGTGCATGGCCCGAGTTCTTGAAGATGGTCATTGCCTTTGTGCTACTTTTTAATCGCATCCGAGAGAGAAGATTCATGCGTTGAAAAGGACCTCCCATGGCGAAAGAAGTTCATCAGCGGAACTATGTACCCATTTCGAGATGTGCTTACCACCCGTCTTTCTTGATATTATGCCACACCCTCATTGATACACATGGTCGTCCGGATGATAGAAGCGGGGCCTCTCTCTGCACGCTTGCGAGATGTGGCGACGGCGGTTCATGTCACTCTCTTAACGAGATCCGTCCGCTGGAGTACGCTACCGAGAGGGGGCTCTATGATCGAGGCATATACACACAACACGGGGTACATTAAGCTGCTGCACTAGGTACATCGGGATGGCAAATACAATCGGCCTACCCGAACACCCGCTACGCGAGCAGCGGGGATGGGCTGTAGCCCGAGGGAGGAAAGATGCGAACGATATAGACCAAAACAATGGAAGAAGCCCATGACAGCGCTGCGAGACGGTTAGTATCAATGGAAGCGCGTGGGTTGAGAAGCATGCGGAGGAAATTCGCGGCTTACGGCTGGCGGCCTTGCGGAGGGTGGAGTGCGAGACAACACCGGATAAATTTCTAGCGATGAATCCGCGAAACGGGGGATACCCTAAGCGCGGAGGCGAAGAATCGATGCTTGCATATGGCCCATCTAGCCAAATCATCACATGGCAAGGTTATGACATCAATGGATATAGGTCCCACCACGAGAAAGAAAAAGGACAACAAAGCATCACGGAACAATGGCGTTGGTATGAGGGGCATTGACATGTCCACCGGAAACTCAAGACATACTATGGGCAAATCAAGAGATTTGGGAACGATTATGGCGGAGAGTCTGATACCATTTTCGGTGCGATGGGTTAAACCGGCGGTGATTGGCGTGGGCAATTTGGGTTAACCAGATTCATTTCGAAATCTTTGCGAGATGATGAGTGGGTACTGCGCAGAATTCGGCGTAGCCCGAGGTAGCCTACTACGGTGCTAAATCGCGGGGCAAAAGCACCTACATGTAGTGCGTGGGAGGAAGCAAAGGATGTGGGAGGCGTGGGTCTCGCGAGTCTGAAAGAGTACAACAAAGCTACCTTGAGTTTACACTCTTCACCCGATCATCCAAACAAGATTAAGGAATTCGAGACAGCGTGTGGGGGGATATCTCGGAAGGACCAAGACAAAGCCACGGTGCCGCCTGCGGACGGTCGAGGAAAAGCGATGGCAGCCCGACAAAAATAAGTCGATCCTTTTTTGTAATAGAACCAAATATGTATGTCGCGACATTTATGTAATGGAACCAAAATATGTAATGGATGCGCACTTTCCAAAAAGCGACTACGACTTCGATCTACTACATCTTAAAATGACTCCAAACTTGTCAATTAAAAGATTGTATTTTAAATCGTGCAGAACTATTCAAATTCAAGTTTCACATTTTCATGGGTACACACATACTCATAGGAAGGCCACACAAAAATTGAATTTTTTAATCAACATTTGAATTGATATTAATTTTCAAATTCATGTTTTGAATTTATTTTTGCATGGCGGTTATTTTTACAATGATACAAAATCATTTCGCGATGGCGGGCATTGTAAAATAACGCCACCATGCAAAATGGTGGCCCCTACTATATAGGTGAGCCAGCGGCGAATCGGCTAAGTCGCCGCTTCGCTCACTTTCTTCCAGGGAACGAAATTTTTTGTGTTTTGTAGCTTCCACGCCCGCCCGCCCGTAACCGTGTTGCCGTGGGGCCTCCGCCCTCCCCTCCGCCCTCCCCCCTCGCCCTCCGCCATCCGCCCTCCACCCTCCCCTCCGCCTCCCCGTCCTCCGCCGGGAGCTCTTCCCGAATCCTTTCCGATCCGCGCCTCGAATTTAGCCTCTTCCCCATCCTCCTCAACTACGCGAAGCGGGAGCTCTTCCCATCCTCGCCGTCGCCTCGGGTGGCCTCTTCCCCGTGCTCCTCGCGGCTGCCGCGGGGAGCTACTTCCCGTCCTCCTCGCGCCCGTAGGATCATTCCCGTCCTCGCCCATGGGGAGCTCTTCTCATCCTCGGCTAGCAGGGGCTGGGAAACCCCCTAACCGCCCGGGGGTCTCACGAGATCGCCGCGCGCCGGGAAGCTCTTCCTCCTTCCTTCCCGTCATGCCAGGGGAGCTCATCCCGTCCGCCCGTGCGTGAGGTTTTTGCGGCTGTGATGCCTTTGATGCCTTTTTTTCTCTTTGGGGATACTCTTTGTGATGCCATTTTATTCTTTGCTGTGATACAATTTTTGCCTGCCTATGATGTCTTTGTGATGCAAATTGAGATAGAACGAGCACATGCCCTTTTGTGATGTTGACTACGACCAAATTGAGATGAACTTGCTACTGTCTTGCTACTGTCTTCTTTGTTTAGTTCAAAATTTAGTTGAAAAATGGACTGTCTTGCTACTATCTTATTTGTTTACTTCAAATTTAGGAGCATTTGACATGAATTTGGGAGCCTATTGTGTCCGAATTTGGGAGGGTCGTATACCTACGGTCATATACATGTTGTTGTTTATTTATGATTTTGGGAGCCTATTATTGTCGGGGAATTTGACATGAATATAGTGGCTTTCTACCCTCCTATACACTTGTCTCTCCATATTTGTAGCTAGCTGCTGGTCTAACTAACAAACAATTATGAGCATTTGACATGAATTTGGGAGCTGTTATTAGAAAGTATGCTTTTCCCTACACTTGTCCTCGGGGAAATGTAGGAGCTGCTGGTCCTATACACTTGTTAATTAAGCATATGCTTTTTCTCTATAGTGGTTTGCTATGATTTTGGGTCCTAGCTACACACACACAATTATGTTTGCTTCACTATTTTTGATTTTACACACGGTTGGCTCTCTGTCTACCTCTTTTCTACCTCTACTCTCTCTATACTTATATGATGATCGAACTATTTGTATACTTAGTCTTGAGGCGGTGGCATATCGATGATGTGAATCTTTTTAAAGGGATGGCGATGATGAAATGTCACATACTGCGTGGCTAAATGAGGATAAAACCCTTTATAAACAAGCACCAGTTTAAGGCGATGATGTGATAAGATAGTTGTGTGCCGAGGCAACTATCCATTAGAATCATGAAGGGCTTATGGTGCTTTGGAGAAATAAGCTAGACATGAAAGGACTATCGTGGGATGACGCACCAAGCGAGGAAGCTTATGGGAACCTCGGAATTTTGGAGAAATAAGCTAGACATGAAGGACTATCATTGGGATGGCCCTTCTTTGGATTAGATATGTCGCGCCTTTAAATACTTTTTAATAACCTAAACTTGATTGATCAATGCGATGGATTCGTCGAGTTTTGTAAATCGTGATGGTGATCACTTTTAAACTCTAAGTGCTTTAATTGAATATCCATGTTAGTTGAATGTTCATTGTGATGCATGTTCAAGATTTATGTCAATATTCTCTTACTTCATTATTTAATATGTGGTTTAAATCATAATTTATAATTTTATAATATTTTGAATTATTTTTATTAATCCCTAAATTAATTAACGGTGGCGGTCTTTTAACAAAAACACCGTCATGGTTAATCGCATTAACCTTTATGGCGGGCACATAAAGATGACGCCATGGTTGGTCTAATATTGCCGTGGCGGTTTTGTTAAGCGACGCCCGCGGTTAATCAGCATTTTCATGGCGGGCAAGGGGGACGCCGGTTAATCGTTGATTAACACGTGACTCTAACCGTGGCGGTTCCTGCGCGCCCGCGGAAAATCAAAATATCGCCCGCGAGGAAGTTCATTCCTGTAGTAGTGTTATTATTAAAAAATCTTTTAGCCGAGGCAAATCCATGCTCAATGAAAAAAATATATAAAATTTGGTATTCTTGTTGCACACTTGATCGTCTAGGCTCTGACTGAGCTACCTGTGTAAAGTTCGAGACCTAAAACATAACTTAATTAATTCTTTTTTTTGCTTCAAAGGTCGCTGTTTGTTTTAGATTGATTCATAGGTCACTATTTTTTAGGGCAGTAGCAATACTGAGTGCACCGTGCACGCTATATATAAAAGCCCCCGTCCGGGATGCAGTGTGCGACAGATCCAAGAACCACCATTCGATCCACTAGGGAAAGCTCCAGCCATCCAGCGGTAGTTCCTCTACTAGCTCAGACATTGCGGTGCAAAAGGCCTGCGGCGACGCAGGAAGTCGCCGCGCTCCTCCCTCTGGCTGCGGCGCTCATCTTTGTCGTCGGCGTCGGCGGCGGCGCCCATTGGGTGGAAGCATAGGTCGTCGATCTACCCCAACCTTTCTCCGACCCTCCTCCAGGGCCTTGGGGTCCCATGGTCAGCTATCCTCCGCGGAGAGGAACATGGGGCAGCGTCGCCCGTCTCCTACTCCCTCAGCGTCGTCCGTGACCTCAGGTGGCGTTGCCACCCTACATTATTCAGGTGCCCTCCGGCCCTGGTGGATTTCCACCACCACCAAAATGCGCCACCGCCGAAGACATACTGGCCGTCGGTAGCCTGAAAGTATTGATTGATTGATTAATTGAATGAATGTTTAGGCGAGGTAGGCCAGGTTGAATTTGTTGATGAGGCAAATATTTTTAAAAGTTTTATTAATTAATGGAGTTAATTTCTTCATCTATCTTCTCCCAGTATTAACATTAATAATAATAATATATATCTATGTTCTTCAATAACTGTAGTTTGTTCAGTTTTGTATCATCAGTTTTGTATCATATGGATTGGATCATTTTGGAATTCATTGGTTAGGTTCTTGTGGTTGAACCTACCAACCTGGTTCAAGTCCTCAACATGTACGCGGGTCCCTAATTTTTTGCTGGATTTATTCTAGAATTTATGATTGCTATGCTTCCTTTGGTAGCTAAGAAGCGGCGTTCGATTGATAACAAGGCGCATGGTACTTCTTGGCCCATTCCTCTGCCTAGTTGCTTTCGTAGGGTAGGATTACGCCTAGGTGCTTTCGTGGGGTAGGATTTGTATCACGGTGTTCATAGGGTTGAGTGTCTTTATTGCATGTTGTGGCGTCTACATTGTCTTTGTGTAATCTAAAAAGACTCTGGTCTATGAAACTTTAGTATTATGGTTCACGAAGAAAGGCTTAACTGCTCTGCTTTGGAAGTTGGGCACTGAAGTGCGGGAGGCTCCGACCATCGTTGAGGAGATGGTCAGGGGCGCTGCCGAGGGGGTGGTATGCCGCCCGGCTAAGCGGCGCCCGCTTCAAAAATGCTTCTTGAGGGGCGGTTTTGACCTCTCCGCCATGAACCTCAGCCGAGGGGGCCTCACGAGGAGGTCGTCTAGCCATGCCTACGGCGGGTGGTTTTATGTAAACCGATTCTTTTGTAATCCCTGCTATTGTATCCGATGTTGTTAAGGTTACGCCTCGGTAATTGTTTGATTACGTGACATCTTGTTATTTGAACTTTATTCTGCAATAATGAAAAGCCCTTAGCGTGGTCTCAAAAAAAATGGTTCTTAAGTTTTGGGAAGTGTTTTAAGATTGACATGACTATATTTATTTTAATTTAGATTGAGATGGTAAGACATGGAATTTAATGAAATTGAATTTGTATTGTGGAGAATGAATAGCAGTTAGAGGACTTTGAAATTGTTTTAGCTGATTATATGCTAAGGTTTGCTGTGTCACCAACTTTAGGAATGCCTGGAATATATGGACCCATAAAGTGAGCGTGTATATGAGTATGGACTTGGGGTTTAGAGAGTTCGGCTGATTGATTTCCTATTTGGGCTGCAACCGTGTGTGGTGGCTTTACCAATCTTTTATAATTCCCTTGTCACAATATTTATGATTAAACATTGAGTGAATTCCTTTGAAACTATGGCATTGAAAATGAAAGGCTTGTATACTTTGGGTAGTTTTTGGTTGAACAAACTAATATCATGGATTTTAATTTTTTTTCCACCATGTAAACCTCATTTCATTAACTCAACGGAAATACAGAGTTTTAGAGTTTCAGAAGAAACAGGGACCAGGGCAGTTCAGCGCCAATTGGCTCAATTACAACTAAATATTGTAGTATATAGGTTATACAAAACTAGTATTTTAATATGAGACAACGATGTTTTATGACCAAAATGTCTCAAAGGTCCAGCACTTCAACTGAATCTTAATCATAATAAGGTCCTTCCACACTAGAATCTTGAAAAAACTGGTTTTCACAAGTTTATGCACTAAACAAATTCCATCAGCTCTCATGTGTTTTATTTGGATATTCCTCATTCTTAAAAATCAGCAAGCTATAAATGCAAGCTAAGCATGTTAGCCGTCTGTTCGCAGTAAGTTCTTCGATTTTGCATCGGTAGCTCCGACACATAGAAAACTATAAATGCAAACAAACCTGTGAGGACAAAAAAAGCATTCCACTAATTCAACCACATTCTTACTATCTATATATGTAAGGGGCCCAACTTCCATCCAATTTCAATACCTTCCCATGCAGTTTAGATCAACAAATGGATGGAAAATTTCAGCAAGCTAGCCCATGGCTGGGCAGCAAAAATAGTATCATCAGGGCCGCTGCATCAAAGTTTTGTGGAATCATGGTGGCAAACAAATTGACACTACTGGCCACACTTTTTGATGAAATACAGGCAGATGTGCACAGCCATAAAGGAGTCGACAATGCCACCTTACGATTGGGGATTTGCTACCCGGGCCTAGTACCACCCTCCGGGCCTAGCCATCCACCACCATTGATGGCCTTGCCATTTCGATTGGAAAACTACCACACCACCATGGAGAGACACACCACCCTTTGGACTAACTTTATAAGCCACGGGGGCCTAGCCCTTTGCCTGGTCGTCCTCTGCCACCATCATGGGAAACACCACTTCTTCGAACCTAGGAAGCCCCTCCTCCCACAGTGGCGGTGAGTCACCAATTGTGGTTATTTTGCTGCCACGGGGGCCATTAGCCCTTCTTAATGGTCATTCGCCATCATCCATGGAGAATCTGATCGACCATTGGTAACCTCATGCGCTCGATGTGAAATGAAAATTTGTTGGTAGTTCAAAGGGATGAATACTCAAGGATGGCGTGATGCCAAGGATCTAAACCAAAAGCTGACATAAATTTCCAACAGCACTCTAGGTTATTCATTTTTCTTGAGTTCATGCATCAACCCACCGGGGAGAAAAATTCTCTTTTGCAACCGAATGTCACATTTCTTTTTTTCAAAGATGAAGTGGTGTACAATACACCACCACCACCCTTCTTCTTTGGTGTTAAGATATGATCAGAACAACTAAAATATAGCTCATATTCATTTTCCACATCACTATTTAATTTTATATGGATCCTTTTCTTATCTACTTTTAATTAAAAAAAGGCACCCTAACTGCAGCGGGTCCGGCTCGTGATGGCGCCTTCTGGCAAATCCATCCACCCGGCCATACAGTCACGTTGGTCTTTTGAAAAGACATTGCCCGGATCCATCTATTGGGTGCACGCTTATATAGCTAATTCAATTAGCCCCTGGCTCTGCACGAAAAGAGCGTTGCAGCAGATCAAGAACCGGATCCAACTTTCTTTTTCCACCAAAGGTAACCAATCTGGCCAAAAAGGCCTCCACGGCACCGGCAATCACCGAAACACACCTACTTTGCCGGTGCTGCTGCTGTGCTGACCCACACACGCGCCCGTTGGGTGGAAGCATCGTCCTCAACTCAACACTTTATTTTCCTTCGCCGCACAAAGAAGTCTTTCGGGACAAGCGTCGTACGTGTGGTCTCCTCCCTCCGCATCTCCATGGCCTTTGGCGGAAAATAATTGCATCATTCAGGCATATTGCAAAATTGCCCAAATTTCTCTGCCACCGCTGGAAATATGGCCCTCGAAGCCATTTAATTATTCAAGCTATTATTTTCACATATCCTTTGTAGAACACGACGGAACTTCTTGGTATATGCCATGATACAAAGGATCTCTTTGTTCCCGGACATACTATCTTCGATTTTTATAAAAAGGTGAAACAAATTTCATTAGTTCAATTTCACTAGCAGTCCCTTGGAAGGGGTTTTGAGTTCAATTCCGTATTTTTTGAACCCTCTTTATTCGAAAATAGTAGAATCAAACAAACCTTTACCGATCGACCATTTTTTAACACTATAAGTAGCCTCAAGAAAAGCCGATTTCTATGACTAATTTAGTTTAATGCCAAATATAGTATAAACGAGAAATTTGATATATGAAAAAATAACATTTAGCTACAAGTCTATAAAAAATGTTTTACTTTTTAACTCCCATTAATTACCACAATTATGATTGAACTTTGGCGTAAATTCCTTAAAAAATATGGCACTACAAAATAATAAGGTTTGTATACTCTTGGCGGAGTACGTTTTTTTTTACTGAATACCCTGTTTCATTAATTAATTTTATAGTGCCACTACATTTTTTCATGTACATATACTCTGTATTTCGATTTTCAAACTCTTGAAAGTATGGGGTGAAAATCTTAAAGGACTTATATTACAATTGGTTGAGTTAATAACTTATATTGATTATTATCAATTCGAGTTATAAAAGTAGTTATATTTGAAAGTTAATGTTGTGTCTTTAATTTAGAAGACATTTAATAAGGAACTATATGATGTAAACAAAAAAGGCAGGCAAAACACAAAATGTCTTCCCCTCAATGAACTTCCTTTTCAAAATTGGTCTTATTTTCTTTTGTGACCATACTTTTTGAAAAAGTTCAGGAAGACATTCAACAAGCTAAACATATTGAGCGTGTAATAGAAATCTCCCATCTGAGCATATATTCAAAACTTAAAATAAATATAGGAAATTCTAAATACAAAAGCCCAAATATGTGGGGGCCTTAAAAGCATTCTACTAATCATATTGAGTCATACTTTTTTGAAAAGTTAAGGAAACACACCTTTGCTTTCTAAACATATTGGCTTGCGTGTAATAAAACCCCTTCTTTAGCATATATAAAACTTAATAAATATAGGAAACTCTAAATGCAAGCCAAACATATGTGAGGGCATTAAAAGCATTCCTGAATCTTATTCATACTTTTTTGAAATTTTTAAGGAAGACATAATTGCAAATAAACATATTGAGCCGTGTAATAAAGTCTTCCATCTCAGCATATATGAAAACTTGATAAATATATGAAACTCTAATTAAATACAAGCCAAACATATGTGAGGGGCCTTAAAGCATTCTAATAATGAGATTTATTTGTCATTATTTTGAAAAATTAAGAAGACATAATTGCAAGCTAAACATATTGAATCTGAAAATGATATATAGTCTTCCATCTCAGCATATATATAAAAACTTGATAAATATATGAAACTCTAATTAAATGCAAACCGAAACATATGTAAGGGCCTTCAAAGCATTAATAATAATAAGGAGATTGATGCGAAAATTTTTTGAAAAATTAATAAGGAAGATATAATTGCAAGCTAAACATATTTCAGTACTTGTAAAAATTCTTCCCATAAATGCATATATTAAAACTTGTTAAATATAGGAAACTTCCTAAATGCAAACCACACACATATGAGAGGGGCTTTAAAAGCATTCTACTAAACAGATTGATTTCCATATGCATTCCACTAATTCATGCTAAAGGCTCAACTATATATACATAGGGTTCAAACTTCCATCACCCCAATATACGGCTCCTATGCAAAGATCCATAAAAGACAAGAGGAAGAAAATCACAAGCTAGCCATGGCTAGCGGCAAAATAATCATCGGGGCCACTACATCATCAATTGTGGTCATGGTAATTAGCGACACTACTTTCCCACACTTTTTGACAGCGATGGCAGATGCACAACCATACTAGACAATGCCACCTGGCGTGGTGGGGGATTTTGCTACCACGGGGAAGAGTACCACCCCACGGCCCCTAGCCGCCATACCCATCCGGACCTAGGAAGCCTTTGGGGCTAGCCCTTCACGGCCATCCGTTGCCACCATAGGTGGAAAATACCACCCGTCGGACCTAGGAAGCCTCGGGGCCTAGCCCTTCACCTGGCCATAAAAACTACATCGCGCCCCTACGGCGATACCGCCACCATCATGGGAAAATACCGCACAGCCGGACCACACAAAGGAAGCCTGGGGAGCCTAGCCCTTCGCACAGGCATCCGCTGCATCCCGCCGCCGATTGGGAATGCCACCATCATGGAAAATATCACCAGTGTCCGGACCCTGCAAAGTACACCGAGCTAGCCCCTTCACCTAAATCCGCTACATCCGCCCGCCATCCATAGAGAAGCGATTGACCATGGTAAGATGATGGGATCGATGTGAGCGATAAACTTAATGTGTAATGGAGGGATGAGTACTCAAGGATGATGCATTGTAACTTCTATGCAAGAACGCATAAATAATAAGAGCACTGCAGGTTGTTTTATTTTCTTGAGTTCATGCATATTATTGTTTCAAAGATTCTCGCCGCAGCCCGAATGTCACATTTACTTCAAAGATGAAGTGGCCTACAATACCAATGGACACCACCATCTCGACCTTATGTTCTAAGATCCTCTATTTACGGAACAAAGTGACAGCAAACAAACAAAAGCCTAGCACTAAGGGCATACATGAAAATGGTATTAGCTATACTTAGTCAGGCTAATGGGAGGTGAGAACCAAAAGACGCTATTTTATACCGCGTTCATATTTTTCCTCGTTACTATTGGACTACACATTGCTCATGGCTTCGTGTTCTTAGGATACATGGAAATAGAGTCGGTTGTTTACATGCACGCTAGTGACTACTCTCTCTCTTACTTTTGTTCTTGCATCGCGTCGGATCCTGCAGCTAGCTAATAAATAGCCCAGCTATGGGACATCCTAACAAACGACAAGAATGTGTAGTTTGATTTTCTTTGATACTAATGACAAGATTGGCAAAGAAATTAAAACATAGCGGATCAAAGTGCTTGAGATTGGAGGCTTATAAGCGAGAAAACTCATACACTTTCACGCGTCAGACAGCGTGGCTTTCAGCTGAGGAGGGAAGGAACATCACAAGTGGGGTGATCTTTGTTGCATGAAATCTGTTTTACTTTATTTATGTGTGTATGATTGGTAACAAAAATTAAGGTTCCCCCATTGAAACAAAATAAAATCTGAATATTATCTTTCCTTCATCAGGCACTGAATGGAGTTAACTGCAGATTAACCATGTCCCAAGATATTTTCCTTAAGAAGGGTCCAGGAAGAGCTCCAGAAATTACCCCAACTATAATAAAATAATAAAATAATAATAGTATAATGAAAGCTACTGAAGACACAAGAAAGCAACACGGGAAGGGCTCTCAAGAAATTCCCCACCTTCATGGCTTCTCGTCTCTAACCCCAACACCAAAATTCCTCCAAATCCAGAGATTATTCTTCAAGGCGGTACCAAGAGCAGTCTAATCCTATTACTCCCTCCGTTCTTGGTTGTTTGTGGTGCATCCCGCCGGCGTCCGTGCGGTTGTCACGCGAGCCGTCACCGTCGCCGGCCGGCCGGCCGTGCCGTGGGGCGCGTTGCCTCCGAAGGACTTGCTTGCTGCCTACCTGCTGGCCTTACTTCTTGCCTCCGCGGTGATTAAGGAGCTGACCGTCGTGATTAAAGTTCTCACCTTGAGATAAGATCTGAACATGTCGATTGTGATTTCACACCGTTGTTGAGATGGCGGGCATGGTGGTGAGCGCTGCCACCGGGGTGTTGAGCTCACTCCTCTCCAAGCTAACGGAGCTTCTCACTGAACAGTACATGCAACGCAAGGGTGTCCGAAGGGATATCGAGTTCCTCTGCCGTGAGTTGGCTGATATGAATGCAGCACTCGAGAAGCTGTCGGGCATGGATAAGCTTGATGTCCAAACCAAGTTGTGGAGAGACAAGGTTCGTGAGATGGCCTATGATATTGAGGATTCCATTGACATCTTCATGCACCAGCTTAGCCAAGAAGACAATGACAAAGATGGCTTATTTCACAAGATTGTAGGCAAGATTAGGGAGCTACCACTGCACTATCAGCTTGCCAACAAGATTCAAGGGCTCAGAACTCGTGTTGAGGAGCAGAGTCAAAGCCGAGATAGATACAGATTGATGAATTAGAGCCCAAGGTGGTGGAAGTTGACCCAAGGCTGCCTGCAATGTATGAGGGTAGAAACAGGCTTGTGGGCATTGATGATCCGCGGGAGGGATCATCAAACAGTTGATGGAAGAAGATGACAGCAAATCTGGCCGACCTAAAGTTGGTTTTGTGGCCTCGGCAAGACAACGCTTGCAAAACCAAGTGTATGCTAAAATCAAGAATGTGTTTGATTGCACAGCGTTCATATCGGTTTCTAGAACTCCTCACATACCAAAGATTCTGAAGGACATACGCTCTGGAGTTGGATATGGTGGCACCAAAGAAATCGAAGATGATGTCCCAAAGCTTATTGAGATCCTAAGATCAACGCCACGAATAAGAGGTATGTGTTTTTTCTGGAATTTATGATATATTTATTTTGTAGACTTAGTTCGTGTTATATTTCTCGTTGGTTGTCTCAAATCTATATTGTTCCATTGTTATCTTATCGGTTATAGCAATATTTTAATTTTGTATTGATCATATGATGGCTTGCTATTTTGATCTGTCCTCCCTTATATCGACATTTTGCTCAGGTACTAGCAAATATCAAAATGGTAGTTGAAGCCATGGAAAAGGCATAAATTTCCTTCTTACTTAAGTGACAGATTACTCGTATTTACTTTGTCATATTGTGATGCACAAACAGGATTGACTTAAAAGTTGCTGACTTTGTAGATTATTGATGATTTATGGAGCATCAAGGATTGCTGCACTATTGAGTGCGCTTTTGTGGAAAATAACAATGACAGCAGAGTGATAACTACCACACGTAATCAAGAAGTCGGTACAGCCTGTTGCTTTCCAAGTCAAGGCCATGTATACCAGATGCAACCCCTTAATGAGCTTCACTCAAGAATGTTGTTTTTCAAAAGGTTGTTTGACACAGAAGACAGTTGTCCTGAGCAATTCAGAGAGATTTCGAAAAAAAAATGCTACAAAATGCAAAGGGGGCAATTACTAGCATTGCAAGCCTTTTGGCTAACCACATGCACATTGAGATATGGGAGAAAATACATAATTCATTGGGTTCAGAGTTGGACACAAATCCTACAATGGAATGGATGAGGCATGTGGTCTTAGCTACAATGACCTGTCCCATGATCTCAAGACATGCTTTTCAGGGTCGGTCAAGTGCAACGGCCCTCTCAGCACAATTTTGGAGTAATTGCTTCATACTTCCACGCCATCTACAGAGGTTTAACTTGTCTGTACCAAAGCCCAAGCTACCAAATTGGATTGCGTATGCTGACAGGTTGGCACATGCTGTACTAGAGGTCCAGGAGCTCCGAAGTGATGACTTCCAGGTTTTTGCACAGTTGCCATGCCTCATCTACCTCTGGTTAGAAGCCAAAACAATCCCAGGGACCAACATCATTATCCATCGAAACACATTCCATATCCTCAAGATCTTCAGATTCTTTTTTGTGATGAGCTGCCAATGCTTGACTTTTGAGCCTGAAGCAATGCCACATCTACAGAGACTGAAGATACAACTTGATGCTCGTGGACAGGGTGCAATGCAGCTTGATGACGGCACTCCAGTTGGTGGCATCGAGCGCCTGGCTAGCCTTGAGATGATCTCCTTGTTTATATATGCCAAATGTAATCAGTGGTCCAAATTAGAATCTGAATGCAGATACACCATCAGTAGGCACCCAAAAAGTCAAGCCATGAAGGTTGATGTAAGAGGTTATGAGCATGACGAAAATGGAAATTTCATAAGAGCAGTCGGAAATACAGTTGCAGGGACTAGTGGAGTGGAGTAAATGTCAAGCATGGTGATGAATTACTTACTGGTACGCTTATGTTGCCAATAGTGTGTTCTGAGTTTCATATCTTTTAATATTTTTGAACCCTGATGGCCTGATCATGTTAGCTCTGTTTCTTTCTTTGATTAGAATTTGCACTGCTAATTTGATGTCCTAATCATGCGTTCATTTGTCACGGCTTCTTCAGACATAGTGCCATAACAGATAGGTACAACCACATTAGGGCAATCGATTTTTCAGAATATCTTACTGCATTTCAAAATGGTTTAATACGTCCCGCATACCAGTCTGTTCACAACAATTTTTCCAAAAACCATTGTAAATTTTTTCACAGCCAGAAAACGGTTCTTTTATTTAAAGTAAGACTACAGTTGATAGAGAAAATTATGATTGGTACCTTCAATGACCTGTTTTGTTTTCACAAAATAGATAGCTTAAATTCTTTTATATAAATTATGTGGTTTTCCTTATGACTAGCAATACCTGAAATGCTCCTGTAACTTTTAGGGTCATGACCTTAATTTACATAATTTATTTAGACTCTGAAAATGTATGAGACTTCACTGGAACCTGAAACTTTTTTTTGTTTTGTTTTGCATAAGCTAAACTGCTAAAAGAAGGTTGTCCAGGTTCCTGGTATCCAAACCTTGAACAGGTTTTATGAAACCATGTGCTATGGCTTGAATCCATAGTCAATCTAGCTTTGTTTGGATAGGCTCTCTTCTTTGGCTGGTTTGTCTGGTACTAACTAGGACTGAAAATATGTCTACGTTCTCCCATGTGGGCCTTGCTATGGTACTCCCTTATTAGTCTTCCATGGCACAGAGGGATCATCCTACAAAACAATGCGAGGTCTGATCTGCAGAAAACAACTTCATACAGATTGAGAATGTGTCCAGCCTTTTCATTAGTTCAGTGTGATACCATACCTCTGTTTTGCCAGATGACAGTAGCCACTTGTCTGATTATGCTTATTCATTTTTGAGCTGTTATGCCTGACTTTTGAGCTAACTACAATACCTTGGCCACAGTAAAGACACAGAGCAATGCAACTTCAAGAGGGCAATCCAGCTGGTCGCATCGAGCACATTGCCAGCCTTGAATGTGTGTTGTGTCTGTATATATGACAGATGTATTTGCGTGCTCAAAGTCAAAGTAGAGTCTACATGCAGAGCTGAGGCGTCATCAGTTGGCACCGGAAAATGGCAAGCCATGCATATTTATGTAAACTGTGTAGAGTTTGATAAAGATGGAGGTCAGTAGCTAGTCGGTCAAGAAAACTAAAAATGCTAGATTACTGTAGTACGCTTAAGCTGTCCTTAGTTTGTTCTGAAATTTGTCTCTTATTATATATTTCTGAACCCTGTTTGTTCTGAAATTTGTCTCTTGTTTGTTATATTTTAAACCATGATTATGTTTGCTCTGTCCTTTCAATTTGGTTGCAATTTGCTGTAATTTCAGAAGTGTGTAGGCATGGTATGTGTTTGCTAGATAGGCTGCTCCGGTTTCACTCCAATAAACCATTTGAATGTTAAGAGCATCAGCAAAACCCACTCTATAAATTGATGTCGTCAAGGGGCTCCTCCTCGCTGCAGCCAATGTCTCTGAGTCGAGATGCCGGCAGAACCAAAAATCCTTCAAGAACCAAGAAACGTGTAATGTGGCCATTGCTAGGATCGTTAACTGACTTATCATTTCCCCTTCGTCCGCCCTCCTCATGTTCGTCAACGTTCAACTCCGTACAACAGCAGAGCGGACTAGCGTGTAGCCTGAAGGACCAAGAGTTATCTTTCTTACGGGGTGTTGGTACATTTATGTAGGAAGGAACTCTATGTCTCAATATCAACTAGCGATATGGCACTAATTACTGTTGCATGTTCCACCTCCACTCATGGGCTTTAAAGTTGTCCCTTATAAAAAGCCCATTAGTACTATACTAAGTCCATTATTAAAAGCCCATTAGTACTATATATACTAATATGTTTTATATATAGATCCATGAGCAAATCATCAACACGGGAGATAGCGCGATTGCAGCCGGCCTCACATCGTGTCTCTTTGCCCGGGAACATCTTCCTATGACCGTGTGTGCAACTACCATCCCCGACGGAATCATGGGACGCCGACCCCCGGCGCCTATGCTCGCGCCGACCATCCTCGTGGTGGGCCACCCCACCCGCCCGCCCGGCCCGTAGAGGCCTCGCCCGAGGCGCGAGCAGAGGGACGCCGGAGGCGCAGGCGGAGCCGGAACGATGACGACGACGGCAGGTGAGTCGACTTCGGACCTTCTTGTGGGGGTATAGAATGGCCAGCCGGGGGGAGGTAGGTAGGCCTAGCGGTTGGCATGGTTGTCCGCGGCTTAGGTGCGGCCGGCCGTGGTGGGGGGTTGGGCGGTGGCGGGGGGCCGCCGTGGCCGGACTTTGGAGCTTGGAGCGAGCTAGGTTAGGGCTGGGCCGCAGTGGGCGTAAGAAGAGGGGGGAAGGGGAATGCGGACGCCGCCGGCGCCCTAGGGCTCTCCGGCGAGCTCTAGGGCACCGCGCGGCGGGCGATGGTGGAGGGGCAGGCGTGCAGCCGGCAATGTTAGTTGTCGACCCGGCCGACACGCCGACCACCTTATGTGGGCCGCCCACGGCCCGGCCTGCTCCTGAGTTCGCCGCCTTCGTCGCGCGGTCGCCGTCTTCGCCGCCGATTTAGGGTTCCGACCGCCACCGCCGCGAGGATGGTCGAGCGCTCTCGCCTCCGGCGACCTCCCCTCCCCTCCATTCCTCCCCGGCCATAGAAAAGAGCCCGCCGGCCGGCCTGGCTGTGCGTCGACACACGGCGGCGGCAGGCGGGCCCGACCGGCGGTGAGCTCCGGGCCGTGGAGAGACCCACGGGCCGGGTACGGGTAGGCGGCGGGGCGTGGAGCTGCTCCATGGCGGCGTTGGAGCCGGGGCGGCCGCGCGCGCCCATGGCGCCTAGGGTTACGGTGGGGAGAAGAAGAGAGGGGGGGAGGGAGATCTGCCGCCGCCGCCGCCGCCGGCCCTAGGGCCTCGCCGGAGCTCCGGGGGGCCCCTTGGGCGCCGCCGGCGGGGGCGAGCGGCGGGTGGGGGCGAGGACGACGATGGCGGCAGAGGTTGACGATTTAAGGCGACGGACCGGGCGAGGCAAGTTGACGACGACGACCATGGGCCATCGGGCGGCATGGGCCGGCCTCGTTGGCCTTCCCCGGGTCGGTGCGCCGACCAAAGCGGCAGCCTAGCACCGCCCGTAGCGCCGGGAGGAGGAGGAAGGAAGGGAGGCGCTGGGCGGGCCTTTAGGTGGGCCGCCCACACCCGTGTGGTCGGCGCATAGTAGCCCCCTCAACCGACACCCAAAAGTCAAGCTAATAGAGATTATTCATCTATCATGTATGGATTATTGACCAAAATTTTGCCGTTGGCACCACGCAACAGTCAAGAAAGACCCAAAAAAAATGTACATTACTAATATGCTTGAGCTGCTTCTTTTGTTTTGTTTTTGAGCCATGATTATGCTTGCTATGTTCCTTTTCTTGATTAGGATTCTAATATTTCCACATGCGAAACACTCATGCGAGCGTTCGATGTTAACGAATCAGCCCATAGACCTAAATGAGCCAGGATGCGACCAGAACTATGTGGATTGAGCCTTTTTCTTCTCAAGTTTATAGGGCGGCACAGGCAGGCCTAACATTATTTAAGAGTATTTATTTATTTAGACTATACACATGGGTTGGGCCCCTCTTCCCAAGCTTATATAGGGTTAAACTCATTATTTAAAAGTATTTATTCTCAGAAAGTTAAAAAGAATTAACTGAATACCATTATTTTTGTAAAAAAAAAAAAACACTCAGTACACACATGCATGTGGTATTACAAGAAACTATAGCATTCAACTAAATACCATTATCTTTGTAAAAGAAATGTATATACCTGGCCGTTAATTTGTTTGAACTCCAGAATAACTAAAAATTCAAATTTCATCAAAAATTTAACCAGGACGGCCCTTAGTGAGATATGTGAGCCTTACCTTGCTTGCCTTTATAAAAGAGGAGTATCAGGGTAATTCTTTGTTTATGGTTGTGTTATTATTGGCATCGAAATTAAGGTTCCGTGTTGAAACAAAATCTGAATATTAAAATTAAGGTATTATTGACAACGAAATTAAGGTACCTGGAAGCTCCAGAACTTTTTTTTGAAAAAACAAACATTCCAAAAAAAAATAGTGCAAAGGTATTGATATTGATAAAGACACAACAAAGTGAACCGAAGCAGAACAAGGGGAGAGCTCTCAAGAAATTCCCCACCTTTGCGTCTCTTCTCTAACCCCAACACCAAAATTCCTCCAAATCCAGAGATTATTCTTCAAGATGGTGCCAAGTGCAGTCTAATCCCATTGCTCCCACTCCGGTCTTGGTTGATTGGGTGGTACCTTCGCCGTTGTCCGTGCCATTGTCACGGTCGCCGTCGCCGCCGCCGGCCGGCCGGCCGTGCCGTGGGGCGCGTTGCGTTGCCTCCTAAGGACTTGCTTGCTGAGTTGCTGGCTACCTGCTGGCCTTACTTCTTCCTGCCGCGGCGATTAAGGAGCTGACCGTCGTGATTAAGGTTCTCCCTTTGAGATAATAATATCTGAATATTTTGATTGTGATTTCACACCATTGTTGGCTTGTTGCTGACAGAGGGAGCTGGCTGCGAGGAGGTTGAGATGGCGGGCATGGCGGTGAGTGCTGCAACCGGGGTGTTGAGCTGAGCTCACTCCTCCCCAAGCTATCAGACCTGCTCACTGACCAGTAAAAGCAACTCAAGGGTGTCCGACTGACATGAATGCAGCACTGCATAAGCTGAGCATGGAGAAGCTTGATGTCTAAACGAAGGAGTGGAGAGACAAGGCTCGTGAGATGGCCTATGATATTGAGGATTCCATTGACATTTTCATGTACCAGCTTGACCAAGAAGAAGACGACAAGATGGATTATTTCACAAGATTGTAAGAAAGATTAGGGAGCTACAGCTGCACTATCAGCTTACCAGCATGATTCATGAGCTTTGTTGTCAGAAAAAAAAAACATGATTCAAGAGCTCAGAGCTCGAGTTGAGGAGCAGAGTCAAAGCCGAGGTAGATACAGGACTGATTTATTAGAGTCTAATAAGGTGGTGGAAGTTGATTCAAGGCTGCCTGCAATCTATGAGGATAGAAAGAGGTTTGTGGGCATTGATGGTTCATGGGAGGAAATCACCAAATTGTTAATGGAAGAAGATGACCATCATTCTGAATGACTTAAAGTGCTGTCAATTGTCAGTTTTGGTGGACTCAACAAGAGAACACTTTGGGTCAAAGCCGAGATAGATACAGGATTGATGAATAGTCTAATAAGGTGGTGGAAGTTGATTCAAGGCTGCCTGCAATCCATGAGGATAGAAAGAGGCTTGTTTGCATTGATGGTTCACGAGAGGAAATCACCAAATTGTTAATGGAAGAAGATGACCATCATTCTGGATGACTTAAAGTGTTGTCCATTGTCAGTTTTGGTGGACTCAAATAGAGAACACATGCAAAACAAGTATGTGATAAAATCAAGGATGATGAGTTTGAACACGCAGCCTTTTGTGCTGACCTCTAGAACTCTTCAGTCGTCACATGCCAAAGATTCTCAGACATACTCTCTGGAGTTGGATACAAGGAGCACCCTATATAAAAGCTTTGTTTATTAAAAAATTCGTTTCCATATTATCCAGATTCCAAAGAGCCCCAAATAATTGTTAACAAAAGGAAGGCTCAAATGCGTCTTAGCTGGCCAAAAAACCCTTGGAACTAGTCAACATTGAATGTTTATCCAAAGCACATTGTAGTTCACGGGGAATCCAAGAAGACAAAGCAAAAGATACGAGTGAACCAACAAGGGAATCAGCCAAATCTATGGTGCATTCTGTTTGTCCTTTGGCCAGTCTCCATGGTATGGTCCTCTTGGGCGTGGATCCCAATGACAAGAATGGATTATTCAGATTTCTGCACCATAAGAACCTCCACCACTCACTACACCATTGCTCTCAAAATACAGAGCACAAACAACCAAACACCATTGTCGCTGCCATACAAGGGAGCTTGCTAGGAGGTTGAGATGGCAGGAATGGTGGTGAGTGCTTCCACTGGGGTACTGGGCTCACTCCTCTCCAAGCTATCAGAGCTACTTAGTGATCAGTACAAGCAACGCAAGGGGATCCGGAGGGATATTGAGCTTCTCAGCTGTGAGTTGGCTAACATGAATGCAGCACTGGAGAAGCTAGCAGACATGGAGAAGCTTGATGGCCAAACAAAAGTGTGGAGAGACAAGGTTCGTGAGATGGGATATGATATCGAGGATTGCATTGATATTTTCATGCACCAGCTTGGCCAAGAAGACGACAAGGATGGCTTGTTTCACAAGATTGCACGCAAGATTAGGGAGCTGCGAATGCACTATCAGCTTGCAAACATGATTCAGGATATCAAAGCTCGTGTTGAGGAGCAGAGTAAAATACGAGAAAGATACAAGATTGATGAATCTATCTCAACATCTAGAGTGGTGGTGGAAATTGACCCAAGGCTTCCTGCATTGTTTGAGGATGCAAAAGGCTTGTGGGTATTGATGGTCCACGGGAGGAAATTTCTAAACTGTTGAAGGGAGAAGGAGGCAGTCATTCTGGACAACTTAAAGTGGTGTCCATCGTGGGTTTTGGTGGCCTTGGTAAGACAATGCTTGTAAACCAAGTGCACACTAAACTCAAGAGTGAGTTCGAATGCTCCACGTTTGTGTCAGTTTCTAGAACTCCAGACATGTCGAAGATTCTAAAGGACATACTGTCTGGAGTTGGATTTGATTGTAAGGAAATGGAAGATGATGTCCAGAAGCTTATCAACACCCTTAGAGTACAACTCGCAAATAAGAGGTATATGTTTATCTCAGATTTATGATAAGGTAGTTGTGAAAAAAAATATTTTCTATTTCTAGTCGCTGGTGGTGCAACTCAGAAACTTATAAATAAGAGCGCAACCCACACAACTTACATTTTTTTTATTGTCTAATATCAATATATGACTTGCCAAGGTTTTTCTAGCTTATTATTGATGGCTAACTTGTTTATTGATTGAATTAATACAATAACTGTTTACATAGTGTGACTTTGTTACCAACATAAGGATCATTTAATAACATCGCAAAGTTAAACTTTATGAGTTTTTATTTTATCATTATTCACATAGATCTTTTTTTTTGGTTCAACTGGTTTATGTTTTTTTTGTTTTCAATATTAGGTATCTGCCCTCTCAATATTAATTTTATTCTAAACTGGAAACATACTAATAAGGATTTTCGAACTTTTGCATACGTTGTACTATGTACAAAAAACGTGTATTTCACTTTGATGTTACCTGGACTTAAGCATAATCATACTCAAAGCATGACAACACAAAGGCTTATCCTGTTGCTCCCTTTCCATGACAACTGAAGTAACATATTACTCATATTTACCCCAGCAATCTCATAATGTTATAGCTCATTCTTTTGCATGTGTGGATTCTTAGGGGTGAGTGGCGCATGTATGAATGTATCTGCAGACACTATTATAGCTTAGAAGTTTCCTACTGTGCAGGTATCTTATCATAATTGATGACTTATGGAGCATAAAGGATTGACGCACAATCAAGTGCTCTTTTGTGGAAAATAATAACGGCAGCAGAGTGATAACTACCACACGCAATCAAGACATTGCTGCAGCTTGTTGCTTTCCAAGTCAAGAGCATGTATACCATATGCAACCGCTTAATGAGATTCACTCAAGAAGGTTGTTTTTCAAAAGGATATTTGACACAGAGGATGGCTGTCCTGAGCAATTTAAAAAATTTCAAAACACATGTTACGGAAATGTAAAGGAGTGCCGTTGGCAATTACTAGCATTGCAAGCCTTTTATCTAACCACATGAATGTCGAGACATGGGAGAAGATACACAATTCATTGGGTTCTGAGTTGGACACAAATCCTACACTGGAATGGATGAAACATGTGCTAAGTCTAAGCTATAATGACCTTTCCCATGAGCTCAAGACATGCTTGTTGTATCTTGGTATGTATCCTGAAGATTATAAAATCCACAAGTTTGATTTGATGAGGAAATGGGCAGCCGAAGGATTTGTTAGGGAAACGCATGGTTTAGATATGGAGGAAGCTGCTGAAAACTGTTTCAATGAACTCATCAACAGAAGTATGATCCAACCTTGTTTCGGTACGGGTCCTCGTCAGGTGTGGGCATGTCAAGTTCACGACCTAATGCTTGATCTTATTATATCTAAGTGCAATGAAGAAAACTTCATCACTATAATTGATAAGAGGTTCACTGTGAATGGAGCATTACAAAGTCGTCGGATCAGCCATCAGTTCAATTACGAAGACATGGCCCTGACAGTTGAGAGGACGAGTCCATCACAAGTTCGGTCATTTAAATCCTTCGGTGCAGATGGTTGTATGCCGCCACTTCCAAAGTTTGATCTTTTGAGAGTCTTGGACATGGACCAGGGCTTTTCTGCAGGACCAGAATCAAAACCCCTTGATTTGTCCGCTATAAATCACCTTTTTCTGCTGAGGTATGTGAGGGTCGCGGGCTTTTGTTTGCAGCTGCCAAAGAAATTTGGGAATCTGAAGCATTTGATGACCCTAGATATGCTAAAAGCAATTATACATTCTGGTAACCAGGTTTCGGATTTTACTTCCTTGTCTTCTTTAAGGCATCTCATTCTTCTAGAAAAATGGAAACAACAAATAGTGCTGAGAAATGGGCTTAACAAGTTGTGCAACTTACGCACTCTGCACTACTTCTGCACCTGGACTAATTCCTTAGAGAGCATCAGGGATCTCGGTGGCTTGAACAATCTTAGGGATCTTTGTGTCATTTACTTTAGGCCCCGTGATGTGGAAGCAGATAATCCTAATGACAAGATCCTGGCTGCCTCACTAGACAAGCTTGGGAACAATCACCTCTGTTCCCTGAGGTTTCAAGTTTGATCAACTTTCTCGGGCCCCTCAACACAATTCTGGAGCAATTGCTTCACACATCCACGACATCTACAGAGACTTGTCTTGTGTGGCTTTAGAATACCCAAGGTCCCAAATTGATGGCTCATGCCAACAGGTTGGTATATTTGAGTCAACTTCAAGTCGAGGAGCTACGGTCTGATGATATCCAGGTGCTTGGACAGTTGCCCTGTCTCATCTATCTCTGGTTAAAAGCTACCAAAATCCCAGAGAAAAACATCATTATCCACACAAACACATTCCCTTGCCTGGAGCACTTCAATTTCTGGTCTGAGCTGTCATGCCTGGCTTTTTTGAGCCATTAGCAATGCCACGACTACAGAAACTGGATATACATCTTCATTATGGCGGACAAAGTGCAATAGACCTGAAAGAGGGTAGTCTAGTTGGTGGCATCGAGCACCTTGCTAGCATTGAGATGATAATTGTGCATATAAATGCCAAATTCGATCATGATGGGTTACAAATTGAATCTGCAAGGAGATATGCCATCAACAGGCACCCGAAAAGTCAAACCATATATACTTACATACATGTGAGAGGAAATAGGAATGTTGACAGAGTAATTGTTGAATGAAAGGATTAGCGGAAGAGGGTTAAATTTTCAAATAGTACCAGGAAGTAAAGATGACCAAAATACTGGAACTGGATTACCAATAGGCTGTTTTTAGATTGTATGGAGCATCATCTCTTTTATTTTTTTTAGACATGCATGATCATGTTTGCTATGTTCCTTTCCCTTGATTACATTTTCCTAATTTTTTACCAAATGTACATGCATAGTGTATGTTTGCTAGATTTGTTTGAGTGCTCTTGGATATCCTGTCCATGCCTCAAGTGCTCACTGTTAGTGCTCTGTGATACCACTACCTCAGTTTTGCTTTATGACTGTAGTCTGTAGATACTTGTGTATATGTCTACTCCCTTCACCAGTTCACCTTTCTTGTATGTTTTTGAACGAATTTTATTCTACAATGGAATTCACGTGGGTGTGGTCCCCTTTCTTCGAGAATTGAGATGAACTCTGAACACTCTCCCCTATTTATCATGATGGAGGGCATCATAGAACGGATTTTTTAAGCAATAGCCCTATGGCTGGGTTCTAAATGTCCTTATCACTTCGATCAACAGATGTGCCAAGATGCTGATCCGTGACATGCGCCAAACCTTTTTTCCTTTCTACAAAGAGAAAGGCCACACTGCCCAATCAATTATATAGTATTAATTAAGGGTACCGGCGAGAGATCTCAGCGACGGCGAGCCTCAGAGCCTAGAGTGGAGGGACAAGGTTTGCGTAGATGGCGTATGATATCGAGGATATCATTGACATCTTCATGCATCACCATGACCAAGCTAGAGATGACAAGGATGGCCTGTTCCAAAGACTACACGCAAGATCAGGAAGTTGCGAGCGCGCTTCCAGATTGCCGGTATGATTAAAGATATCAAAGCTCGTGTTGATGAGCAAAGTCAGAGCCGAGATAAATACAAGGTTGAGGAATCTGTCTCAGAGCCTAGAGTGGTGGAAGTTGACCCAAGGCTTCCTGCAATGTATGAAGATGCAAAGAGGCTTGTGGGCATTGATGGTCCACGGGAGGAGATCATCAAACAGTTGATGGAAGAAGATGCCAGCGAATCTGGACGACTTAAAGTGTTGTCCATCATCGGTTTTGGTGGCCTTGGCAAGACAACACTTGCAAACCAAGTGTATACTAAAATCAGGAGTAAGTTTGAATCCACGGCGTTCGTATCGGTCTCTAGAACTCCTCACATTCCAAAGATTCTGAAGGACATACTCTCTGGAGTTGGATATGGTGGCACCAAAGAAATGGAAGATGGTATCCCAAAGCTTATCAAGTCCTTAGAGAAACACTCACGAATAAGAGGTATGTGTTTTTGTTGCCCACACATTGATCAGATAACACCCAGAGGTCGATTGACCAATGGGCCGCTTGGATTGAAAACAAATTGTAATGTCTTAGTTACCATTGGGGGGGGTGGCTGCTGCTTATATAGGCAGAGCTCCTTGCCTTTTCTTCTACCAACTCCCTCAAGCATATTCTTGCATAAAGCAAGATGCTTGACCTACTTGGAAGCCAAGGCATCTCATGATCAACTTGAGAGCCAAGGCAACCTTACTCTAGCAAAAGTAAATGCATGAAAGTAAGATACAAGTGATAGTGATAGGGATTAACCACTGTTAATCTCCCCTAAGACCTATCACTACATCAGCTTCTTAAGGCCAATCCTCCCCCCTCATCTCCCGGAATTTTGACCTCGGAGCCGCCGGGCACCGTTGTTGGTATCGTTTGTGGGGATGCCAACGTGGCCTGCCGCAACCGCGGCCGGCAGAAATCATCGCCGCCCGGCCCCATCGACGAAGGAGGCCGAGAGCGGGTGCCGACGTGCCATTGTCCGGGAAGACCGCCGACGACTCTCTTGTGTCGACCGCGGCCGCTAGGTGCCCGCCCCTACGGCTCGGTCCGCAGCCGGTCGTAGCGTGTCCCGCACACCGCGCCTCGCCGGCCGCCGGGCCGCCGCCGCTGGTGGCCGTCGTCGCCCGTGAGCGCCTCCTCCGCAGAGCGTGTCCTTCGGCTCGGGTTGACGCTGATGGCTTCACACTCGTCGAGAGACGTAGGCGTCGCCGCCGCCACGCTCCGCCCCACCGTCGCCGCCGGCGGCGGTGCCGCTTCTCTCATCGGCCTCTCGCTTCAACCGTTCGCCGAGGGTCACATCGCCGCACAAGGCGCCGCCCATCACGTTGCCTTTTCGCTAGCAAAAAAGGCACGCGAGGACCGCGAGGCACCCGACGTCATCGCCCACCCCAAAGACCCCCCCGCCGCCCGGTGCGAGGAGCGTGCCCACGCCCCACTCCCCGAATCGCCGCGGGCGCCGTCGGCCATGGTGAGGGTCCAGGAGCTCGGGGGCATCCAGGGCGCAGTGGCTCCATTCTTCGTCGGACGTGATTCTCTGTCCGCCCCTTTCGACGTAGTTGGTGCCACGGCCGGCAAGAGGTGTCTCCGGAAGGTTACCACCACGACAGCCACGCCCCACCGTCCCGATCCGTTGGTGTTCAAGCTGCGTGTGTGGTCGCGGCCCCCCCGCTTCGGGGGACCCAATGCTTGATGAGTGGTGGTCGGGATGCTCCATGTCGCCTCTTGTCGGACGTCCGCCCTCTCCCGCGCCGGGCACCCGTTGCGAGCCGTGGGCTGACCTTGTGGCGGCGAAAGACGCGACCTCCGCCCATCGCGCCTCTTGCCTGACGTTCGATCTCCGGCGACCGCAAACCCGTTGCGAACCGACCGGTGGGCCGATCTTGTGGCGGGGCAGTCCTCCCCGCGACCTCGGGCCCGTCGCCAACGTTCGAGGAGCCCCCTTCGACGCGGGATGTGCCTACTCCTCTCTCGGACCCGCCTCCGGTGTCTTCCGAGGCCGAGGTTCTCCCCGCCTCGTCGTGCCCGATGTCCCGACAAACAAGAGATCGAGGATCTCAACGACGACACCTCCACCACACCGTCGGCATCACATACCACCACTCCGCCACGGCCACAGACCACCGGCCCGCCCGGCCACGCGCCTACGGCTAGGCCCTCCATGACAACCGTGAATGACCGTGGACTCCCTCTTGTCGCCTCGGAGCGGCGGGCCGGTGGCCTCATCGCCTCGTCTCTGGCGTCTCACGCCCCCTACCCGACAACCACCGGGCGCCTAGATGGAGTGACCACTTGGCCGCCAAGTCATCCTTCCGGGATCCCAATCCCGAACGGCCCGCCCGACGCCCCTCCTCAATAATGGGAAGGGAGTCGGAAGGCGCATCCTCCCAAACTCTCCACCATCGCCAAAAGGTTCCGAGGATCACTTCGGCGGCAACATCCCACAAGCACAAACGAGACATGGTGCAGATCCTCGTTCCTTACGGCCGTATCCGGAGCCGCCACGAGGGCGAGGACCACGGAGTGCTACCTTACCGTGTGTTTGGTTGGAGGTTGGGTGGGTTGGAGTGACTCCAACCCAGGTTTTAGGGATGACTCAACCTTTCTCATGTTTGGTTGGTTTTGTGGGGATGGGTTGGCTCTAACCCGAAATATTTGTTTGGTTGGAGGGATTGGGTTAGGGGTGGACATGAGATTCACTCCGTTAATGGGGTCATTTTGCATCGGAACCCCGCAAATTTTAGAAACTAACTAGGCCCGTCCACGTAAATCCTTCTCTCTGGCACTTTTACAAAGTGAACACACAAAAGATTTTTATTTACAACTCAATCCTTTTTCTTCTTCTTCCCGACACCGAAGCAGATCGACGCCGGCCCGGGTCGCGAACTATGCCGCGCTGGCGATCTCCTCTTGGCAGCGAGATCGATCCGTGGGCGAAGCCTCGCCGCCGGGGGGTCGCAGCTCCAGCCGCTGGCGACGAGCCGGCCACGGGCGATGAAGATGGAGGGCCGAGCTCGCGACGAAGACGGAGGGCCGCGAGCTCGGCGCGCAGTTCGGGCGAAGAAGACGGAGGAGACGACGTCAACTCAACCCGACGGGTTCGCTCCATCCCACAACTTTTGAGGGGCGGAGCCAACTCGAATCTTGGCCGAATATTCGCTCGTGGAGCCGCTCCGCCTCCCTCCGCTCCCCATCCAAACAAGCCAAAAGTGGGTTCGCTCCGACCCGGGTTCGCCCCGCCCTCCAACCAAACACACGGTTAGAGCTTTGTTGGGGTCTCCACAAATCGCGAAATAGGTTTTTTTCCAAAGTACATTTTTATAGCTCCACCGATTCTAGCCGGTGACTTTGTTTTGGCGTCGCCTAGTCTACCATATGGCATCTCGCCAGATGGTTTGACTAGGATGTAACTAAACTCTAGCTTTCTTAATGGAATACGGGCAACGCCCGGTTTCAAAAAAAAAAAAGTACACTAGTGATGGTATGTTCTAATTGTAATTATGTCATAAACAAGTGACTAGAATGTAAAGGGATGCAGAGATTACAAAGTCAACACAGGAAGGATCCAGGAAAAGCTAGAGCTCTAGAAATCCCCCCAAATACAATAATGTAAAAGGCGGAAGACCCAAGAAAGTCAAGAGAGAAGAACGAAGCAGGCCGGATGAGCTCCAGAAACCCAATTTCAAGGCTTCCCTCTCTAACCCCCAACACTAAATTCCTCCAAATCCAGCAATTATTCTTCAAGAATCAAGATGGTACCAAGGGCAGTCTAATCCTATAGAGTTTGCGCACTTCGTTCTTCTCGCTGATTGAGTGGGGCTGCCAAGGGCGTCACCAAGAAAGAACATGCGGTGGTCGTGGATTTGCTTGTCCATGGTGGGGTTCCCCTTTGAGATAAGTTCTGAATATCCTCTTGCACTCATCACCCGCATGCATACCTAAGTGGCAAAAGATCTACTGTGAGATATATATGTTCTGGTTGTAATTTCTGCATCACAAGAGAACCTCTACTGCCAGAGGGGAGACCGGCGAGGGGATTGAGATGGAGCATATGGCGGTGAGCGCTGCCACCGGGGTGCTGACCTCACTCCTCTCCAAGCTATCAGTGCTGCTCAGTGATCAGTACAAGCAGCTCAAGGGAGTCCGAAGAGACATCGAGTCCCTTAGCCGTGAGTTGACTGATATGAACGCAGCATTAGTCAAGCTTGTGGATAGGGAGAACCTGGATGTCCAGGCCAAGGTGTGGAAGGACAAGGTTCGTGAAATGGCATATGATGTGGAGGATATCATTGACATCTTTATGCACCACCATGGCCAGGAGACAACAAGGATTGTTTATTCCAGAAGACTGCACGCAAGATCAGAAAGCTGAGTTCGCGCTTTCAAATTGCTGGCATGATTCAAGATATCAAAGCTCGTATTGAGGAGCATAGTCAAAGCCGAGATAGATATAAAATAGATGAATCTATCTCAAATCGTACAGTGGTGGAAGTTGACCCAAGGATGCATGCACTGTTTGAGGATGCAAAGAGGCTTTGTGGATATTGATGGTCCACGGGAGAAAATCACCACATGGTTGTTGGAAAGAGATGATAGTTATTCTACACAGCTTAAAGTGGTGTCTATAGTGGGCTCTGGTGGCATTGGCAAGACAACACTCGCCAACCAAGTGTACAACAAAATCCAAAATGAGTTTGATCAGGTTGCTTTTGTTTCAATCTCTAAAACTCCTAACATGTCAAAGATTCTAAAGGAAATATTGTCCGGAGTTGAATTTGATGTCAAAGAAACAGATGATGATGTCCAGAAGCTTATCAGGATTCTTAGAGCACAACTCACTAATAACAGGTATATGTTTATCAAGAATTTATTTAATCGCAATATATACTTATGTGTTCTATGTCTAGTCGGCTGCATCTCACAAATCACAAGGTACAAATAGGAGCACAACACAACTTACATTTTCATGGCCTTCCTGGCCAAATCTACTGTTGGGTCCACTCCAATTATTGGTGCCTCTTCGACGGTAATTTTGCTTAGATACGCTACAAGGTCAGAGGATTTGGAATTATTGACTTTTCAGTTTTCACTTCTTGCTAGTGATATCTTCAGGTAAAAACATAGATCCGGTTTAGCTGGCATTGAGATTGAGACATCTTAAGATGTTATTTACTTATTCACGATGTCGCTACCGGAGGATCCCTGAGATCCCATCGGTTTGGTGTCATCATTTCGTGTTCCAAAGATGCGGATGGAGCCTCCAAAGCTCCAAGGGTGGTTGGTGTCTTACAACTCTCTTTGCTTTGGAGTCCGACATCATATAAGAAGCTGAACTGCCACAGGTCACAGGATGACAACACAAGTTGCTTGTTGAAGATTCTGAAAAATTCATCCTAGATTTTTTAATGCTACTATATTTTGTACATTAAATTTTGGGATAATTGCTAGACTGGCCTTGTTTTAAAAGTACAATTGCTCGTTTGCCCTCATTTTTTTAACTTTGCATGTTTGCCCCATGTTTTTAGTCTTCCAATTGCATGGTTGCCTCTGTTTTCCCCCTGTTTTGAGCTCGAATTGCACATTTTGAGGAGCAACCATGCAGTTGGAAGACTAAAAAAGGGGCAAACATGCAAAGTTAAAAAAAGGAGGGCAAACAAGCAATTGGACCTCAAAACAAGGGCAGTCTTGCAAATGGCCCAAGAATATTTGGCATTCAAATACACTTCACTATATATGAACAAATTGCACAGTAATTTGAAGATACCATAATTTAATTAAGAATAATCATAACTCCAAAAGGTGACATCACAAATGCTTGTTCCCATACTTCTTTCTACAAGACCGAAGTGGCAATTTAATTTATTAATCTCAAGATATGGTGGCTTAGTCTTTCGGAGCTACTCACATAAGGGTAAAGAGTGCATGCTTACATTTACAGAGGTGCTAGTATATGCATGTATATGAGTGTTTTTTAGATATAATTGACTTTAAAGTTATTACTTGCTTCATTATAGGTACCTTATCGTGATTGATGACTTATGGAATATCATGGATTGGAACACTATTAAGTGTGCTTTTTGTGGAAAATAATAATGGCAGTAGAGTGATAGTTACAACGTGCAATCGAGACGCCGCTGCAGCTTGTTGCTTTCCATGTCTTGAGCATATGCATGAGATGCAACCCCTTGATGAGCTTCACTCAAGAAGGCTGTTTTTAAAAGGTTATTTGACACAGAGAGTCATTGCCCTGAGCAATTCAGGGAGATCTCAAATAACATATTAAGAAAGTGTAAAGGAGTGCCATTGGCAATTATTAGCATTGCAAGCCTTTTGGCTAACCAAAACATGCATGTCGAGACATGGGAGAAGACATTTAATTCCTTGGGCTCCGAGTTGAACTCAAATCCTACAATGGGATGGATGTGGCATGTGCTAAATCTTAGCTACAATGACCTATCCCTTGAGCTCAAGACATGCTTGCTATATCTTGGTACGTATCCTGAAGACTATGAAATTCACAAGATTGATTTGCTAAGAAAATGGATAGCTGAAGGATTCGTTAGGGAAAAGCATGGTTTGGATTTGGAGGATGCTGCTGAGAACTGTTTGAATGAACTCATCAATAGAAATATGATCCAACCATGCTTCAATGCTCATGGTGAGGTGTTGGCATGTCAAGTTCATGATCTAATGCTTGATCTTATTATCTCAAAGTGCAAAGAGGAAAACTTCATCACTATAATTGATAGGAAATTTACCATGAATGGAGCAACACCAATTCGTCGGATCAGCCATCAGTTCAATAACAAAGACATGGCCCTAGCAGTCGAGAGGATGAGTCCATCACAAGTTCGGTCATACAATTCCTTCCATGCAGCTGAGTTTATGCCTCCACTTTTGAAGTTTGAACTTTTGAGAGTTTTGGACCTGAAACATGGCTCGAATGTGGGGCCACGGCTTATGTGCCTTGATTTGTCTGCTATAAATCACCTCTTTTTACTGGGCTATCTTAAGGTCTCAGGCTTTTGTGTGGAGCTACCAAAGAAATTTGGGAATCTGAAGCATTTGATAACACTACATATGTTGGGGGCAATGTTGCATCCAGGTAAGCAATTACCGGATTTAACGTCCTTGGCATCTTTAAGGCATCTCACACTTCCAATACATGGAGGCAATGTAATGCTAAGAAATGGGCTTAGCAAGCTGTGCAATATACGCAGTCTGTTCCATTTTGACATGGGTACTAGTTCGTAGATTGTATCAGAGACCTCGGTGAGTTGACCAATCTTAGGGACCTTTTTGTGGTTTACTCGAGGCCAGATGACATGGAAGATAATATAGACACAATCCTTGCTGCATCACTTGAAAAGCTTGGGAACAGGAACCTCCGCTATTTGGCTTTTGTGGTTGCATCAGGTGCCAGGTCCCCCTCAACACAATTCTGGGGTAATTGCTTCACACATCCACGGCATTTGCAGAGGCTTTCACTGAAAGGCCTAATACCCAGGGTTCCAAATTGGATGGATCATGCAGACAGGTTGGCCTATCTGTATTACCTAGAAGTCCAGGAGCTCCCAGGTGATGACTTTCAGGTTCTTGCAGGGTTGCCCTGCCTCATCTACCTCCGGTTGAAAGCTAGAACAGTCCCAGGAAAAAGAATCATTATTCACCAAAACACATTCCCTAGCCTGAGGCGTTTTGAATTCTACTGTGAGCTATCATGTTTGATTTTTTGAGCCAACTGCAATGCCAAGGCTACAGAGAATACTGATACAACTTGATGGTCGTGGACATGGTGGAATGCAGCTACAAGATGTTAGTCCAGTTAGCGGCATCGAGCACCTTGCTAGCCTTCAAGTGATCATTGTGGATTTAGAATTGCTTCAAAAATTCTGTGACCACATATCCAGAATAAAATCCGCATGCATCGATGCCATCCACAGGCACCCAAAGAGTCAAGCCATGCAGATTTATGTTGACTGTAAGTTGTTTTAGCAAAATTAAAATTGTGGTACGATGATTTTCTGGATTGTGATTTTCTAGATTTTTACCAAGCATATACTGTTAGTTAACCCTTGCACACCTTTTACATTCCTCTTGTGTTGAGTTAACGCGGACATGAGGTCCGACATGTGGTTCCCATGTGCGCTACCAGCCGTGGCTAGAAGCTGGGGATGGACATGTTCATGCATGACACACGAAGCACCTTCAGGATGTTTTATTTTGTTGTATAATAAAGGACAGAACAATATAACAGAAAAGCTGCGCTTTATTGCAGCACCAAAAGACTTGTAAATTTTATGTGTCAAACTGATGTATTATTTATTTATTCATTGCTCTAACCGGAAATATTGGACAAGGATGGATGATATTACCATTTTCCATCTCAACTTTGTAAGAGTGCTAGGAATACTCTGCCACCTCTTCCTAGCACTTTTAAAGGGTGCATGTCGACATGTCCGGTCTAGCTGATTAACAGTTCAAAGTTGAGGAGGGTTGTCATTCATGGGCTTTGAGCAAGCCAAAAGTTGTTACATCTGCATGTTTAAAAGAAAGGGAAATTTGGTTTTTTTTTTGAGTGCCCAGCAGTTCAAAGTTGATTGGACCCTACTGCTATAGAAGACTGGGCTGCTAAAGCTCGGCCCAATTCTGTGGGCTGCAGAGCTATATCAAATTTGGTCCATTCCGTAGCTCATAGCCCATTCCACTTCACATCGCTGCTCTCAACTACTCACACAAGCATTTTAGGTAGCAGGGCCAGATTTCTGATTTCTCTTACGAGGCTTGACCTTTTGGGTGCTTGCTGATGGCGTCTCTGCATGCAGATTCTGTTTTCGACCACTGGTCGCATTTTTTTTGGCTTTTTATAAATAAACAGGGACGTCTCTTCAATGCTATATCAAGGTGCTCGATGCCAACAAGGGACTACCCTCTTGCAGCTGTAGTGCACCTTCGTTCGCAAGCATCAAGTTCTATCACCGGTCTCTGCAGCCGCGACATTGCGGTGAGCTCAAAAGTCAAGCATGGCAACTCATCACCAAAGAATTTGAACATCTCGAGAATGTGGAATAATAATCACTAAGCCAAAACAGCACAAAGGAGACACCTTAATCAGTGACGTCAGGCCGAAACGAGTCACTAATACAAGAACAGTGACACGGAAAAACGGAGCATCCCTGGTTAGGCGTCAGCCATATATGCATGGCTATCCAAAACAGCACAAAGTAGACACCTTAATCAGTGACGTCAGGCTGAAAAACGAGTCACAAATACAAGATCAGTGACACGGAAAAACGGAGCATCCCTCCTTAGGCGTCAGCCATATATGCATGGCTAAGAAATAAAATGCGTAACTAATAACAAGTTACCAGAGACTCTACTAGCTAAAAGTGTCACTAACAACAAAAGAGTATAACTCGAGGAAGCTTAATTTGAGAGGTTGTCCATACCAATAGTCGTCCAATGTAAACAAGGTGAACCATTAGCTACTATAACATATGCCATACCCTTGAACTTATCCAGGAGATTTTAAAATATCTTTCCATCAGAAAGAGCCCCTCCTAGCTTGGCAGGGGGAGCCTATTATTTGAGTATTGTTTTTCCAAACAAGGTGCACCCATGGAAGTTACCATCCTCTTTGGCCTTGTTAATTGAAACAAATACGGACAAATATGAAGAAATCACTACAAGATATATAAACCTCCTTCTTTTCGGCTCATCCGTGACACACCGGCGTATACGCTTCAAGATTATTCCTTTTACGCAAAAACCATGGCGAGCTCCCACGTTGTGAATTGTTTTCATTAATATAAGGAGAGAAAAAAGAGGGGGTACAAAATAAGAGAGAGATACTTACGCGGGGGAGGGCAGAACTATATAGAACTAAAGAGATGGGATAAAGCAAGTTACAAGGCATCAAACCACTTCAAGGTTATTCTTGACGGGGAAATATTCGGTGAAAACCATGTCATGAAAACCCCTCTAAATAATATACTTAGAAGTCTCTAAATTTTTTGGAATGATGCACATTTATAATTTATCCATATATTATATGCACTTTGCTTCAAAAGTTGAGAAACAAACTCGTTATATAAAAATTTGTATCATACACCTCCTGCTCCAGGCAATAAGGATGATAATGACAAGTCTCCAACAGGTGCCACTCAGGACGGGTTACCTCAAAAGCAAGCAACTTTAATTGAAGAAGTTCTTGGCATGGCTTGTGAGCAGCTGTTCGAGGAAATTAGTATTACGGTCATGCTTGAGCCTGAGGAGAGTTTGTGACAGAGGGCGATTTGACCGCCTCTATGGTGGCCCCGCCCAATACTGTGAATCCTTCTTCTTTTCTGTAGCAACAGGTGGATGGCGGGAGAGACCCGGCTCCACTGGACTCTGTCGGCACTCTCCGGGCAGGGGCGCCGCCGAACTCACTGCCGGTGTCCACGCCATTGACACCAGTTCTTTCTTCGGTGATGCCGCCAGTTGCCTCTCCATACCTCAGAGGAGGCGAGGCCTGTCAACGCTGGGGCTGTGTCAACACCATCTCAAGTTGTTGACACGGCTGCTCAGCCTCCAGGCATAGAAGCAATCGTTTGAGGACCTCGGCTGATGAGCATACTCTATAGAAGACTTCGCGGATGGCGGCAAAAAGAACCTCGAATCTTCAGGTATTTCTTTTTCTAGCTTTCCTGATTCGCATGTTGTTTCAAACCTTGGTAGGGTAAGCATCAACCTAGGATCTAACGATAATATTGTTAAGGCTTCTATTGTTGCTATCAAAAATTTAGAGGTTGATAGATTGGTGGTTCATGCTATTAAAAAACATAGTAAGTCAAGATCTAATTACTTACTAGCTGAGAGCGATGATGAGAGAGAAACTAGAATTGATGCAATTCTCAGCCACGCTTGTGGTAATCTAAATGAGAATTTGCGGGATACGGAGAATGATCACATTATTGATCTTTCTCCTATCTGTCGTAAGAACAAAAATAAAAATACCAAATATTCAAATAAAGGCATACTCCCCAAAAAGCCAAAGACCCCTTCAAGAATTAAGATCAAATCAAAGGGTTTTTGGAACAGTAGAGGTCTTCTATGGACTTGGCTAAACATAGATTTTTAGGTGAATTAGTTAAGGAGGAGCAAATTAATTTTATAACTCTTTTTCGTAAAAGCAGGACATGATTCTTTCAGGACCATATTCTAAAAAAAAACTTGTGTGGAGGACATGAGTTCCTTTGGCTTAGTATGGCACTGTTGACATCTGTTATTGCATACTATTAATAGTCAACTAAACATGAAATAAGGGCATAAAATAAATAATCACATAGACTAGGGACTTTCTTGACAGAATTCCACAAGTTTTGGTGATTATATATTTTTAGGGATTAAACAGAAAAAGCCTACAGTTTGCAAAGCATATGAAGCATAAACATGTTCTGAGCGTATTCCATGTTAGCAACATTGCAAAGAGCTCGTTGAGACGATCAAAACGGATATATTGTTCGCTATATTCAGAGTCCGTAATCAAAAGATATCACCTGCAGAGCGAGAGTTCACTAAAATAGCCATAACTTACTCATCCAGGACTCCGTTTCGGCGAACCACCCCTCTCTCGGAAAGCTATCGACGAGATCTACGCAACCACGGAGGTGGTTCCCAAAACCCAAGGTGGGAGCGCAGCCGCCTAGCCTGGGGCCCACAAAGAGCCGCCTTCAGTATGTCGGTTGTGAACCACCATTGAGCCGTTCTTCAAGGGTCGGTTTGATCCAAGGGCCACAGTGCATCCTCCGGGACTATATAATTAACAAGACCCCCCGACCCCCTGGGAGAAACCTTAATTCATTATCAACAGGCCGAGGCCCCGAGTCTCCCCCTAGGTCCGGACTAGAACTAGAAGAGCTAGCATTCAAGAGGGGACTAGATCTAATTAGGTCTAGTCTTTAGAACAAGAGAGATAGAGAGAGGAAAGGGACCGGAGGAGGTGCCGGCCTGTCGGTGCTACCTCCACAACTTGTACCTCGGTGGAAGTTAACCCTACGCCTGGAGTTACTCACGGTAATCAACTTCTTTTAGTAAGCAATATTATTTATATTGTTCTTCTAATCTACGAGTCTCTTTTGATCGAACCGCCCTTAGAAATAGCATCTGTAAGGGGCTGTTGGTGATCCAATCACCCAGCCTCGATTTGTAAGGGCGGTTGGATCACCAACCACTCTTATAGAGCTATTTCTAAGGGCTGAGTTCCCCTCCCATGGCCAGCCCACTGTAGGGGCAGTTGATCACCAACCCCTACAGTTAAATAAGCCTGGCTCAAATTATTTTTGTAGTAGTGTATTTCTATGATTTTCTTGCAACTTCAAGGACTCGATTGGGTGCTCCAGCAAGTTACTTGACATATTTTTTAAAGACGCTGCCATGCTAGCAAGTAACCTGATTCCCGTTTCTTTTTTTGTCGTTCCATCGTCTAGCATTTGCTTTAATCGTACGTACATGTGATTGCTTGGCCAACAAGTTTTTATTAAATGCCGTTGCCACATCCAATCTAGCCTCGTTTGAGTGAATTATTAGCACAATCTTTAATTTGCCTAGTTCAACAAAAAATATTATGATAATGCTCTGGTTAGAGCGTCTAACCTATCGGACCCGCCCGCACGTCATGGCCTGGCCCACAAAAGCGTCTTTCGTGCTACATGCCCTCTCCACTCCTTTCTTCCTCGATTTTCTCCGTTGCTCCGCTATTTTCTCCGTTGCTCCGCTCGTATGCCCGCTGCTTCAGCATTGCACCCGTGCGCGCTCCTCCGTGCTTCGATGAGAAGTGGACTGGGCTATGAGCTACGGAATGGACCAAGATATAACTCTGCAGCCCACGAGCTGTAAAAGATGAACTGGGCGGAGCTTTAACAGCCTAGTCTTCTGTGAAACCAAATACAGCACTAGTGTTCAAGCAACTTTGAACTGTTGGCCACTCAAATAAACTTTTAAACCAAATTTCCCTTTCTTTTTAAACCCTGCTGTAAACATGCAGGTGTAACAACTTTGAACTGTTGGGAGTTTTCCTGTACGTATATAATGTTGGTTGATATAAGTTACTTCATTAATCAGCTAGATCGGACATGTCGACATGCACCATTTGTTCTCCTACATTTTGATCTTCACAGAGAAAGAAGGTAGCAATGCCGGTCGACTAGCTAATAATAATTCCTCCTCACCACCGGAATCCTACTATTTGCTGAGTGCTTTTTATGGTACCACCCTTTATGCCGAGTTACAAAAAAAAAAAAAACACGGCAAAAAAGAAAAAAAAAACCTCGGCAAAGATTGTTTTTCCCACTTTTTTTTTCACTTACAAAAGACACTCCCTGACAACAAACACTCGGTAAAGTGATCTTTGCCGACTATTTTTTTTTTTTTGCAGAGTGCATTTTGCCAAGTGCGGCACATGCCTAAGCCTTTGTCTAAGCCTTTGTCTGATCAGTCCCGTAGTGCGATTTACCGAGTGCCAAAGCAACTCAGTCCGGTAGTGTCTCATCATAATCAGCCAGACAAAAAGAATCAAGAAAATTCTATGATTAACCAATTATCTGATGTCACAACCACGACGGGAGGCGGCGGCGACACCTACGCCGGCTGGCAAGGGGGCAGCGGGGCATGCCAGCGGAGGGAGAGGAGGGGTGGCGGCAGTGGAGGCAAGAGGCAGGGGAAATATTCTTTATTGCTTGTCCCTAAGATATTACATTCTCCTTGCTTATATGGCCTTTCTATGGGACTTGTATCTCAAGCAATCTCTAAAGGTTTCCTTATAAAGTTGGAATATCATTTACAAGCAAATCCTTAGTCTCATCCTAATAGGAGACTTCCTTATAGATTGGAAATATCTCCTTCACACCAAAAAAATCCTAAATTATCCTAATCGAACTCTATAATTACCGAAAAAATCCCGCGGAAGGGTGGCGGCGGCGGGAGGGCGGCGTGCGGGCCCGGGGACACCCCCGCCCGCCCGCGGCCCTTTGGACCCGCCCCTCCGGTCCCCATCGCTCGGGGTGTGACATCTCCCCCCTCCATCTCCGACCGGCGCATCCTCGCGTTGGATAAAAGTCCACTAGTGATGCCGGGAGCAAGTTCTAAAGTACTTGACATGATGAGCTCGACGCATAGGACCAATCTCCCGTGCTCTGGGTTGGTGAGGATCATGTTCTCCCTGGTACGGATTGACGCGAACTCCATAAAGTAGTAAAGGTTACCGATGTAGCCGTGGTAGATGTCTTGATGCACTGCAAGCCCTTGTGATGTCTTTGTCTCTCGCCCGAGCCTGCTGTGGAGCAGCTCCCGTGGAATTCCAAAGCATCCGTGTGTTGATGGAGCATGTCGCGAGGGGGACCGTTGACGGTAGTTATTGTCAAAAATTAAGTATTTATTTTCCTACTAAATCATGGATAAATAATATAAAAGATTATTATTACTAATGGATTCCACAAGTTTTGGTGCACACTTAGTTTTTACAGAGAACTCGGAATAATCCGAGAATCATCAAGAAAAGAGGAGAAATAGAGAAACGGAAGAAAAGGACCAAATCCGGGGCATTGGTATAAATTCCAGGGGTTCAAATGACGAAAGAATGAAGCTCAAGAAGCGGGAGGCCAGATCCGGGGGGGTGGGGCGGGGCGGCACCGGTGGTGCCAGCAAAGACCCCACTAGGGCACCACGTGTCCAGCTTCTGGAACCTTCCCACCACCGACCTTGAGATCCAATCTAGTCCGTCCAATCAAGTCGGTTTGATCCAAGGGCTGAGATTCATCCCACCGGCGTATATAAGCGGGGGGGCACGGCTCCCCCCTCGAAACCCTAATTCATTAGCTATCTCATCTCATTGATTAGAGAGGGATCCCAATGTGAGGAACTCTCTCTCTTCAATGTAGATCTAGGTTAGACTTTCAATGTAATAGATTAGATCTAGTTGAGAGTTAGGGAGCGGGGCTGGCGCTCCGGTTCTGGAGAGTCTTCGTAGTATGGTATGTCTTTGTATCTTCTCTACAAGACTTATGCTTTAATATATTTATCTTCTCTATTTACTTTTATGCCTTTCATACATTTATGGTTAGTGTAGTATTTATGCTTTAGCATAGGATCTTCGCTCGCATCGAGTGCTCTAGTTTTCATGAGATTAGAGTAGTAATTAATAGTGTAGATATGGTGTATAGACTAGAGGTTACCTGAGAATGCACCCAATCCCACAGATAGTTTGTGATAGCCTCAGGTGGTGACAGCCCTGATGGCCGACGTATTCCACCACGTTCGGGTTGGTGTTTGTAGGACTTTAGTCAAAGCTTCCTAGCCCCCTTTCTCATCCCTTTCTGTGGCTAGCTAGTGTTCTGATGTCCCGAAGTGTTATTGTGTGATTGCTATGTTTATCCATACTTCAGTTACCTTATAACCAAAGTATTAGAGAAGTAATTAGGAACCTTTGTCTCTCCCGTTGTCCTCTTGATTAGCTAGTCTATTCATTTATCATAGTATACTTATAGTCATGTATCTATTAAGTAGTTTACTTTTTATACTTTATTGTTCATAGTCTTATTTATATTTATCACTTACCCCTCTTTAGTATAGTTGGTTTCCTTTTTTTTTTTTTTTTTTTTGAGGGAACTCTAGTTGGTTTCCTAAGTTAGTAGATACATCATTGTGAGTTATTAGATTCTTTACCCAAAGCTTCTCACGTGGATACGATACCCTAGAATACTCTCTAGGGAAAAGCTACATTGATGTTAAATGCGCTTGCGTAATCCTACTTACACTTAACAAATGTCAACAGGGACTCTCCAAAAATACGAAGTGATTGTTGTGTAGAGGTGTTGTGATGAAGACGGGCATGAGGACGTTGATTGTCAAGTTGCGGCGTGTCGGTGGGGAAGCTACAAGATTGAGCATCGTACTCGTACATGAAGGAGCCGATGTCGAACATGCGAAGCGAGTCTTTGGTGCGTCTCCTTGTCATTTCGTAGTTGATGTAGGCGTTCCATGTTGTCAAGGAAGGCGACGTGCCGCGCCACGTGGTGGCGCCGTGGCCCACTCCGCCAGCGAGGATGGTATTTGGACCTGCCATCGTCGGGGCGTCGAAGAGGAGGAAGCCGTCTTCGGCGCGTCCCAGGCCGGGCGGTGGGCGCCGTAGTGATGTCGAGGGCTATTCGCCCACAGTGTTGCTCCTCAAATGTCGCGACATAGCTGGGCCGAAGACGCCTAAAGATGTGTCATAGAGGTATCGGGCGCTTGCCGAGACGCGCGAGGCAATGCCTCGGCGCGTGGCGTGAACGCTAGGCTGCGGCCGACCCCGTCCCCGGTGCCTCCGTGTCCACGCGTGGGGGGCGGTGTTGGCGGTCATTATCGAGTAATTAATAGCGCCAACTTATATCCAATTCATAAGAAGCAGGCAAACTTATGTCACGTAAACCGTTACTACTCACCTAGTTCCACTTGTATTCGAAGAAAATATGTTTTGCGAGCACAAATGTGAAAACAGTGAAACTATGCCGAATAAAGAAAGAAAGCGCACATGAGGACTGGGCGTTTTGGACAAGGGAAATGCACATGGACCAAAACCAACGTGAACCGGGCCAAAGCACCCCGAGGACGCCGAGCTAGAGTGGGCCACAAGCCCACGTGCGGGCGAAGCGGAGCGAGACGGGCCAAACCTGCGGCGGCCGCCGCACCCGCGCGGCGCCAGCCGTGGGCATGGCCCCCGATCCCGTCGCGCTTTTGCCTTGACCAGCGTCCGGAGGAAAGAAGGCGGTTGCATGCGGTGCTTTTCGGGATGGCGCCAAGAAATCCCGCCAAAACATTTCACATATGCGGTTGCATGGCTTTGAAGACGGTGGCATGCGTGGAAGAAGACGTTCCCACCAAGAATGCTTGGTTGCATGCAATGAGAATTAAATTGGCGCCAAGACTAGGCGGTTGCATGCCCAAGAGTTCAAATTCTAGTCTCTGAGACAAACACGACCCTCCATTCTCTCCCTCCTTTCCCTATATAAAGAAGGCCACCCCTCTCTTTACAACACACAACACACGAGAGCTTTTTCTCTCTTCACTTTCTTTTCTTCCTTTTATTAGTTAGGAGTTAGGCACAATGTAAAGATCAAGATCTTCTTGGAGGTATTTGGTATGATCAATATAGTTTTACTTATGTTGATCAATACTTTGCTCTCCACATTATTCTTGTTCTTATTATCAATAGCTAAATAGAGCAGAGTTCATGCGATACGATCTTAGCATATGAACTACCATATAGTTTGCATGTCGCGATCTTGTCAAATAGAACTTTATGCTTAAACGACCTATACATACATGATTAGACCATGATGAGTTCTCACTTAAGTTAATTCTTGGTTGCTTGTCGGTTTGCGGGTTCGTCGTCCGCCCTTGTGGCGGATGCTCTGGTAGAGGGCCTCGCACAGCGGGTAAACCTGATCAACGCTAGAGTAGTAGTCATAGCGTAAACGTGGTGTTTATGCTAGAGGCTGCCTTCGTTTGCCTCGAACTCGCACGGTTGAGGTGGTAGGCGGTGGTGACAGCCCCGTCCCGCCCCTTGTAATCCCCCCACGTCGGTGTTCAGCGAGAGCTATTGGCGGCATCACTTGGCGGACCGGGCGTTATCCGGTGCCCGAAGTAAACCAATAGTAATTGAGGTTATCTCGATTTAGAATCTCGACGGTATAAGGCATGCATGTATATCCGCTATCTTAATAAAGCTATATAGGATATCCTTCTCCTAGCATGTTTTCTTTTTATCCTTTGAGATTGATTCGAGTGTGTGTGTCAATTTATCATACCATTTGATTTATCCCTATTATGGATTGTGGTGTATTGCATAGTCGTGTTATGTTGTCCATGTTCATATTAGAGACTTTTACACCATGCCTTCCCCGTGGAAATACGATACCTCGAATACTTCGGGTGAAAGCTACAACGGCATTTCCGTGCGCTTTGCGGAACTCTTTCGCTTTTGCGTTAAGAAACGCCAACGGCGGTGCTGCATGAATGTCCTAGCCTGCCCTCATGCGTAGTATGACGGCTTTGATCGATGTGAAGTCCCAGGTCACCTTCCCCAAACTTGCCAGCCATGGCATGCCGAGGATGACGTCGATGTCACTGCCGATGTGGAGGACGTAGGCGTCGATGTTGTAGAGGTTGGCGTCGATGCATACTGGCACATCGTATGTCGTTGCATGGCATGTCAAGGTGGTACCTGTGCCAATGGTCACTGTCACCTGGACTGGCTGCGTACGGAGTCCGGCAGTGGCCACCATGCGAGAATCAACGTAGTTGTGCGTGGCTCCTGAGTCGACGACGATGCTGACACCAATGCTTGAAATTACTCCGATGAGTTAGAGGGAGTGGACACCATGTACCGGGGAGTTAGGATCCCCGATGAGGACCCTCAAGTCGGCTTTGTACTGTGTGGGTGCGTCGTCATAGTCGTTGAAGACTGTGATGTCGAAGAGGTGCTTGCACTTGTGATCGCGCGAGAAGGGCTCGTTACAGTTGAAGCACAATCCCGCCTTGCATCGTTCTTTCATCTCTTTCGGGGTTAGCCGCTTGAACGGTCGGGTCGATGTAGTTGTCGTCGGAGTATGTCGATCTTTGGGCGGCGCCGCGAGGTAGCGCGAGGTGGCGCCTTGCCCCTCTCGCTGTACTATCTTGCCGGGGTTATAGAGGATGGTGAGTCGTCGCTTTTATGCGCCCGCAAGCGACATATTCGTCACCATGTCCTTGGCATTCTGGAGTTCGACGTCGGTCTTCAGCGGTTCACCAAGTCCAGCTGTGTAAATGTTGACCTGCTGCTAACCGTCGTGGTGCCTGGCGCATGCCACGTGCGCCAGGAACCGCTCTGTGTACTCGTCAATGGTGCCAGTCTTGCGAAGAGACGCCAGCTCTTCTAGCGGATTGCGTCGGGTAAATTGGATCAAGCGTTCATTGACATATTGGGAGAAGCATGTCCAATCTGCCACCGACTTCTCCCGGGATAGGCGCATGTACCAGCGTTGTGCTCCTCCGTGAGATGGTAAGATGCGTACGGACTTGTTTACGTGGCTAGCGTACCTTGTCCCCCCTGAAGAATTGCTCACAACGGTTGATTTGGGAAGAGGATCCTCCTTGCCATCGTACGTTGGGAAGGACAGCTTGTGCAGGCGAGGAGCGAGTCTGGGGAAGTGATCTGGAGGAGGCCCCGGGAGGGGCGCGTGCGCCGTCTTGGGGGTGCGCCGTGTCCGGTGCCGGCTCGACGGACCAAGCATGGCGGCCCGGCCTTGTCTCGGCTCGGCGCTAGCCGTGGTTACGTGGCGGTCTTAGCACTCTCCTTGTAGGCCTAGAGGAAGCTCCGCGTAGATGTCTCCATGACTGACTTCATGTCCTTCTCCAGGTCGAGGATGACCTTGCGCTTCCATTCCTCCGCCGGATCGGTACCGGAGAGGATGCAGACTTGATAGGCGAGCGTATCCAGGCGCTTGGTGATCGTGGTGAACTGCTTGGAGAGATCTTACAGCAGGTTTTTCGAATCAGCGTCCATGGTGGTGGGTGGATCGAAGTGGATACGGATACCGGTATCACGTCGGCCCGCGAGGGGAGGCGGCGGCGACACCTGCGGGCCGCGCGCAGGAGGCGGAGCGTGCACGTGGGGAGGACAGGTGTGGCGGCGGTGGAGGCAAGAGGCAGGGGGAAAATATTCTTTGTTGCTTATCCCTAAGAGATTACATCTCCTTGCTTATATAGCCCTCCTATGAGACTTGTATCTCAAACAATCTCTAAAGGTATTCTTATAGAGTTGGAATTATTTTTTACAAGCAAATCCTTATTCTCATCCTAATAAGAGACTTCCTTATAGATTGTAAACATCTCCTTTACATCAAAATGTCTTAAATTGTCCTAACCGAACTCTTACTTTAATTACCGAAAAATCCGCAGAAGGGCGGCAACGGCGGGAGGGCCGAAAAAACCGCAGAAGGGCGGCGACGCCGAGAGGGCGTGCGCACCAGGCCCAGGCCCCTGTGGGCCCCATCGCCTAGGGTGTGACATCCACGTGTTTCGTTTATTTATTATTTCTAGGTGATTCAATGCGATCGAGATGCTCAAAGACACACAGGTTAGGTATGGTAGGTGGTAGCTTTAATTTCGGAATCATCAATAGTGTGATGATACCACCAAGCAGCTAGGGCATAAGTATTGGTTGGTCACTCCATCGATTTGTGAGGGAGAAGAATTGAAGACTAGAATAGAATCCATGGAGGAGTCGGAAGAACCAGTGCAAGTGATAGAGTCATGCTGGGTAACTCCGAGAGAGGCAACGCCGACGAAAGGGCTGTGGCTCTCTCCCCTCGACGTCTCTCTGGCAAACGCAGGCCGTATTCCTCAAGTCTTCTTGTACCGTTCCGGTGCCACCTTCTTCGACGTGCCCAGGCTCAAGGAGGCCATGGCCAAGGCGTTGGTGGCGTACTACCCGCTGGCCGGCCGCCTTGGCGTAGAGTACGACGACAACGATGGCAGCAGCAGCAGGGTGGTGAGCTGCAACTGCAATGGCGAGGGCGCTCTCTTTGTTGTTGCTCGCTCTCGTTGCCTCACTGGTCAACACATTGACTTCTCCAAGCCATCGCCGGAGTTGAAGCGCTTTTTCGTGCCTAACATTGAGCCGGCGGCGACCCTCATCCTGGCCACGCAGGTGACTTTCTTAAAGTGTGGAGCCGTCGTGTTAGGAGTGTCCATGCACCACGCCCTAGTGGACGGCGTGAGTGCGTCGCACTTCATGCAAACATGGTCGGCCTTGTACAGGAACGACGGCGAGGAGAGCACCGCGGAGGCCAAGGACGAAGAGCTCCCGTGCCACGACCGCACCCTCCTCCGTGCACGGTCCCCGCCGGTGGTCCACCCCGACGCGCTCTCGGTGCTCTACTACCCCAAGGTCGTCAGGGCCACCTGCTTGTCGCCGTCGGCACCGACGACCACCATGACGACCGAGGTGTTTGTGTTTCCCATCTCCAGGGACCAGGTGGCCGCACTGAAACGCCTCTGCGGCGGGGCAGCAAGCACCTTCGTCTCCCTGAGCGCCCTGGTGTGGCAGTGTGTGAGCGTCGTACGCCGGCTGCCGCCCGACGCCATCACACGCCTCAGCTTCCCGGTCCATGTCGGACGCTACCTGACGCCGCCACTCCCGACACGCTACTTCGGCAACGCGTGCATCTCGCTGTGCGCCACCGGTGCTGCGGGGGACATCGCCTCCGAGGCGCTGCCATCTGTCGCCGCTCGCATCAGCGGGGCCATGGCCAGGATGGACGACGAGCTGGTACGCTCTGCGATCGACTTTATGGAGCTCGCCGACGAGGACACCTGGCCTCGCTGCAGAGGCGGCGTCTTGCCGGAGACGGACCTCCGGATAGTCAGCTGGCTCAACATGCCGTTTGGCCTGGATTTAGGCTGCGGAGGTCCGCAGGTGATGACACGTGCCGACACCCTCCCCCAGGGCCTTGTTTACCTCATCGACGATGATCACCGCGGCGTCGCCGTGGTCGTGCGCATGGAGGTTGCAAACATCAACGAGTTCAAGCGCCTGCTGTATGCAAGCACTGCATTGCATCCAAATAAAGCAGCAGGCACATCAAATAATTAAGCTCTACGCACCAGCTACTACACCGCCCGCTGTAAGAAGAAGAAGAAGAAGAATAAGTAGCTGTATGAGCTGCTGGAATAAGGAGCTAGCTTTGGAGTTTGCTGAGTCCAGTTATCGTGTGAACCGCCGGTTAGGCATAGTGTACTCTGAACCATTCAAAGTGAAAAAGGGCACGGTCTCTCGAGCGACTTCTGAACAGTTCCATTTCACGTATGTTCTTTGTTCTTGTGTTCATTCGATCTTGTTGCTTGATTCGTCCATATACAACTTATGATTGTGATCCTATACTAACAATATATTACAAACTGTTAAGGCCTGAACCGAGTAAATTCCATTGTTTGATTGATCTAAACATATGTCACCGACTCACTTGAGCATTGTCAACTAATTTGAGTACACTGCTAACTGCCCGACAGCCTAAGAGCAGGTACACTGATGGGTTTACAGCCAAGCTAGCCAATGATGCGGAGGGGATAAGGGAGATAAAGGGAGCTTGACTCTTGTTCTAGCACTAAGCTGGGCACGGATGCATAGACATTAATGGCTAGTGGGTCCGAATAGATATGAATGTGAGGAGGAATAGAAAAGAGAAGATAAACAAATACTAATAAAGAAATTTTGTATAGACAAGTAGAAGACTAATTATTGTATACTCCCTCCTCTAAAAGAATGAATTTGTAACAACTTTAAGACAGATTAGCCAAGAAGATAAAAGATCATGTTTACCCTCATTAAACTATTAAATCTTCATAGTTCTTCGGTTACCAAGAAGCCTAGAAAACACACTATTTTCCGCCGGTTAGGCTAAAAAGCGTTGTGATCTCGCTTGCCACCTAGATTAAGGCTTAAAAGAAATCATCAAAAAGAGTTTCACAAGTTTTAAGTTCTAAAATCAGGAAATGATAACAAACCTTGTGTGACTCGCTTTTTATGTTTGGAGTTAACAAACAAATATCTAAATTAATTTATTCGGTATGAAATAAAATGTCTATGTATATACATACACTTGGTAGGGCGTGTTACTTTAGTAATTAAAAGTGGTGCACAACTTATGTTTTTCTAAGAAATTCCTGTAGATAAAATGTAAACATGAACATATGTACGTATCTGGTTGCATATATGCGTGTAAGATTTGTGGCCAGGAAATATAACAATATAGTTACTCCTATTTGTTTTAGTTAAATAAAAGCAAAACAAGGAAGTTAGAAGGATAATGCATGCACACGACGCACTTCTGGGTGCTCTGCACCACATGCACGCACATGAATCACTTCTGCATGCATGCTCACAATTGCTTGCTGCTCGAATCGATGGGGCCGAGTCCGTCCAACAAGTCACAATTCATGCTGTGGACGCACATGAATCACTAGTGACGACTCCGTCGCCTTGCTACTGCCCAGCGCCGTCGTTTCACCTTGAATGGCTCTGCCATGGCTGTGGCCGACGCCGCTCCACCCTCCGTTGCACCTACCGCGTCAAGTCTCACCGGCGACGCCTCCCTGTGTCCTCCCTACGTACCTTGCTCTGCCGCCATTGGCGTCTGAACGCGTCTGCTGCCGCACCCATGATCTCTTGACCTCGCCCTGCGCTGCCCGTCTAGTTTGAATATAAGTATTTTAATCGATAAAATTATAAAGCAACACCTTGGGTTTCTAGGAGGCAACGCCATTTTGGGCAACATGAATATGTAGCTAGCACGTTAGCCTTTGTAACTCGCTCGTTAGCTCGAGAGGCGTACTCGTAACATGTGCGTTGCATTTGACGTAGTTATTTACGTCTCTGCGTTGCATCCACGAATATATCAATATATATATAGGAGCCATGATGGATCGTGGACGTGGAGTCATCTGGAGTTGCGGAAAGACGGTGCCGTGGTGATCGCGTCGCTCTGTCGATCGGGATGCTAACCTTGGTTAAATCTTTCGCAGCAAGCCCGGTGCATAACCCCTATTATTTCTGCACTCTATATAAATATGTTTGTGCATTTACATTTTAAATTGAATGGAAATCCACTTGCATATATAAATCCTTGTCCTATGAGCCACGAAACAAATAGCGCCGCTATAGCACCGCTATAGCGGCGCTATAGCGCCGCGCCATTTGAAACACCGCGACGCTATTGTCAATTTCCACGCTATTGGCGCTATATCGCGCTATTTTCACGCTTATTGGGCTATAGTGGCAAAGAAGCAGGTCTGGTGCTACTTAGCAGCCGCTATAGCACCGCTATAGCGACGCAATAGCGGCGAATAGCATCCGAAAAGTTCGACGCTATTTTTCATAGCCCGCGATCAAAAACATGGCCTATGAGTATTACTAGCATACAAGTTCGTGTAGAATGCTATGCTATAGGTCTTTGGTAGAAGATAAGTGCTTTCCCGTCACTTGCGAAAGATAGGGAAAATATTTATTTTTTATGCCATCACATGGATTATGTATGGATAATAATTTGGAGGCCGGGCGGGACTAGATGAATTTGGAATGGACTTGGTTGAGGCTCGGCTGCAGTTGTTCCGCCTGTGTCGATTGAGGACCGACCGTTGCAGCGGATGATGATAGTCCGTCACGGACTTATTACCCTGAACACATACTTGCTTATGGGAGTAGGAAGGCTCTTGATGTGGGTTCCGGCTCTTTCCAGGCCGACCGTTGGAGGCAGGGATGGTGGAGGTTCTTGTAACCGCAGATGATGCGGGCCTCACTTGTGGGAGCTTGGAGTCCCAGTTTGGACGGGGACCTGGAGCCTTCCGCGGGAGTGGAATGGGTTGGTCTTGCTTGTGCAAAATTTTTGTGACACAAGTGAGGCGTGTGTTTCGAGGTACCCAGTGGGATACATTGATTCACGAATCGCCGAGACGGCGATGCGACATGACTACGATCCGGCACCATAGTAGAACTGGAACTTGGAAGGAGATAAAATGATTCTGATTGCTTACCACCTGCTTGAAAGTAGCTTAGGTGTTTACATAGAATGGTTGGTTAATGAACTAATCATGATTGCTAATAAAATGAATATAAGGATAACATTTAGTAATGCTTCCTGCAGATGCAATAAACCCACAAGTCAAATATCCTTGCATATCTTTGGAGTCTTTTATTTCCTCCCGACGGGTAAGTCTTATGGAGTACAATTGAGTACTGGGGTTTGTTTTTTCACCCCTTGCGGTAAACAGATCTTTGATGAGCTAACTTTTGTGTGGAAATCTCTGGTGGACTCAATGAGAATTTCTTTTTCGTTATGGACTTAGAGTTTATTTAAAATTTCCAAAATAATGTTTTATCAAAGAAAAGTCCTAATTCTATTATCATTTTAGATATACTAGGAAATTTGTCTCATGCGTTTGTGGGGAGAAAAAAAACTATTAAACATTCGTATAAAGACATGAATGGTATACATATATATTTTTACATTTTATCCTTTTTATAATTATTAATGGTCATTTATTTCATGGTGAACTTTAATATTTTATTTTTTATTTTAAAACAATAATATTACATAAATCTTCAAGAAACATAAAAGCCTGCAAATTTCCACTGTCAAAGAGAAAATTTACAGTTCGCATGCTAACAACGTCAAGACTAATATGGTCATACAATTTCAACCTAAATGATTATAGATTATGAATCTCTGATTTTTCTGTTTGTTAACAAGTTTTAGGAAGGAATTTTAAATAAATATATGAATATATTTAGGCATCTCAACAACTTATTATTTCCTTAACAATACACTGCTCGGCTTTCCCCAAAGGCCCATGCGGCTGCTTAAATCCTGCTCGGCTTTCTCCAAGGCCCAACAGCAACCCACTTAGCAAAACCCTAGAGCTCAAAGTAACGTGAGCCATCGATGTGAATCCAACGATCACGAAACATCCAGAACCATCGATGTAAAAAAAAAGCAAGAGCTTCACAGCTCCAGTCGGCAGTCACTCGTCACTCATGTGACATCTCCTTTCCTTTTTTTCTCATCTGAGCACAGCACGCACATAGAGAGAGAGCACCGCATGGCGCTGCAGTGGCTCTTCTCGCCGGCGCACGCATGCAAACTCATCGCGCGCGTCTCCGTCGAGACCTACCGCTGTTGCGCTCAGCTTATGGTGGTGGCAGCAGAGCACGCGGGCGGCGGCCGTCATAGCCTGAGCGGAGCTCGTGGCTCTTACGTGCAGCGTCCGCGGCTCAGCGAGCGCGCATGGCAGAGGCAACCGTCCTCATCTGATGGTGAGGCGCGCTGGCGGCGCTTCCCCAGGCCGCGTGGTGGCGGCGGCCTCTGAGGAGCGAGGATGCGGTGGTGGCTGCGGCCCGGATGGGCGCGCACGCGACTGTGCGTGGCATGGCCGGCACTGTGGCAGCGACCTGGCCTATGGCCGCTGGTTACAAGCCATCGTGACCAGCCGGTTGTGCTCAATTCTTTTCCCAACATGGTTTGTGGCCTCGATTTGGTATGTATTTGGTCCCGATTTGAAGTATATATGAGTTCATCTCGGAGGGAGCCGTTGGTGGGGAAAGAAGATTGGATTAGAGCTTCTATATTTGGTCCGATTTTGATTTTGTTATATGGTGACTTAATTTGATTGGCTCCGGACTCCTAATAATCTGTCTATGTTTCGTGTTTGATACCAGCTGAGAAGGCTCCTGGCCCGGACGGTTACACTGGAGTTTTCTACAAGAAGTGTTGGGAAATTATTAAACATGACCTACTGCTTGCTATGAATAGCGTCCTATATCTGAGAGCGGGACCACTACGGCTGCTGAATGGGGCAAATGTCACTCTAATCCCAAAGAAGGACTGTCCGGAATACCCTACTGATTTCAGAGTCTGAAATTCAGACCCATTAGTTTGATACATTCCTTTGGAAAACTACTGACAAAGACTTTGGCCATCCGGCTACAACCTCACATGGACAGTCTGATCTCCAATGCACAAAGCGCTTTTATCAAGGGCCGATGCATTCAAGAGAATTTCATGTATGTCAGAAACTTAGCCCGTGCATACCACAGAAAAAAGATCCTTGCACTTTTGTTCAAATTGGACATCTCCAAAGCATTTGACACGGTATCTTGGGAGTACATGCTCGAGCTATTGGAGAAGAGAGGATTCAGTGCTAGATGGAGGGGATTTGCTTTACAATAATCTTCAGAGCCTCCCATTCCTTGATTTTACTCAATGGGGCTGAGGGAAAAAAGATTGACCATGCGCGAGGCCTGAGACAAGGTGACCCTTTATCCCCCTACCTATTTATTTTAGCTATCGACTCCCTGCACAGACTACTGGAAGTGGCAACAACAAATGGGTCACTCACACCACTTCGAGGACGAAATGTTAACCTCAGGCTGTCTCTATACGCCGATGATGCAGCCATATTTCTTAACCCAGTCAAAGAAGAGGTTTCAACCTTGTTTCAAATCCTAGAACATTTCGGAGCAGTCACTGGTCTACAGCTAAACATTCATAAGTGCAGTGTGGCCGCTATCAGATGTTCGAACATCAATCTAGAGGAGGTCCTCCAGGATTTCAGAGGCGCGCGGATTACCTTCCCCAACGACTTACTTAGGACTGCCGCTGTCACTTGGAAGAGTAAAAGATGGTGCATGTGCAGAAAGTGGTGGACAAATCAAGGACACACCTAGCGACTTGGCAAGGACGGTACCTCAACCAGGCTGGCCGAAGGGAATTAGTGCGTTCGGTGCTCAGTGCCCTGCCAGTTTATCTGATGACCTCCATCCAAGTGCCAAAGCAACTGATCAGAGAATTGAACCGAATAATGCGACAATTTTTTTGGGCAGGTGATAAGGAAATAACTGGGGCAAAATGCAAGGTCTCCTGGACTGGTGTGTCCAAACCGACAGAGTATGGTGGATTGGGAATCGTGGATTTAGAGAAATTTAGTAGGGCGCTGAGGCCGGTGGCTGTGGTTTGCCTGGATGCAAAACGACCGACCGTGGACAGGCACCGAACTGCCTGTTGACGCGGTTGATGTCGCCCTTTTTAATGCGGCCACGAGGGTAGTGATCAAGGATGGAAGAAGAGCAAGCTTCTGGATTTCGAGCTGGATGGATGGGAGCTCGCCGGCGAGTCTCTTCCCAGCCCTATATCATCACAGTAGGAGGAAGAATAGAACAGTGAGGTCGGCTTTACAGAGCAACAATTGGGTCCATGACTTAGCTCACGATCTGAATCACTCAATACTCAGAGATTTCCTCAAGCTATGGGCTGTCATTGAGTCACTCGACCTTCACTTGATTGAGGATGAAGAAGATCAGATAGTCTGGACATTAGAGGCCTCAGGAAGATACACTGCTAAATCAGCTTACAATGTCCAATTTGCAGGTCAGACCCTTTCACTGTTCCCAACTCTCATCATGGAAGGCGTGGGCACCTCCCAAGTGTAAGTTCTTTCTTTGGCTGTTATTACAAAACCGACTTTGGACTGCGGCGCGGCTGCAGCTCAGACAGTGGAAGAATAACTATTTCTGCGCCTTGTGCGAGCGAAATCTCGAAACAGCGAGCCACCTGTTCTTTGAATGCCCCTACACTTGTCAGGTATGGAACTTGGTGGCGGCACGAAGCAAGTGTCAGGGCATGCACACCTCGAGCTGGGCCTCAACTGATACTAGTCGAAGCACCTTAAACTACTTTACAAGTATAGTGGCGACAGGAGGACAGCGTCAGCACTCTTGGGTGATTTTAACACTATGGAGCATTTGGAACCAAAGAAATTCAGTGACCTTCAGAGAGGAGAGGAAGAATGCGCTACAGCTCTTGTCAACAATATCGGACTTAGCTCGCCAATGGACTTTAGCCGGCTGTAGTTTCCTTTTTGATTCTTGTAACAATGTTGATCGTTTTCTTAGTGAGTAGTAGGCTATGAACTGTGCCCCATCTGAGCTTAGGCTTTGATGGGGAAGCGCATCTCGCGCGTGTATTTGAACATTGCTTATCTTCTTAATATACCCAAAGCCGGGCAACCGGATCTTTCAAAAAAAAAGAAATAGAGTCAGGACTCAGGAGGAGGGGCAGGCGGACAGCGGACAGGGCGGATGACGGACCAAAACTGGACTGAATTTTCAACCGGACAGAAATTTTTGGTGGACAAAAGTAACCGGACAAGGCAGATGGAAATTTTGGTGGACAAGAAATTTTCTCTCTTTATTAGTAGGTATATAGATAAATACTATCATGGTAACACTTGAACCAGTCATTAAAACTAAATTTTATTTCCGCTGAAAACTTTGATAACAATATTATATTCTATTGATATAATTAATTCATGCAATACTATGATGTTGCATTAAAGTGATGTATGAAATGGTTAATAATGTTGTAATCTTTACTCTCTCATTTATGATTCGATGGAAAAATGTGGATTTTCGAGTTCTCCCTTTGGGTTGGGTGTGCTCGGCGGAACTGTGTGATTTATTTTTCTCACTTGGGTATTTAGTGTCTAATGGAAGACAAGTACTTTTGGGAGTGAATTAAGTCGAGGCGGTTTTGCCACACTGGTCGGATTTGCGTGTTGATGGCTGGCTTTGCGGTTCCTATCACTACTACGAGAAATGAACTTCCGTGGCGGGCATTTTAGATTTTCCGTGGCGGGCATGAGGTCCGCCACGGAGCTAGAATCACGGTTAATCGACCTATTTTCCGTGGCGGGCAAATATCCGCCCACGCAAAATCGATAACCGTGGCGGACTTTTAACAATGCGATCACGTAAAATAGAGATTAACCGTGGCGGACTTCTTACAATGCCCGCCATGGTAAATAAAAAAAAAAAAAATAATAAAAAAAGAAAAATCCAAAAAACTACCCCTAACGGGCCCAGAATCCGGCGGCGGCCCGGATCTGGGCCATTAGGGTTAGGGTGCCGAGCTCCGGCCGCCCGGCCAGAGTGCAGGTGGCCTTCGCCCGCTGGGATCCCTTCGCCCGCGGCCCCGGGATGCGCCGGTGGGGTGCCTCCCCACTTGCGAGATACGCCACCACGTCCGTCGAGGAAGGAGTCGCGGATCGACGAGGAGCGCGCCACCGCCGAGGAAGGAGATCCGCCACCGCGTCGCCGAGGAAGGAGTAGTCGGATCTGAGCGGGCGCCACCGCCGAGGGAAGGAGATCCACCACCGCGTCACCGGATCGGGCCGCGCCGGGATCCGCGCGCCCATGGCCGGATCGGGGGGGAGTCGCCGTTTGGTGGAGGAGCTCGGCCAGCGCCGCCGTGCTTGGATCCCTTATTGGGGGGCGCCGTCCGCGGGGGGTGGCTCATCGCCAGACAGGCCCGCCGCCGCCGGCAAGACCGGGTTGGGAGGCCGCCCCGCCCGCCGTCGGTGTCTTTGGTGAGAAAAAGGGGGAGGGCCGCGCCCCCGGCCCGGAGAGGAAGGGAGGACGGGGCCGCCGCGGACGGAGAGGAAGGGAGGGGCACGCGCGGCCGCGGAGAGGAAGGGGAGGGCGCCGTCGCCGGAGAAGAGGAAGGGAGGGGCGCCGTCGTCGGAGAAAGAGGAAGGGGCGGCAGGCATGACAGCTCGCTGGGGAGAGGAAGTGGAGGGGCCGTGGGAGGGAGAAAGTGTTTTTTTTTTTAGAATGTGAGGCTCGGGTGAGGGGTGAGAGAGTGAGGGGTTGAGTTAGGGTTTGTGGTCTATATACGTGAACGTGTTAACGGGCCATTTGGGCTTTTCTAACTATAGTGGGCTGGTGGCTATTAACCATGGCGGGCTTTTTATAAAAACCGCCACGGTTAATTCATTTACCGTGGCGGACATTATAAAATGTCCGCCCGCGGTTAATCGATAACCGTGGCGGTTTTTCCACGACTGGAGGGGGTGCCAGCCACCTATTTTCCGTGGCGGTTTCTCAAATGCCCGCCACGGAAAAAAAATCGAAACACCACGTAAAATCAATTTTGTAGTAGTGTATGGAGGCGGACTCTAAGACAGGCTTCTCCGAGCACTTCGACAAGAAGAGTTTGTATTTTTATGACGAGGGCAGTGGTGCAGTACTACATTAGAGAGGAGAGATAGACATACTATAGGTGAAGGCCTGGAGTTTATAGCAGATAGAATGAACCACGATGAGTGATGAGAAGGAAGTAGAGAGATTTAGTGGTTGTCATAGGTTGCAGTTTGATGGGCTCATAAGCACAGGGTACCTGCGTGTTTCTTGATGGAGGGTTTGGGTGGCGAATGTAAATCCCTGTGGTTTTTATTGGGCCTATCGGTGTAATCCGTGCTATACGAGCACAAACTTAAGTTATCGGGTTTCGGAGCTTGTACCCGTTAATGTTTTTGCGGCCCCGGTTGATTCTTTTGTGTTGGATTTGCGGGTTGGTTTTGCGGACCCGTTAACAGATCTTGAGAGAAAGACATAAAGAATCGACGACCGTTGGATGAAGATCTAAGGGCTGTACACGTCGCCTGAAAATCCATGTTTTTTTCAGATGACTGAAATATAGCAACTCCCATTTTTTAATCAATATATAATGGTAGAGGTTGGTAATTTCTTAGGTAACAAAATAGATCCAATGGTTATGGGTGGTCACAAACTTCTATTTGATGGCCGGATGTTTCTGATTACCGTGAGAATTAATAGAATTTATCTTTTTTCTTAGCGCATTTGGTGAGAGTTAACGTGGAGCGTGTTTCTTGATGGAGGGTTTGGATGGCAGAATTGTAAATCCTGTGGTTTTATTGGGCCTATCGGGTGTATTCTGTGCTAAACGAGCACAAACTTCAGTTATCGGGTTTTGGAGCTTGTACCCGTTAATGTTTTTGTGGGCCCCGTTGATTGCTGTGTGTTGGATTTTGCGGGTTGGTTTTGCGGACCCGTTAACAGAGATACACAGAGAAAGACAGAAAGAACAGACCTGACCGTTGGATGAACATCTTAGGGCTGTACGTCGCCGCCTGAAAATCCATGTTTTTTTCGGAGATTTGAAATATAGCAACTCTCATTTTTTAATCAATACTCCCTCCGTCCATCTATCGGAGGGATATTAGCCTACGGCACAATGACCAAGGAGTACTAAAGCTATGCAAATTTTTTAATTAATCACCTCGTTGCACGGTCTATGTTTCATTTCCCAAAGTGCATGCACAACATTAGATTGGGTATATGCACAACCTGCACGTGGTACAAGGCATCATATTTATTAGCAAAATGAGAGGACCACCTAATATCCCTCCAATTCTTGGAATTTATATTTTTGGTAATATCCCTCCGATAGATGGACGGAGGGAGTATATAATGGCAGAGGTTGGTAATTTCTTAGGTAACAAAATAGATCCAATGGTTATGGGTGGTTATAAACTTCTATTTGATGGCCGGATGTTTCGATTACCGTGAGAATTTATAGAATTTGTCTTTTTTCTTAGCGTATTTGGTGAGAGTTAACGTGGAGCCTAGTAAGATAAGATTTCTAGATGATTCAATGCGATCGAGATGCTTAGAGACAGACAAGTTAGGTGGAAAAAAAATTAGGTGGCGATGCGCGCCGGAGGCGAGGGTGGCGACCATTCCCGGATGCCGCTGGCTTCCCATCGTGCGACAACTCTGATTAGGAGATTTTTATCCGGCGCCCGGCTCATTTTTGTTTAAGTGGGCGGCTGCGCATTTTACGTTTAAGTGGATGGCTCGACAGGTCTCGCGGCGGCTGATTGAGTAGACCTGCGTTTATAGATGGCCAACAGGGCGGCCCTGTGCGGCCCGTGGCTCGCTTCGGGCGGGCCGGGCTGGCCCGCTGCGGGCCGTGCCTCTGCGCCGTGCCGGGCCGCGTCCTCGGCCTATGGCCCGGTCCGTGGGCCATTTTGCCGGGCCCGCGGGCGCGTCGGACCCACGGGCACCGGGCGCCTACGCCCGATGGCGCGTGTAAGCCGCCGCGACCTTGCGCGCCCTAGGCCGCCGGGCGCCCGATGCGTTAGGCGCCGCTGCGCAGGCCAGCCGGCCCGGCCCGGCGGGACACGGGCCGCACCGGGCCGGCCCGTTGGCCATCTATAAACGCAGGTCTACTCGCAATCAGCCGCGAGAAGACCTGTCGAGCCATCCACTTAAACGAAATGCGAGCCATCCACTTAAACGAAATGCGAGCCGTCCACTTAAACAAAATGAGCCGGCGGCCGGATAAAAATCTCCTAATCAGAGTTGCCGTACGATGGGAAGCCAGCGGCATCCGGGAATGGTCGCTCACCCTGCTTCTGTGCGCGCATCGCTCACCTAATTTTTTTTCCAGTTAGGTATTGTCGGTGGTGGCTTTAATTTCGGAATCATCAATAGTGTGATGATACCACCATGCAGCTAAGGCATATATAAGTATTGGTTGGTCACTCCATCGATAGGTGAGGGAGAAGAATTGAAGGCTAGAAGAATCCATGGAGGAGTCGGAAGAACCAGTGCAAGTGATAGAGTCATGCTTGGTAACGCCGAGAGAGGCAACGCCGACGAAAGGGCTGTGGCTCTCTCCCTCGACGTCTCTCTGGCAAACGCAGGCCGTATTCCTCAAGTCTTCTTGTACCGTTCCGGTGCCACCTTCTTCGACGTGCCCAGGCTCAAGGAGGTCATGGCCAAGGCGTTGGTGGCCTACTACCCGCTGGCCGGCCGCCTTGGCAATGACGGCAGCAGCAGCAGCATGGTGGTGAGCTGCAATGGCGAGGGCGCTCTCTTTGTTGTTGCTCGCTCTCGTTGCCTCACACAGCAAGACGTTGACTTCTCCAAGCCATCGCCGGAGTTGAAGCGCATGTTCGTTCCTAACATTGAGCCGGCGGCGACCCTCATCCTGGCCACGCAGGTGACTTTCTTAAAGTGTGGAGCCGTCGTGTTAGGAGTGTCCATGCACCACGCCCTAGTGGACGGCGTGAGTGCGTCGCACTTCATGCAAACATGGTCGGCTTTGTACAGGAACGACGGCGCGGAGAGCACCGCGGCGGCCAAAGACGACGAGCTCCCGTGCCACGACCGCACCCTCCTCCGTGCACGGTCCCCGCCTGTGGTCCACCCCGACGCGCTCTCGGTGCTCTACTACCCCAAGGTCGTCAAGGCCACCTGCTTGTCGCCGTCGCCGTCGGCACCGACGACCACCATGACGACCGAGGTGTTTGTGTTTCCCATCTCGAGGGACCAGGTGGCCGCACTGAAACGCCTCTGCGGCGGGGCAGCAAGCACCTTCGTCTCCCTGAGCGCCCTGGTGTGGCAGTGTCTGAGCATCGTACGCCGGCTCCCGCCCGACGCCATCACACGCCTCAGCTTCCCGGTCCATGTCGGACGCCACCTGACGCCCCCGCTCCCGACACGTTACTTTGGCAATGCGTGCATCTCGCTGTGCGCCACCGGTGCTGCGGGGACATCGCCTCCGAGGCGCTGCCATCTGTTGCCGCTCGCATCAGCGGGCGGGGCCATGGCCAGGATGGACGACGAGCTGGTACGCTCTGCGATCGACTTTATGGAGCTCGCTGACGAGGACACCTGGCCTCGCTGCAGAGGCGGCGTCTTGCCGGAGACGGACCTCCGGATAGTCAGCTGGCTCAACATGCCGTTTGGCCTGGATTTAGGCTGCGGAGGTCCGCAGGTGATGACACGTGCCGACACCCTCCCCCAGGGCCTTGTTTACCTCATCGACGATGATCACCGCGGCGTCGCCGTGGTCGTGCGCATGGAGGTTGCAAACATCAACGAGTTCAAGCGCCTGCTGTATGCAAGCACTGCATTGCATCCAAATAAAGCACAGGCACATCAAATAATTAAGCTCTACGCACCAGCTACTACACCGCCCGCTGTAAGAAGAAGAAGAAGAATAAGTAGCTGTATGAGCTGCTGGAATAAGGAGCTAGCTTTGGAGTTTGCTGAGTCCAGTTATCGTGTGAACCGCCGGTTAGGCATAGTGTACTCTGAACCATTCAAAGTGAAAAAGGGCACGGTCTCTCGAGCGACTTCTGAACAGTTCCATTTCACGTATGTTCTTTGTTCTTGTGTTCATTCGATCTTGTTGCTTGATTCGTCCATATACAACTTATGATTGTGATCCTATACTAACAATATATTACAAACTGTTAAGGCCTGAACCGAGTAAATTCCATTGTTTGATTGATCTAAACATATGTCACCGACTCACTTGAGCATTGTCAACTAATTTGAGTACACTGCTAACTGCCCGACAGCCTAAGAGCAGGTACACTAATGGGTTTACAGCCAAGCTAGCCAATGATGCGGAGGGGATAAGGGGAGATAAAGGGAGCTTGACTCTTGTTCTAGCACTAAGGCTGGGCACGGATGCATAGACATTAATGGCTAGTGGGTCCGAATAGATATGAATATGAGGAGGAATAGAAAAGAGAAGATAAACAAATACTAATAAAGAAATTTTGTATAGACAAGTAGAAGACTAATTATTGTATACTCCCTCCTCTAAAAAAGAATGAATTTGTAACAACTTTAAGACAGATTAGCCAAGAAGATAAAAAGATCATGTTTACCCTCATTAAACTATTAAATCTTCATAGTTCTTCGGTTACCAAGAAGCCTAGAAAACACACTATTTTCCGCCCGGTTAGGCTAAAAGCGTTGTGATCTCGCTTGCCACCTAGATTAAGGCTTAAAAGAAATCATCAAAAAGAGTTTCACAAGTTTTAAGTTCTAAAATCAGGAAATGATAACAAACCTTGTGTGACTCGCTTTTATGTTTGGAGTTAACAAACAAATATCTAAATTAATTTATTCGGTATGAAATAAAATGTCTATGTATATACATACACTTGGTAGGGCGTGTTACTTTAGTAATTAAAAGTGGTGCACAACTTATGTTTTTCTAAGAAATTCCTGTAGATAAAATGTAAACATGAACATATGTACGTATCTGGTTGCATATATGCGTGTAAGATTTGTGGCCAGGAAATATAACAATATAGTTACTCCTATTTGTTTTAGTTAAATAAAAGCAAAAACAAGGAAGTTAGAAGGATAATGCATGCACACGACGCACTTCTGGGTGCTCTGCACCACATGCACGCACATGAATCACTTCTGCATGCATGCTCACAATTGCTTGCTGCTCGAATCGATGGGGCCGAGTCCGTCCAACAAGTCACAATTCATGCTGTGGACGCACATGAATCACTAGTGACGACTCCGTCGCCTTGCTACTGCCCAGCGCCGTCGTTTCACCTTGAATGGCTCTGCCATGGCTGTGGCCGACGCCGCTCCACCCTCCGTTGCACCTACCGCGTCAAGTCTCACCGGCGACGCCTCCCTGTGTCCTCCCTACGTACCTTGCTCTGCCGCCATTGGCGTCTGAACGCGTCTGCTGCCGCACCCATGATCTCTTGACCTCGCCCTGCGCTGCCCGTCTAGTTTGAATATAAGTATTTTAATCGATAAAATTATAAAGCAACACCTTGGGTTTCTAGGAGGCAACGCCATTTTGGGCAACATGAATATGTAGCTAGCACGTTAGCCTTTGTAACTCGCTCGTTAGCTCGAGAGGCGTACTCGTAACATGTGCGTTGCATTTGACGTAGTTATTTACGTCTCTGCGTTGCATCCACGAATATATCAATATATATATAGGAGCCATGATGGATCGTGGACGTGGAGTCATCTGGAGTTGCGGAAAGACGGTGCCGTGGTGATCGCGTCGCTCTGTCGATCGGGATGCTAACCTTGGTTAAATCTTACTCAGGCAAGCCCGGGTGCATAACCCCTATTATTTCTGCACTCTATATAAATATGTTTGTGCATTTACATTTTAAATTGAATGGAAATCCACTTGCATATATAAATCCTTGTCCTATGAGCCACGAAACAAATAGCGCCGCTATAGCACCGCTTATAGCGGCGCTTATAGCGCCATTTGAAACACCGCGACGCTATTGTCAATTTCCACGCTATTGGCGCTATTGGCGCTATAGCACGATATTGTGCCGCTAAAGCGCGCGCTATTTCCACGCTATTGGCGCTATATCGCGCTATTTTCACGCTATTGGGCTATAGTGGCAGCAGCAGCTGGTGCTGCCGCGCATAGTTGCCGCTAGCGGCGAAATAGCATCCGAAAAAGTCCGGCGCGCTTTTTTTCATAGCCCGCGATAAAAAAACATGGCCTATGAGTATTACTAGCATACAGGTTCGTGTAGAATGCTATGCTATAGGTCTTTGGTAGAAGATAAGTGCTTTCCTGTCACTTGCGAAAGATAGGGAAAATATTTATTTTTATGCCATCACATGGATTATATATGGATAATAATTTGGAGGCCGGGCGGGACTAGATGAATTTGGAATGGACTTGGTTGAGGCTCTGGCTGCAGTTGTTCCACCCGTGTCGATTGAGGACCGACCCGTTGCGGCCGGATGATAGTCAGGTCACAGACTTATTACCCCGAACACATACTTGCTTATGGGAGCGGGAAGGCTCTTGATGTGGGTTCCGGCTCTTCCGGGCCGACTGTTGGAGGCAGGGATGGTGGAGGTTCTTGCACCGCAGATGATGCCGGGCCTCACTTGTGGGAGCTTGGAGTCCAAGTTTGGGCCGGGGGACTGGAGCCTTCAGCGGGAGTGGAATGGGTTGGTCTTGCTTGTGCAAATTTTTGTGACACAAGTGAGGCGTGTGTTTCGAGGTACCCAGCTGGGATACATTGATTCACGAATCGCTGCTGAGGCGGGGATGCGACATGACTACGATCCGCACCATAGTAGAACTGGAACTTGGAAGGAGATGAAATGATTTCGATTGCTTACCACCTGCTTGAAAGTAGCTTAGGTGCTTACATAGAATGGTTGGTTAATGAACTAATCATGATTGCTAATAAAATGAATATAAGGATAACATTTAGTAATGCTTCCTTGCAGATGCAATAAACCCACAAGCCAAATATCCTTGCATATCTTTGGAGTCTTTTATTTCCTCCGGGACGGGTAAGTCTTATGGAGTACAATTGAGTACTCGAGGGGTTTGTTTTACCCATGTTGCGGGTAAATGAGATCTTCGATGAGCTAACTTTGTGTGTGGAAATCTCTGGTGGACTCAGCGAGAATTTCTTTCGCGTTCTTGGACTTAGAGTTTATTTAAAATTTCCAAAATAATGTTTTATCAAAGAAAAGTCCTAATTCTATTATCATTTTAGATATACTAGGAAATATGTTTGTGCGTTGCAACAGGAGAAAAGAAACTATTAAACATTCGTATAAAGACATGAATGGTATACATATATATTTTTACATTTTATCCTTTTTATAATTATTAGGGAGTTGCTATATCTCTTTCACAAGAAAACTAACAAACTTTTCTTGCAACCACCTGAACCTTGGATTTCAATCCAAAGGGTGGGATCTGTCCTTGTACAAACCGCCAGTTCAACACGGGGAAATAAAGCGGGCCCGCCTACAAGAAGCGGTTGGATCCAAAACCCGTTAACCAATATGGTACGTGCAGCTCTACCCGTTTTCTAAGTTCATTGCTATTGGGCCACGATGCAGCCATCTACACCCTCCAAAATAAACAGAAATTACAGCTCTACCACTAAAACCTCCAAAGAAGAAAGACTCCCTCCCCACCCCACCCCCTCCTCCCGATCAAACACGGATCCACCAAAGAAGAATAACAGATTCAGAGTGGAGAAAAAGGGTGCAAATTAGGGGAAAAAACACAAGAAGATGAACTAGAAGGGAAAACATATGATCAAGCTTCGGGCAAGGTATGTACCTTTCGGTTCGTTGGTGCTCTCCTTGTTTTTAATTCTGTTGTCCTCTGTTTGATCTATTTTTTATCTTCATGTCAAGGGCCATCTCTCAACACCGCCCCACCGTTCCTTCTTGCCCTTGATTTGGTTCATTACGTCCTTGTTAGTCCTCCTTGTCATTTTTTGTGTGATCTGTATTCATCTTCATGTCCACGGCCATATCTGAACACACGGATGCTATTCTGATCATGTCCTATTGCATGTGATTGCTATCCTACAATTTAGAGTATAGGCGGTGCTATCTAGCAAATTGTACGATTCTGAGAGAGAGACTCAAAAGTGAAGATAGCTAAACCAATTTGAGAACTGATCTAGAAGCCAAGACTTAAAACATCATGACGCTTGAGCCCGGTTACACCACTCTTTGGATGTGGCTGGCGAGTTCTAAGCCAAGACTTACAACACGCCACGCCACCGGCCGGCCCGGGCCTCCTCCTCCGATGTACTTTGTAGTATACGTCCCCCGAAATCAGCATAGCTAAACCATTTTGGTAAGCGATCTAGAAGCCTCTCAATGTGTAAGCCAAGACTTACAACATCGAATTCTCGAGTGAGCGCATCTGTTGTCCCCGAAAACACAAAGGACTATCACGAAAAGCACTCATCAATGGCCTCGGATGAACATAGATGTCTAGCATAGATGAACACAAGCTTATGCGAGAGACTCAAAAGGGAACCCACTATGTAGCAAGTTTTGTAGTTTCGACGGGGACTCAAAATCAGCATAGCTAAACTATTTTGGTAGCTGATCTAGAAGCCTCTTAATGTGTCCGGGGAGCACTGCAGGTTGTCATAGATGGCCTCATTGTTGAGCTGGATGGATACATCGGTATGCTCCGTGAGTGAGTGGATCTGGAGAGCACGCCGTTGTAGGGATCCACTCAAAGGCTAACACCTAGGGAGATGGGCACATGCTTCCCTCGCACTAGTCTAGCCGAAGAAGGTGTTGAAGGCATCATCATCATGGTGTCATGGTGGCTGATGAGAATCTCAAAGCCACTAGCAAGTAGGAGTAGCAACACGACTACTTCGCCTCAGCTCCAAAGTCGGAGGAACAACGCTTATTTGCCGGCGGTCGAGTGTCCTCGCTCTCTGCATGCCTACTACCTATGGGTATGCCCATGCTATCTCAAACATGCCTTATAAAACTAGGCTGAAGTAACTTAGAAATCATTAGTCAAAAAAGGCTTGTCCTATTCCTAGTGAATCAAAATATACCTTATACCCCCGAGTAGACTTCATCTTCATCATACGGTACACATGGACACCATAGGGAATAGGCAAGACAAAGCATGGGGAGGGCCATTTCAAGACCCACAAGCTTAAAGCCATCCATGTGCGGCATGTGCACAAAACAAGATACAAATTTTAAAAATTTTAACACATAAAACAAGAGACAATAAACAATTTTTTTCTATAGAAGGACAAAGACAAAAAGAGGGTGGTGTCCTAGCACAAAAGACAAAAATACAAGATAAAAAATTGGGTAGGGAACAAAGATAAGCAATACAATACAATACAAGGCAAAATAGAAGGCACAATACAAGGGGCATAACAAGGTACTATACAGCACAATCAACAAAAAAATACAATATAAAATACAAGACAAGGGACAATCAAAACACAATTCGCGAGGTCCACCGTGATGATGCGTCTCGGCCTCGAGGGGCCTAACGCCCACTTTCGGCCTCGTTTAAAAGTGTTATTTTCAAAAGGCGCCTTCAGCGCAAAGGTTTATATAGGGAATCAAGCAATGTCATTTTGTACTTTATTGTCTTGTATCGCAGGGTCCCCCTTGTTTTTAAACAATTTGTTTTTATTACAAGAGACAATCTGAGGGGAGAAAACATCAGACATAAACAAGGTTATAGAGTTAACAATTTTTCTTTTTTTTGCAGGTCCACGTCCAAGCAGTTCATGAAATGGAAGGTCTAGATTTTTTAATGCAAAAGGTAGAGTTAATTACTAACCAATTACCTTTGAGCAATTGCACAGTGAAAGAGGAAAAGTATACAGTGAAGTACAAAAGGTAGAGTTAATTACTAACCGATTCAGTGAAGATGAACTGATGCAAGCTCTCATTAGCTTATAGATTATCATATCCAAAGGAACTTTCAATTGTTGAGCATTATGGACCCATGGATGACCTGCAGTTATCATTTATTTGAGAAAAATGCTAAGCATCTTCACAGCAGGATAGCAGCATGCAACAATGCAATGCAAAGCTAATCTTGAACTTACTGAGAGCTTGACGACTGCCATTGTCTTGCGGTAATTCTACTAGAAAGCCTTTTTACAAAATCTTTTGCTTCAACTGTGAGAGTCGGCGATGGGGCCTTGTCAAAACTTTATTCTGTGTTCAAGACAGGTCAAAAGATTCCTGACTCCATGCATGCCCAGAAAGGCTAACTCCCACATAGTAAGATGTAGGCAATTACTCCAATGCTCTGCATGTCGGCCTCAGTGCCATAAGATTTGTGATGCACCTCTGGAGCAACATAGTATGCACTTAAAATAATGTCTTTTAGTTTTTCATCTGCCCTCTCACCACACGATTTATCCATCACCAAATGCATTATATGGATGAATTTACTACAACACAAAATATTTTACTCATACATAATGAGATGTTCTCCATTGGTGCGAAGGCGATGCTTGAATTTTATTAAAAATGCATTCACTACAGGAAACGGGATCTTCGCCCGGCGGGACTGCGTTTCGCCGACCACTTCAAAAGTTGGCGGTCGGCGAAGATTTCTTCGCCGACGGACCGCGTTTGGCAAAAGGCACGCGTCGGCGAAGAGGTCTTCGCCGACCGCCAAGTTCTCGGCAAAAAGCAACGCTTGGCAAAAGCACCCTCTTTGCCGACAGCAAGCGGTCGGGCGAAGAAAACCCGTCGGCATTTTTTTGACACCGGCGTAGCGGTTAACTATCGTCGCGCACATTTCGCCGACCGCCCACCGTCCGGTGGTCGGCGAAGTTTTTTTAAATTATAAAAAGCAATGCCAGCGTCGCCGCGTGTCGGGGAAAAAATACCGGCGTCGGGACTTCGCCGAGCACCCTACGGATGGCGGTCGGCGAAGATGGTCTTTTGCCGAAACTTTCGCTCAATCGGTGTTTCGGCAAAGTTTTCCGACCCTCGAAGTTTAAATTTTTTTGAATTTTCCATCACAACTTTTTACGTGCCTTAGCTACAGTACATGGAGTTCATTATTCAAGTTTGAAATTTTTTTAAAACTTTTTACTATATTTTATGAGTTTTCATGTTATAATTGAATTTCTTTCGAAAACTAAAATTTGAGCGCAAGTGATTCGAATAATGGGTCTAAATGATTCAAAAATGATAAACATGCTTGTGAGTCTATATTGAGTCCTCATCCATGGTGAGACACCGAAATTCAAATATCTTGTCTTGTGAAACACGTCGACTCACTTGCCGGTCGATTGTTTTAAAATTCTATAAAATTCAAACGGAGTTGAAAAATCATGAAACTTGACGAGTTGTCCTTATATCGCATGTGTATGCGCTATGAAAAAAGTTTGAGTCAATTTCGTGGGCGGTTGCATCTCGGATGGCGGTTACCAAGACATCTCCGGCATGTGATACTTGAAACTCAAGTTGAGATGTCTAGGTTTTCAAAGAAATCCGTATGCAAACTTGCATGAAACCTTTTCAATTTTTTTCCATAGTTTAAACATGCAATATAACGATGACTCGTCAAATTTCATGAATTTCCAACTTCTTTTTCTTTTTTTAGAATTTTTAAAATGATTCACGCCAAGACGGGGAATCGAAAATGTCTCGCGCACAAGATCTTTGGATTTTTTCTCACGTGTCCATAGATGAGGGCTCAAAATATACTAACAAACAAGAATATCATTTTTCCAATCACATAATTCCATTTTTCTCGAGGACCTGCGGTTCAAATTTTAGTTGTCAAAAATATTTAGGAAAGCACACGCCGATGCAAAGCACTGTCCAAAGTGCAAAGCCTCTAGGTACGAAGAGGTCCCAAGCGGAGATGGTCGGATGAAGCGAGTAAAGTCGCCAAAAAATACTACGGTACCTACCGTTTGTACCGAAAGGATTCAACGACAATACATGACCGAGGAATCCGCTAAACAAATGGCGTGGCACAAAAATGGCAAGCGATACACTCCGGACAAGATGATACATCCATGAGATGGTGAAGCATGGCAATACTTTGATGGAAAACATCCGAGAAAGCAATGGAGGCGCGTAATATGCGTGTCGCCCGGCGGCAGCGAGATGGGTTCAATCCCTATGGAATGATGCGGCCCCATACACTTGTTGGCCCGTATTCGTTATCCCCCGAATCTCCCCCGGTGTCGCCTTTCAGCGGGACACCATATTCTTTGTCGCTTATAATTACGGGCCACCCGAGGAACAAGATGGGTGTGTTTATAGAGCCCGTGATCGATGAATTGATCAAGGCTTGGGATGAAGGCGTATGGACATACGACCGAAGCTCTGGCGGTGTTCAAAATGCATGTTTGGTACCGATTACTCAATTCATGACTTCTGGCGTATGGGTTGTTCTGCCGGTGTGTTCATGGAAAGTTCCCGTGCCTTGATATGCAAGGAAAGTCGATGTTCATCGAGGTTGCGGCGGTGGTAAGTTTTAGATGGTTCGACCTACATCGTCGGTTTACGCCTCTTGACCTTCCATTCGGACGGACGAAGAACTTTACAAAAGGGGTCGTAGTGACGGAACCTCAACCGCAGATGAAGGCTGGTGCCGAGGTCCGTGCTCGGCTAGATTCTCTTGTGGCCAAGGCCCAAGGTGGTGGTTTTGTGGGGTATGGTCGGCGAGCATATGTGGACTCATAAGTCTGGCTTGGAGAGGCTCCCTATCATGATGACCTTCTTGTGCCACATCACCTTGACAATATGCCTTTGCGAGAAGAATATCGCTGAAGCACTTTTTGCACACTCATGGACGAAAAGTTTAAGGACAACCCTAAGGCTAGAGTGGACGTGGCAAAACTTTTGCGATAGACCAAATCAAGAGATGAGGCCTCCCGCAGGTGGCAAGAGATGGCGAAGGCCCAGTGTCGATTTTGTCTTGTCTAGAGAAAAAAGAAAGGAGGTACTTAAATGGATGAAGACACTGAGGTTTCCAGATGGGTATGCACATAATGTGAAGAGGGGAGTCAATTTAACTACTATGCGAGTCAATGGGATGAAGAGTCATGACTATCACGTATGGATTGAGCGGCTGCTTCCCACGATGGTTCGAGGCTACACATCGACACGCTAGATTCTTACCTCTTGTCCATTTAAACAATGTCCGGATACCAATTCTCAGCCACGACTGTAGTTATTTTTTACACAACAATCCATTGCATACCAACAGCGCACCACCAGCTCGAGGGGACCAACCTAAAATATGCACGGCCTTGACTGTTGACATTCATATTAAACCGACGACCCATCGAATTCGAAATCAGCTATGGATGGAACCTTGTAGCAGTCCATGCTACTACGGATTAGGGATTACTATGAAAAGTATTATCAATCCATCATTGCTGACGTCAGTGATGCTCTATCAAGAATTCCAGATGGCCGCCCCCAATTCTGAACTTGCGACTTGCTGCTGAAGAAATGAGAATCAGTTAGCCGTCCCGATCTCTTCGCTGACCAGTCCCGACTCCTTCCCCAACCCCAAGCACCTCGCCAATCTCCTCCACGTGGAACACTACCCATAAATAGACACCTCCAACTCCAATCCGCCTCCATCCACCCACACTCTGATCCGACCAATGGAGGCGACGCAACTGAACCCACCAATGGACACGACGCGACTCTTCCTCGGCGCGCTCCTCCTCCTCTTCCCAGCCGCGCTCCTCCTCCTGCTCCGCGCACGGAGTGCATTATAGGGTATGATAGGTCACCTGGGTTGTTATGCTTGGCCTGGTAGTCCCCTAGCAAAAGACACATGCACTTAGATCATCAAATAAGCTAGAATGGCCACACAAAAAAAATGCAAAATCACCAGCCTTTAAGATCATCTAGTAGGGAAGAAAACGACGAGGCAAATGGTTCAACACCAACATATTATTGCACATACTCAAAACTACAATTGCACTCCTAGAAACCTGCAATTGACATTATTCTAGGCTGCAATTATCTAGCTGAATATTTTATTTGTTTGGTTTTGATGAACACAAAAGATTAATAGGATCAAAGCAATGCATCTACTCTGTAGAAGAATAAGATAATATTCAGTTAACCACAATTGTTCCAATCAAGACACAATTGCATTTGTAGCTAAATTCAAGATGAACTACAATATTATCAATGTAGAGCATAATCACCACACAAGAGATACATCACACTGCTATTCTATGGGTTGCAAAAGTTAGCAAAAGGTCCAAAAAGCACAAAAGTTAGCAAACATTTTTTGAGCCTCTGCTTGGTATACTTACACTTATGAGAGCGAATGCATTAGCTCCTGCAGGTCATCAGGATTGAAGTCTATGTCATCATGTAGGATGCGATAGTCTTTGGGTTGTTGTGCTTGGTCTGGTAGTCCCTTCGCAAAAAAAAGACATGCACTTAGATCATCAAATCAGCTAGAATGGCTGCAAAAAACAGCAAAACCACCAGCTACTAAGATCATCCAGTAGGGAAAAAACGATGTGGCAATTGGTTCAGCATCAACATATTGCATATACTTAAAACTATAATTTCACTCCTAGAAAATTGTAATTTACATTATTACAGGTTGCAAATATGTAACTGAATCTTTTATTTGTTTGGTTTTGATGAAGACAAAAGATTAATAGAATCAAAGCAATACAACTACTATGTAGAAGAACAAGCTAATATGCAGTTAACCACAATTGTTCCAATCAAGCCACTTACTGCAAAAATCAGAGCGCTACTATCAGTCTTAAAAAGAATGGAGTACCAAACACAAGGGATATTAAGTATACCACAGTGAAAAGAGGCATTCAATTTGAGCCATTTACTGACCTTGGTTTGAATGGCAACTTTGGCTTTTAGAACATCCAGCAGAAAAGATGTTGCCTCCCTTATCATGTGTGTCTGTTAATGGTAGGATGTAAGCCAAAGAAGCTGGGCTATAGAATGCACAAGTGGCACAATCTAGAAACTTGAACAAGAACATAATGCTGAAAGGGTTCAAGTTTGAGTGAACAAATAGAAGTTTACAACTACTACATGTATAGGTATCATGTGCAACATCCAACAGATAGAACTATACAACTGCTACATGTATAAATAGTGGTCATTAGGCAATTAGAGGCACCAACAACTATCTTGCAAAGAGAAACAAGCACAAAAAGCCACCCATGAACAGAAGATGCCCAAATGACAAGATATTTCAATGTTACACACCATAATTGCAGTAGTTCAAATGTGCAATTTACTACTAATAAATGTGCAATCAAGAAAATGGTGGTTCTAAAATATAACAGACCAGCATGTTCTAAATTCAGAAGCTTGATACTACTTAGAGTATCATAAAATTCTTACAACAGATAGTACTAGTAACGTAGCAGACAATCGTGTACTAGCTATCAAGCAGACTTTGCATATTCATACAAGCAAATTCAAAATGCAATATATTTAGCTTACACGAAGCCATAAATATTATCAATCTAATAAGTGTACATCATGACAAACTTTTAAAAGAGGAGGTCTACAAGATCTCATGACAGCCATGAAAGGCCACTGAACATGAAAGATGAACTATAACAATACATGAATCTTGACTATCCTGATCGACTTGTTGGGTCACCTTTATTTTTCACAAAAAAAAAAATGGGGATAGTCTAGCCTGGGCATCTTAGAGTAGGAGAGGTGCAGGGTAAAAAGAATAACAGGGAGCACCAGTACAAAGATAAAAGTTCATCAAGGTAACATTTGTGAATCAAAAGTATATAGTATGAAGTTTGCTTTCAGGTTTTGCATAGATATCAAAAGTGAAGATCTAAGAGTTTCATTCCAAACTACATAGAAACACCACTTGCCGCAAATAGATGCCATAGAAAACTACCTTTAAACTACCAATATAATGCTCTGAAAGATCAGCCGTGAAGAAAGTACAAAGAAGTAAGCAGTCCAATAGATAATGAAAGTAAAACTTAACAACGACATGTTTGATCACCAACTACAGTTTCATGCAAGATAATCAAAGGTAAACCAATATTTAAAGTCTCAGTAATGTAATCAATTTGTTCAGATATGTCAACATACATTGGCTTGTAGTAGACAGTGAACATAGATTTGGTGTTAATGGCGTGCCATGCAGTCATAACGACTCGAGGTGCATGCTTTGGCTAGATATGACTGAAGAAGGTACATTAGACCATTGCCACATGCCGCTAAACCAACTCGAAGTTCACCATTTTCTCCTCTGCGTAAGGAATAACAGAAACTTAGCACTAGATCATGAATTGCTTTCACGCTGAGTAGGCAGGAAACACAACAGACCTGAATAAAATGAAGGTGTCTCAAGCAACAAGCCTTTTGGAACTAACAAAAACACTCCAACCATTCTGAAGGAGATGCATCCTAGGTTACCCTAAAGACTGATTGTGCATGGTTAGTGATCATTCAACATCAGGAACATACAATAAACTACTGAGAAAAAGATTTAAGACACAATATCAATAGTAGCAGACCGAAACTAGTCAGTTTGGCATGTCCACAAACCAATCAATTGCTGCTCAAACTGCTGGAGCACTAAAATGCGTTGTGGATGTACTACTCTGTTGTGTTATACCGATTACTGAACAAAGCATGCAATGCTCACGATCTAAAAACAGAGCCAACCGATGCAGTGTCAAACTGAAAGATGGCAAATAAGATCAACTGATGACTAAACCGAAAAGGATGCATGGCTATAAAATTCCCTTAAGGCAATCTACCAAAAACTAAAAAGATAAGATGCAGCCCCTGAAGCTATGTACTCAGACTTTGAAACACATTGCAACTGAGCTATTGTTACTCTAGTAGATTATAGAAGTCTTAGGAGATTACAGAGATTCAGTTAATTCAGCTCTAGATTGACACTATAATAAACCTACTCCATCACTCTAATCTCCACTCTCGGTTGACAACAAAGAAAAATCCAATCATTGCTGCTCTAGATTCTATTGTTTTATAACAAAAATATGAATGACAATCATTCAGTGACTCAAAGAGGCTAGCAATGAATGTACTCAAACTCAAAAAGAAGTATATAATCCAAATATCACTTCAAAGATGTTGGATCATTCAGATGACTGCTCAACTTTATCTATATAACACCCAACTTGACCACTACATCATTGAGATGCCTTTAACTATATGAGGTATTGGATCACCACAATACATCTAGTTGAGTTACTACCAGAAGTATACAGCACAACTGAAGGACATACTTCAAGAGTTTTGCCATCTGGGGCAATATCCCTATCATGGAAGCACCATTTGTCAACTCCCAGCTTCTCCATGAACTCAAAGTGAGCTCTCACTGCAATACCGGTTGAAACAAAGGTCAGTTCTTCCAACAAATGAACTGAAAACATAACCCAGAAGGATGGAACTGAACACAAAGTTAGGTTAGGAAAACATCATACTTCTCTTAGCCATGGCCACTGAATTGGTGCCGTCCTCCCAAGGCAAAACCTTTGTAGGAGCACCAGAAGGATTAGCGCCCAGTACCCACGGGGCGTGTGCCACAACACAACACTGAAGCACATCCAATCCTAATAGCAAAGGAAACAGACATAAATCCTTCACAGGCAGCCTTATTTCTATGGAAAAACAAGCACAAAGAGACAATTAACAGATTTGAACAATTTTACCACAGCGAACAAGAGATAATTAACAATTTTTTTCTATGGAAAAGCAAGGACAAAATAATCTCCGGTTCATACTCGGGAGTGAAATAAGCCAAGCAAAATATCAGGACACTGGCAAGAGAATGCAAGAAGGTAGTTGAGAGAACTATGGTTAACAAGACAACAAATGCAACTTACACTTGAGAAAGCACCATGAGAGTATGCAAGATGCTCAAGCCTGATAATAAGGAAGTACTTCTGCGTAGGATAACAAGGAATTTGACATGAGAAAGCACCATGAGAGTATGCAAGACACCATGGGAATTTAACATCACAATATCCAACAATGTTTTGAATCTTCAATTCCTGACAGAAGTACTTCTACATAGGATAACAAGGAAGATAGATATGGTTGTCAGTCACTGAAAAAACAGAAACACGGACCAATCTTTTGTTTCATCACATACAACGGAGATTCACATTCACAAACTGATAAAGAAAAAGTCAGAAGAAGGAACAGTAGCAGGAGCACTACCAGTAGCACTAGCGCTAGATCGATGCTACCCTCTACTGGCACTAGTGAAAAATCAAGACAAACTAGGAGCGAAATGGAAAAATCAGGAGGGGAATCTGGAGGGGAAGACACTGAATACGTGAATCACTACTCTCTGTCATGATTACTAACTTGGTAACCATATCAAACAAATGAGTGAAATTTACTCAATCAATGTGCACTTGTATACTTCGCAGAAATTATATTCATTAGGTAAGCATTGCATATGCCCAGAACAACAATTGCGGTACTCAAAACTTGTAATTTACATTATTGCAGGCTGCAATTAATTAATTACATTTTTTTTTTTGTTTTCATGAACAGGATCAGAGCAACTTCCTTTTAACAATGTTATATGCTATATGAGATGGAGATAAAATCAACTCTCATGAAAGTAACTTTTATTTTTTAAAAACAGATTAGACATCAGCATCTTGCATTCAGGAACTTGTAATCAGCTGACAGAAGTGTTGTTGCCAAACAGCTAATCCGATATAGGCATATAACACATAGAGAAAACTAAAAAAACAATAGTGTGGACAAGGGAATGGGGATACAAATGTAAAATCAAGATTTAGTCTTGGACTACACACGTAACCTAATTTACTAAATCATCTCACCGTCAAAAAGGATGAGCTGCAGTTGCTACGTTACTAACATGCAAGGAACGAGGTCAAGCTCAATTGCATGCCATGACCACCGAATGGATGAGATAAAGCTAAAATAATCATGCATGATGAGCAATGGTTAGCTAATCACGCTAGCATGTCACACATCATAACAAAAATGCACGAAGACCAATGTTCATTTGGAAATTGATACTACTACATGAATTGTGAAATGAAAGTTCAAGGATCCTATAGCGCTCACCTGAGCAAACAAAAGAAGTTCCAGCAGCTACACTATGGCACGAAAATGACATTTCTCAAGTACTGAATCCATGCCCAGATGCTACTCTGAATCAAACTCATTGCAATAATTAATCCAAGCACCCAACACAAGGCAAACTGAGAGCCCTGAATCTCTGAACGACTGAAGATTTGCATTCAGTTTAGAAAATAAAAGAGAGTCGGGGTCGCCTCTAAAACAAGAGGATCTAAAAACGGTTGCAGGAGCTACAGAGCTACTGGCGATAGTAAAGCTACAAAGCTGACACACCATGTAGTTTGCTTGTTTGATTCAAAAACAGATTCACAGTACCTAAATGAACAGCCTGTCCTAGTTCAATCATGCCAATGAACCATAAACATAGAACTGGACTACAAAATCCAACAAACATTGCATTCCACGTTCCTCTCTGTCCTTCCCTCCCTGTCTGCTTGCTTTGCTTCCCATAGGCTGCGAGATCCCAGGCAGCTCGGCATCCCCACATCAGCAGCAGGAGACTCGTCAATCATACCCAAACCCAGCCCACCATACAGAACAAAAGCAGATCAGCAGTTCGTAAAATCCCTCAATCACCATTTCGTCATTCTGACGAATCCCCACCACACAAAGGCAAAATCCCCATTGCAATCTGGAGAGACAACACCCGACCTGCAATCCTGCTCAACTAAGACAACTCCATCCTCCATGGTTTTTTTTTTTGTGAAATATCCTCCATGGAATCGATAGCCCAATACCACATTCCCCGTGAAAACAACACCACCAAGCTATTTTTGCGTGCGCACACACCTTGGGGGCGACGACTGTAGCGGCCCTGACGATGAGGCCGCGAAATGCCGAGCTCACCACGGTGGGGGCCTCTCCGGCGCCAAAGGGAGGAAGTCACGTCGGGGCACAGCCGTGGCTGGTTGGATCTCACCGCCGTGGGGCTTGGGCGGAGCAGCAGGTTGCGGAGGGAGAACCGGAGGAGGCTCCCCGGCGGCGCGCGGGCAGGGTGCGGCCCTTGACGCGGCGCGCGGACTGGGACGGCGGCTGTCCGGGCGGGAGGCGTCGCGCGCCTGTCTCAGGCGCCGCGCGGACCTGGCAGTCAGCCGGCGGCAGGCGGCCCTCGTCGCCCGCGCGTGGGGATGGAGGGAGGCGGCCGGTCGGCGGCGGTCTGAGCGGGGGCGGAGGAGGCCCGGCGGGGAGCGGCGAGCAGGCGACAGCGGCTCGGGTCCTTGTGGTTCGGCGAAGCAGGAGCGGTGACGCCTCCAGGTCCCTTCAGCGCTTGCAGCAGACAGGGGCGACATCGCGGCTCTTTCCATAGGCTGCAGTTGTTCCGCCTGTGTCGATTGAGGACCGACCGTTGCAGCGGGTGATAGTCAGGTCACAGACTTATTACCTGAACACATACTTGCTTATGGGAGTAGGAAGGCTCTTGACGTGGGTTCCGGCTCTTTCCAGGCCGACTGTTGGAGGCAGGGATGGTGGAGGTTCTTGCACCGCAGTGATGCCGGGCCTCACTTGTGGGGAGCTTGAGTCCAAGTTTGGACGGGGACCTGGAGCCTTCCGCGGGAGTGGAATGGGTTGGTCTTGCTTGTGCAAAATTTTGTGACACAAGTGAGGCGTGTGTTTCGAGTACCGGTGGGATACATTGATTCACGAATCGCGCTGAGAGGCGATGCGACATGACTACGATCCGCACCATAGTAGAACTGGAACTTGGAAGGAGATAAAATGATTCTGATTGCTTACCACCTGCTTGAAAGTAGCTTAGGTGTTTACATAGAATGGTTGGTTAATGAACTAATCATGATTGCTAATAAAATGAATATAAGGATAACATTTAGTAATGCTTCCTCGCAGATGCAATAAACCCACAAGTCAAATATCCTTGCATATCTTTGGAGTCTTTTTATTTCCTCCCGACGGGTAAGTCTTATGGAGTACAATTGAGTACTTTCGAGGGGGTTTGTTTCACCACATTTGGAGGTAGCAGAGATCTTTGATGAGCTAACTTTTGTGTGTGGAAATCTCCGGTGGACTCGGTGAGAATTTCTTTCAGCGTTCTTGGACTTAGAGTTTATTTAAAATTTCCAAAATAATGTTTTATCAAAGAAAAGTCCTAATTCTATTATCATTTTTTAGATATACTAGGAAATTTGTGCGTGCGTTGCAACTTGGGGAAAAAAAAACTATTAAACATTCGTATAAAGACATGAATGGTATACATATATATTTTTACATTTTATCCTTTTTATAATTATTAATGGTCATTTATTTCATGGTGAACTTTAATATTTTATTTTTATTTTAAAACAATAATATTACATAAATCTTCAAGAAACATAAAAGCCTGCAAATTTCCACTGTCAAAAGAAAATTTACAGTTCGCATGCTAACAACGTCAAGACTAATATGGTCATACAATTTCAACCTAAATGATTATAGATTATGAATCTCTGATTTTTCTGTTTGTTAACAAGTTTTAGGAAGGAATTTTAAATAAATATATGAATATATTTAGGCATCTCAACAACTTATTATTTCCTTAACAATACACTGCTCGGCTTTCCCCAAAGGCCCATGCGGCTGCTTAAATCCTGCTCGGCTTTCTCCAAGGCCCAACAGCAACCCACTTAGCAAAACCCTAGAGCTCAAAGTAACGTGAGCCATCGATGTGAATCCAACGATCACGAAACATCCAGAACCATCGATGTAAAAAAGCAAGAGCTTCACCGTAAGGACTCAGCTCCAGTCGGCAGTCACTCGTCACTCATGTGACATCTCCTTTCCTTTTTTCTCATCTGAGCACAGCACGCACATAGAGAGAGCACCGCATGGCGCTGCAGTGGCTCTTCTCGCCGGCGCACGCATGCAAACTCATCGCGCGCGTCTCCGTCGAGACCTACCGCTGTTGCGCTCAGCTTATGGTGGTGGCAGCAGAGCACGCGGGCGGCGGCCGTCATAGCCTGAGCGGGCTCGTGGCTCTTACGTGCAGCGTCCGCGGCTCAGCGAGCGCGCATGGCAGAGGCAACCGTCCTCATCTGATGGTGAGGCGCGCTGGCGGCGCTTCCCAGGCCGCGTGGTGGCGGCGGCCTCTGAGGAGCGAGGATGCGGTGGTGGCTGCGGCGGATGGGCGCGCACGCGACTGTGCGTGGCATGGCCGGCACTGTGGCAGCGACCTGGCCTATGGCCGCTGGTTACAAGCCATCGTGACCAGCCGGTTGTGCTCAATTCTTTTCCCAACATGGTTTGTGGCCTCGATTTGGTATGTATTTGGTCCCGATTTGAAGTATATATGAGTTCATCTCGGAGGCCGTTGGTGGGGAAAGAAGATTGGATTAGAGCTTCTATATTTGGTCCGATTTTGATTTTGTTATATGGTGACTTAATTTGATTGGCTCCGGACTCCTAATAATCTGTTTATGTTTCGTGTTTGAAATAGAGTCAGGACTCAGGAGGAGGGGCAGGCGGACAGGGATTTGGATCAGCTGACTTCACGGAAACGACGTCTGGCTGAAGTCAAGGAAATCGAACCGTTCATTTACATCCAATGGTTCAACTCTTCACGCTTCCAAACCACGCTGCTAGTCCGGCCCATCAAAGCCCAACAGAGCACACTTCGTTCCCAGTTGTTCTGCTCCGCTGGTTCCGCCACCAAATCACCGATGGAGCACGCGCCCCTCGCCAGCGGCGGCGCACGCGCTCCCCACCGGAGCCCCTGCTCGTCAACGGAGCCCCCGCCGCCGCGCTGGAGCCCCCGGCCACCGTCTCACGCCGAAGCCCCCGTCCCCGCTGGAGGACGTGCCCGTCGTGCCGGAGCCCCCGCCCCCGCCGGTGGACGTGCCCGCCGTGCCGGAGCCCCACCGGCGCTGAAGCCTTTGCCCCGTGCCGGAGCGCGAGCGCCACGCCGGTGTCCCTGCCCCGCCGGGGCTCACTGCCACCACAGCCGGCTGTTGATTCTTCTCTGATTTGTACCCTCTATTTTTGATTGCAGGGTGTCTGGATGCTTGCACTTAACACTGATGAGTGCACTGAACCTGTTGAGTCGATGGATGGACTGAACGCTGAAGTGGGCGAGAAGGGCATGCAGATTATGATTGATTGTCGCTGCAATGTTGTAGTGATCAGACTGTAACAGTCTTTTTAGAAAGCAATGTGTGTGTATCTGCCTTCCTGTATGTTCTGTATGTTCCCAGAATACAAGTGACTACATGTAGGAAGCAATGTGTGTGTGTGTATGTGTGTGCTTGTATGTTCCCAGAATCCAAATGAATACATGTATGGTTCTGAATGAATGTTCCCAGATTCCGGCAACATTCATATGGTTCTGAATATATGGTTCTGAATGATAAGAGTAACAGAAATATATTATGCTACAATATAGAAAAGGCATTGCTGATGTCCTTGTACTATATATATTATGCTACAATATAGAGATCCATGTACTACTGCTTCTAGTATCAAGGGCATATGAAGCTGCACAAAATGGATCCTGGTTGTACTTCGCAATTCATCACCAAACCAAAAGCTCTAAAAAAGCACCTCCCTCTTATTAGAAATCAACATTAAGATCACAAGTGCTTTTCTCTCTGCAGAATAAAAGAACAAGGTTATTAAACTCTGCACTTGAAATGAAAAATCATCGCCAATAACTTTATACTCCTTCTCCAATGTGCAAGTTCCATCAAAACTCCCAATTGACACAAGATATTCATGGTTACCTTCTAATGTCGTGGTGCGTGCTGCATTGGACCTTTCATATTCACCTTGAAAAGCTTCAAATATTACTGGTGTGTATACGGCTTGCTAGCTTGGATTAGCATAGGTGTCCTCATTTTGATTCTAGGTAATTTTTTTTCCTTGACTGAAATTGAGAATGCAGCTCATTATTTCTTTTATCTTCTACCAACCTTTCAAAATGCTTAAGAAACCGAATTATATCAAAATCAGATTTGAAATGTCTCTTTAGGTCGCTATTTAGACTCTCACTCAATTGTGTGCTTCTCATGCCTAATGTGTAGACATCCGTCATGAAACATTCAGCCCATTTTTCTTTCAACTTATATATACTATCCAACCAAGATTGCTTGCTCGTTTTTGTCCTCATCATATTAAATTCATGATCAAATGTTGCCTCATCTTCATACTCATACATACATGCACTAAAATCTGTGAGAATACTAGGCTCCTTTGCTGCCTTCATCTACATTTTTGGCTGAAGATCTTGTTTTTTTTCTTGCTGCCCTCATGTGCCAATTTGGGTCGAATTCCGCATCATCAATTTTGTCTCAATCTCAAACCCTTGTAAATCTGAAATTTTTCTTTGAGACACCATCAAGTGTGAGGTTTGTGGCAAGCGAAGGATGTGATTGTGTTCCAAAAATCAAATCGGTCACTTTATAATTCCCCTTCTCTCGGTCGATTACAAGACTCATGCGAACTTGACAATCGGTTAGAGTTTCAGCTCTTGGACACTTGATTATACGCCCTCTTTTATCTTCCACTCTATGACCCTCATTTTGCACAAACATATCTGCGGGGATCTAACCTTTCCATCCGATTTTCTTTGTGTTTGTGTATCGTTTTTCTAACCTCAAAGCCCTTTTGACCTCCATAACTAACCCAAAACATCCATGCCTCATTTAGATTACTGAATTCCATGCCAACTTGAGGTGATAAGCCATGAATGAAACACTCTCTACAAATAGAAATATTAATGAAAAGATGTTATGTCTACTTGCCAAGTAAAAATTTGAACAACTATGGGATCAAATGGACAAAAAAAGAACAGTCATGGTGTAACACACACCTTTTCTCTTCCATCTTTAATATTCAGATTTAGTTTTGATGCAGATTTTCCATCTCAATCAAGCAGATTTTCCATTGAATCAAACCCTAAACAATTGAATGAGTCACTAGAGAGGACAAAAGGAACCAAATCAAATTAAGCTGGAGCCTGAGCACACTGGGGTGCGTGAGCACGCACGTGAGGATGCAGTTCGAGACGATGGCCAGCAGCTGAGCACACACGTGAGACTGCAGATCGAGACGATGGAGCACCTGGGACGACGAGACAATCGCCGGTGCCGGCCTTCCCCTCGCGGCTCGCGCCAAAAACAGGACCAGTCGCGCCAAAATTACTACGACCGCGCCAAATAAACAAGGAGGTGAAAAAAAAACGTGAGCAAAAACAGGCCGTCATGGGCCGACCAAATAGCTGCAACCATATTCATCTCTTGCAGCCGTCAGATGGGAGCGGACGGACCGATTTCCTTGACTTCAGCCGGGGACGTCGTTTTCGTGAAGTCAGCCGATCCAAATCCCGGACGGGGCAGACGACGGACCAAAACTGGACTGAAATTTCAACCGGACAGAAATTTTGGTGGACAAAAGTAACCGGATAAGGCAGATGGAAATTTGATTGGACAAGAAATTTTTCTCTCTTTATTAGTATGTATATAGATAAATACTATCATGGTAACACTTGAAAGTCATTAAAACTAAATTTTATTTTTCGCTGAAAACTCGATAACATTATTATATTCTATTGATATAATTAATTCATGCAATACTCGATGTTGCATTAAAGTGATGTATGAAATGGTTAATAATGTTGTAATCTTTACTCTCTCATTTATGATTCCGATGGAAAAATGTGGATTTTCGAAGTTCTCCCTTTGGGTGTGCTCGACGGAACTGTGTGATTTATTTTTTCTCGCTTGGGTATTTAGTGTCTAATGGAAGACAAGTACTCTTGGGAGTGAATTAAGTCGAGGCAGTTTTGCCACACTGGTCGGATTTTGCGTGTTGATGGCTGGCTTTGCGGTTCCTATGGAGGCGGACTCTAAGACAGGCTTCTCCGAAAGCTTGCCGACAAGAAGAGTTTGTATTTTTATGACAGGGCAGTGGTGCAGTACTACATTAGAGAGGAGAGATAGACATACTATAGGTGAAGGCCTGGAGTTTATAGCAGATAGAATGAACCCTGATGAGTGATGAGAAGGAAGTAGAGAGATTTAGTGGTTGTCATAGGTTGCAGTTTGATGGGCTCATAAGCACAGGGTACCTGCGTGTTTCTTGATGGAGGGTTTGGGTGGCAGAATGTAAATCCTGTGGTTTTATTGGGCCTATCGGTGTAATCTGTGCTATACGAGCACAAACTTAAGTTATCGGGTTTGGAGCTTGTACCCGTTAATGTTTTTTGCGGGCCCGGTTGATTGCTTTGTGTTGGATTTGCGGGTTGGTTTGCGGACCCGTTAACAGAGATAACAGAGAGAAAGACATAAAAGTACAGACCTGACCGTTGGATGAAGATCTAAGGGCTGTACACGTCGCCTGAAAATCCATGTTTTTTTCAGATGACTGAAATATAGCAACTCCCATTTTTTAATCAATATATAATGGTAGAGGTTGGTAATTTCTTAGGTAACAAAATAGATCCAATGGTTATGGGTGGTCATAAACTTCTATTTGATGGCCGGATGTTTTCGATTACCGCGTGAGAATTAATAGAATTTATCTTTTTCTTAGCGCATTTTGGTGAAAGTTAACGTGGAGCGTGTTTCTTGATGGAGGGTTTGGGTGGCGAATTGTAAATCCTGTGGTTTTATTGGGCCTATCGGTGTATTCTGTGCTAAACGAGCACAAACTTCAGTTATCGAGTTTCGGAGCTTGTACCCGTTAATGTTTTGTGGGCCCAGTTGATTGCTATGTTGGATTTGCGGGTTGGTTTTTCTTGGACCCGTTAACAGAGATATACGAGAGAAAGACGAGTAAAGAACGGACGACCATTGGATGAAGATCTTGGGGCTGTACCGTCGCCTGAAAATCCATGTTTTTAGATGACCGAAATATAGCAACTCTCATTTTTTAATCAATACTCCCTCCATCCATCTATCGGAGGGATATTAGCCTCTGGCACAATGACCAAGGAGTACTAAAGCTATGCAGATTTTTAATTAATCACCTCGTTGCACGGTCTATGTTTCATTTCCCAAAGTGCATGCACAACATTAGATTGGGTATATGCACAAACTGCACGTGGTACAAGGCATCATATTTATTAGCAAAATGAGAGGACCACCTAATATCCCTCAATTCTTGGAATTTATATTTTTGGTAATATCCCTCAGATAGATGGGCCGGAGGGAGTATATAATGGCAGAGGTTGGTAATTTCTTAGGTAACAAAATAGATCCAATGGTTATGGGTGGTTATAAACTTCTATTTGATGGCGGATGTTTCGATTACCGTGAGAATTTATAGAATTTGTCTTTTTTTTCTTAGCGTATTTGGTGAGAGTTAACGTGGAGCCTAGTAAGATAAGATTTCTAGATGATTCAATGCGATCGAGATGCTTAGAGACAGACAAGTTAGGTGGAAAAAAAATTAGGTGGCGTCTTGGCGGAGGCGGGGTGGCGACCATTCGGGATGCGTGGCTTCCCATCAATGCGGCAACTCGATTAGGAGATTTTTATCCGGCGCGCCGGCTCATTTTGTTTAAGTGGGCCCGGCTCGCATTTCGTTTAAGTGGATGGCCTTCGGGTCTTCTGCTTGGCGGGTGATTGCGAGTAGACCTGCGTTTATAGATGGCCAACGGGCCGCCCGGTCGCGGCCCGTGGCTCCTTCGGGCGGGCGGGCTGGCCCGCCACGGGCCGTGCCTCCAGCGTGCCGGGCGGCGTCCTCGGCCCATGGCCTGGTCCGTGGGCCATTTTACCGAACCACGGGCGCGTCGCTTCGGGCCACGGGCACCGGCGGCCCACAGCCCGATGGCCGCGTAGCCGCCCGACCGCCTTCGCGCTGCCGCCGCCGCCAGCTAGGGCGCGCCGATCGCGTTAGGCGCCGTTGCTGGCCAGCCCGCCCGCCCGAAGGGACACGGGCCGCGACCGGGGCCGCCCGTTGGCCCATCTATAAACGCAGGTCTACTCGCAATCAGCCGCGCAGAACTGTCGAGCCATCCACTTAAACGAAATGCGAGCCCTCCACTTAAACGAAATGAGCCGGCGGCCGGATAAAAATCTCCTAATCAGAGTTGCCGTACGATGGGAAGCCAGCGGCATCCGGGAATGGTCGCTCACCCTGCTTCCGTGCGCGCATCGCTCACCTAATTTTTTTCCAGTTAGGTATGGTCGGTGGTGGCTTTAATTTCGGAATCATCAATAGTGTGATGATACCACCATGCAGCTAAGGCATATATAAGTATTGGTTGGTCACTCCATCGATAGGTGAGGGAGAAGAATTGAAGGCTAGAAGAATCCATGGAGGAGTCGGAAGAACCAGTGCAAGTGATAGAGTCATGCTTGGTAACGCCGAGAGAGGCAACGCCGACGAAAGGGCTGTGGCTCTCTCCCCTCGACGTCTCTCTGGCAAACGCAGGCCGTATTCCTCAAGTCTTCTTGTACCGTTCCGGTGCCACCTTCTTCGACGTGCCCAGGCTCAAGGAGGTCATGGCCAAGGCGTTGGTGGCCTACTACCCGCTGGCCGGCCGCCTTGGCAATGACGGCAGCAGCAGCAGCATGGTGGTGAGCTGCAATGGCGAGGGCGCTCTCTTTGTTGTTGCTCGCTCTCGTTGCCTCACACAGCAAGACGTTGACTTCTCCAAGCCATCGCCGGAGTTGAAGCGCATGTTCGTTCCTAACATTGAGCCGGCGGCGACCCTCATCCTGGCCACGCAGGTGACTTTCTTAAAGTGTGGAGCCGTCGTGTTAGGAGTGTCCATGCACCACGCCCTAGTGGACGGCGTGAGTGCGTCGCACTTCATGCAAACATGGTCGGCTTTGTACAGGAACGACGGCGAGGAGAGCACCGCGGCGGCCAAAGACGACGAGCTCCCGTGCCACGACCGCACCCTCCTCCGTGCACGGTCCCCGCCTTTGGTCCACCCCGACGCGCTCTCGGTGCTCTACTGCCCCAAGGTCGTCAAGGCCACCTGCTTGTCGCCGTCGCCGTCGGCACCGACGACCACCATGACGACCGAGGTGTTTGTGTTTCCCATCTCGAGGGACCAGGTGGCCGCACTGAAACGCCTCTGCGGTGGGGCAGCAAGCACCTTCGTTTCCCTGAGCGCCCTGGTGTGGCAGTGTCTGAGCGTCGTACGCCGGCTGCCGCCCGACGCCATCACACGCCTCAGCTTCCCGGTCCATGTCCAACGCTACCTGACGCCGCCGCTCCCGAGACGCTACTTTGGCAACGCGTGCATCTCGCTGTGCGCCACCGGTGCTGCGGGGACATCGCCTCCGAGGCGCTGCCATCTGTTGCCGCTCGCATCAGCGGGGCCATGGCCAGGATGGACGACGAGCTGGTACGCTCTGCGATCGACTTTGTCGAGCTCGCCGACGAGGACACCTGGCCTCGCTGCAGAGGAGGCGCCTCGCCGGAGACAGACCTCTGGATAGTCAGCTGGCTCAACATGCCGTTTGGCCTGGATTTAGGCTGTGGAGGTCCGCAGGTAATGACACGTGCGGATCCCCTCCCCCACGGCCTTGTTTACCTCATTGACGATGATCACCGCGGCGTCGCCGTGGTCGTGCGCATGGAGGTTGCAAACATCAACGAGTTCAAGTGCCTGCTGTATGCAAGCACTGCATTGCATGCATCCAAATAAAGCAGCAGGCACATCAAATAATTAAGCTCTACGCACCAGCTATTATACGTAAGAAGAAGAAGAAGAAGAAGAAGAAAGTTGGTGTAATCCTGACACTGAAGACATGTGAGCAAGGGTGGGAAAGACTCAGTTTGAATCAGGAACACCAGAGCTGAAGTTTGGTCGTGGTGACCACACCCACGTCGTGACGGTTTCTAAATAGTGTGTTTTCAGCGTCATGTATCTTGGCTTAGAGGTTGTTTAAGCTAGTGTGTGTGTGTGTATGAGCTGCTGGAATAAGTAGCTTTCGAGTTTGTTGAGTCCACTTATCATGTGAACCGCGCGCATTGTACTGTGAACCATTCAAAGTGAAAAAGAGCACCGTCTCCCAGGCGATCTCCGGGCAGTTCCAGTTCACATATGTTCTTTGTTCTTGTTTTCATTCGATCTTGTTGCTTGATCCAGCCACATACAACTTTTGATTGTGGTGCTATACTAACAATGTGTGACAAACCTTTTTTTGTTTGAAAAGGTATTTTTTTTGAAAGCGAGCTTAGCTCGTACTTCATTAAGAGGAGTTAGAAAAGTTCATTCACGACTAGTGGCAAATCCATAGCGAGATGTCGTGGGCTAGCCACTAGTAAACAACACACTTAATAGAAGGCACCGGCTGACACGGTGGAGCTACTTGGTTGTGTACTAAAAGCAAAACAATTGTGCTACAAAGAGATAGAGTAGGGCCTCAATCCGGGGCCACAAGCGCCCGTGACCACCGGCTGGATGCCTCGGAAGCCTCCTAGAGCCCACGCCTCCGCCTCCGCGCCGAATGACCTCAAACAGCTGCAAAGGCGTGAGCGAGGCTGAGTCGAAGGTCGCTTGTTGCGCTCCTTCCAAATCTCCCAGGAGACGAGGAGCACAAAGAGAGTCGAAGGCCAGCGTGTACTGGTGCGGCACCAGGCCACGTGTCCCGAGCCACCAATCAACAAGAGTGGAGTCTTCCCCCACGGCCTTGTTTACCTCATTGACGATGATCACCACGGCGTCGCCATGGTCGTGCGCATGGAGGTTGCAAACATCAACGAGTTAAAGTGCCTTTTTGTATGCAAGCACTGCATTGCATGCATCCAAATAAAGCAGCAGGTGCATCAAATAATTAAGCTCTACGCACCAGCTACTATACGTATTTGTCAGTGTGACACCGCCGCTGTAAGAAGAAGAAGAAGAATGTTGGTGTAATCCTGACACTGAAGTCGATCACCTGAGGGCGGGAAAGACTCAGTTTGAATCGGGAACGCCAGAGCTGAAGTTTGGTCGTGGTGACCACGCCCATGTCGTGATGGTTTCTGCATAGCGTGTTTTCAGCGTCATGTATCTTGGATTCTTGGCTTAGAGGTTGTTTAAGCTAGTGTGTGTGTATGAGCTGCTGGAATAAGTAGCTTTCGAGTTTGTTGAGTTCAGTTATGGTGTGAACCGCCGATTAGGCGCATTGTACCGTGAACCATTCAAAGTGAAAAAGAGCATTGTCTCCCCAGGCGACCTCCGGGCAGTTGCAGTTCGCATATGTTCTTTGTTCTTGTTTTCATTCGATCTTGTTGCTTGATCCAGCCACATACAACTTTTGATTGTGGTGCTCTAGCTACTAACAATGTATTACAAACTTTTTTTTTTTTTGGAAAGGTATATTACAAACTGTTAAGGCCTGAAGTGAGTAAATTCCAATGTTGATTTATCTAAATATGTCACCGACTGACTTGAATGTGTCATCAATTGATCTGAGTACATTGCTAACTGCCCGAGAGCCTAAGAGCAAGTACAATAATGAGTTTATAGTCATGCTAGTCAACAATTTTGGCGACGGCGGCGGGCACGGCGGCGCACAGCGGCGGCGTGGTCACCGGCTGACTTGAATGTGTCGTCAATTGATCTGAGTACATTGCTAACTGCCCGAGAGCCTAAGAGCAAGTACAATAATGAGTTTATAGTCATGCTAGTCAACAATTTTGGCGACGGGCGGCGGGCGGCGGCACCAGCGTGGCGCGGCGGCGGCGGCGGGGTCTTGGGGGCGGCGGCGGGGGAGGGGGGGGGCGGTGCACAAGGCGGGAGAGGGAAAATTGATCTTTGTTACTTGCCCCAAAGAGAGACAGACCCCCTTACTTATATGGAACTCCTATGGGACTTGTAATCCAAGCAATTTCTAAAGGTTTCCTTATAGATTGGAATACCTTTTACAAGCAAACTTATTTATAATCCTAACCAAACTCTTACTTTATTTGCTGCATTAATTTTTTGAAGAAGTCACGGGAAGGTGGCGGCGGAGGCGGCGCGTAGCGACCGACAGGGGGTGGGGCGCCGCCCAGGCGCTGGCCTCTTGGGCCTGTCGTCCTGAGCCTATCTCCTCGGATATGACAATATGGCACTGGCAACGTTGTTTTCCACTTCCAATAACCAATCAGTATCCGATTTTACTTCTTTGTCATCTTTGAGGCATCTCAGACTTCCAATAGACTTTTTAGAAGGGGTGACACTGACAAATGGGCTTAGCAAGCTGTGCAACCTACGCACTCTGTCCCGCTTTACCACCAGGATTAATTCCCTAGAGTGCATAAGAGATCTCGGTGAGTTGACAAATCTTAGGGAGCTTGGTGTGATTTACTGTAGGCCAGATGACGTGGAAGATAATCTTGACTCAATCCTGGCTGCCTCTCTTTACATGCTTGGGAACAGCAACCTCCGCCATCTGGTTTTTGAGGTTCGGTCAGGTTCCATGCCCCCCTCCACACAATTCTGGAGTAGTTGCTTGACACGTCCACGACATCTGCAGAGGCTTCGTTTGGATGGAGTAATAATACCCAAGGTCCCAAATTGGATAGCATATGCTGACAGGTTGGTCTATTTGTATCAACTCGAAGTCCAGGAGATTTGGAGTGATGACATCCAGGTTCTTGCACAGTTGCCCTGCGTCATCTACCTCTGGTTAATAGCTAAAACAACCCCAGAGAAAAACATTATTATCCACCCCAAACACATTCCCTAGCCTCAAGGATTTCGATTTCTCTTGTGAGCTGTCATGCCTGAAGTTTGAGACAGCTGCAATGCCACGGCTACAGAGACTGGACATACGACTCGATGGTCGAGGACAAGGTGCAATGCAACTGCAAGAGGGCAGTCCAGTTTGTGGCATTGAACACCTTGCTAGCCTTGTAAAGATCGAGATCACAGTGGAAATACTTGCCAAACATGATCGCGGATCCAAAATAGAGGCTGCATGCAGAGATGCAATCAGTCGGCACCCGAGAAATCAAGCCATGCAGATTCATGTAAGCAGTAAAGAGTTTGATGAAAATGGATTTGTAGTAATAAGACACAGAGGGGCTGATGAAGGGATAAGTGGAGCAGGAGGAATGAATATGCTGTAGGACGAAGCAGTTAGTCAAGAAGACTAAAAACGCTGGATTACTGGTATCCTTATTTTGTTACTTATTCTTTTCTGGGCTTCGTCTCTTCTTCCTTTTTGAATGAAAAGTCTCTTCTTTTATTAGGATTTTCTTGATTTTCACCAAGCGTAATGCTCTATTTGCTAAATCTGTTCTACTCTGCTATTTTGGATGCCCTGTTCATATCTTCGGTTCTCACAGTTGGTTCAGCCATTCCTTTTCATAGAATATCTTACTCGTCATTTCAAAATGATAATTTGGCATGTGCAGGATCTGTTCACAGTAATATTCCCAAAAAGCCAGGGTGTACATTTCCACAGCCAAAATTTCGTTCTTCTATTTACACTAATAAAGCATATTGATTAAAAATATTGTAACTGGTACATTCAAGTAACCTGTTGTCGAGTTGTTGACGATCAAAACTATCTAAAGCATGGAAAGGATATCATCACAAAGTTCTTGGTACGGTAAGACCACCACTGTATATATATTACACGATCACATCCGATTGAGGAATCCAATATCCAATATATTACAGGATCACATCCGATTGAGGAATCCAATATCTAATCGTTTTTTTTTACATATCTATACCTATTATCTATACCTACTAATAAAGAGAGAAAATTTCTTGTCCACCTTTTTTGGGTCTGCCACCGTACGTCAATAGGCCTAAAAAGAGTCCCAGGATGATACGGGAGACCGGTTACCCTCTGGCCTATTGCTGCTGCTCAAATTGGCAAGCACGCCCGGACTTGATGGACCATGGGCACACCTCAACATGGTCATTGGCTCATGGCATGGGCTCAGCGGGCCTGGTGCCGTCACATTGCTCCGCCGTCGTCCGTGCCTCCGTGGGCGACAGACATGGGCCAAAAGAGAACTAACGATTACTACAACAAAACACGAAAATCAAATGTCAAAAAAAAAAAAAAAAGGCCCAAAATAGAATGGCCACACACAAAAGACATACGAAAACAGTGAAGCACGAATCTGGATTTCGTTAAGAAAAAAAAACCCGAGTTAAATTTCCACTCCAAACTAAAAAAAAAAGCAGTGAAATTAACCAGGAATAACAGCAGGCTATTAGCAAGCACAACATCCGCAGCGGGCCTGGGAAGCCGCTGCACCTGAGGCGTACGCCTCGCTGCGAGTTCCCGCCGGCTGGGTACCTGCGGCGCGTTGAACACGGGGATCTCGGGCGCGTGCACATCAGGATCTATGGCGACGCCGACTGAGACACCGAGAGGCGTAGTGGCACCTGGCCGACAACTGGACGACGTACCCGTCCGTGCATGCAGCGGAACCACCTGGAGCCTGATGGAGCGTGGGGGTGGTGTTTACGAGCAGTGGAAAGGTTGCAAGTCCGCTCGCCGCATCGTCCGTTGTTCATTACCATTCACGTATTTTTTACGAATATATATATGCTGCACTAGATATTAGAATTACATATTTTATGAGTTTTCAATATAATAAATAAATTATAGACTTGGGATTTTATAAAAGTGATAAAGCAGAAATACGTATGTATTATTTCTCTCATTGTTTTCTATTGATATGTATAGATTTTTCTCCCGTTGCATCGCACGGACAAATTTCTTAGTATATATATTAATAAAGAAAATTTCTCGTTCACCTTTACCGTCGGCACGGGTCCGGTCCATGATCAGCTCGTGTCCTGCACGACATGGCCTCAGCCTGAAGGCCCATCGGCCAGCTCCTTCTTGCATATAGAACAATCGTATTTCCCTTTTTATCCTTCGCAGCGCGGTTGCCCCCCAAGAGAAGCTCTGTCGCCCGGGCCCGATGCTCCGTCGCCGACGCCCCGGATGGATCCGCCATGGCCGTCGCACGAGCCTCCTCTGGCCGCATCGTGTGACCTCCGGTGGCCTGCCGTGAGCCCTGGCCGCACCCCACGCGTAGTAGCCCTGCGCTAGCCACGCGCTCGCTGGCTGGCCCTCAGTGCTCCCCAGGCTCGTCACCTTCTACGTCGAGCTCGACGACCTCCCCGCCGCTCGAGCCGCCGTTGAGCGTGCGGTGGGAAAGGGGCGGGCGTTCCCGTGGAACCTGCTCATATGGGACCGGGGTATGCCGACCGTGGGCTGTGGGGCGACGTGGTCCTCGCGTACCGGAATATGCTGGCGCTGGGCATGGCCGCCGACTAGTTCACGTACTCGTCGGTTCTGTGCGCTTACGTCGAGCTACGGGATGTCTCGGTTGGCCGGGAGATTGAGCAGCGCGTCTGGACATGTACGTTTGGAACGCTCTGGTGGGGATGTACGCCAAGTACGGGGAGATGGAGGACGCACGTAGGGTGTTTGATGGAATACCTGCGCGGGATGTTGTCAGCTGGAACGCCATGGTGTCAGAGTTGGAGGGTACGCGTCGGCTGGTATGTGGGGAGAGGCGTTTGACCTGCAACAGTGGGTTCCTGGGGCGAACATTGTCACCTGGAACGCGGTTGCGGCAGGGAATTTTAAGGCGTGGAATGACGGTGAGGTGATAAGGTGGTTGTCACAAATGAGTAGTTTCAATGGCCCGGGGTTGGATTCTGTGACTGTTGTGATTGCCCTCAGGGCATGTGCTAGGAGTGGATATCTCAGGACTGGCAGCGAGTTGCATGTTGTGTCTATCCGTGTCCCAAGTTCTCAGCCCCCACCCCATGGCACAAGCTCACACAGCTCGAGTCCCTCAGCCGTCACAAGGTGAGCAGTAACGTTGGTCATGTTTTTTTTTTTTTTTTTGAACGAACATTCATGACATACATATGAAAAAAGGTGAACAATTGCAGCCATCCTATTGGAAAGAGTTGCATGCAACAAGTGGTAAGGACATTTATCAAACGAAATAACTTTGGTTCTTCTTTTCATATATTAATTAAAATCTGTTTTGTATCACATAAGAGAAAAGCTTACTCAGATATCAGCTCTAAACTTGTGTTCTTGTTCATTTCTCATAATCAGTTTACTTAAAAAGGGTAGCTAAATGAGTTGTTTTTTAAAACATGCCTTTCAATTGAAGCTAAAATGAGTTGCACACTAGCATATCTCTGAATTCTATAATACCTAAATCACTTGAGTTTGGCTTTTGTTTCTGTTAAGCTAAATACTTTGACATTTGTTGTAGAGATAATAATTATCACATCAATAATGGGCACACTAGCCTTCAAGTGCCGATTGAATTAGGGTGCCAACTCATAGCTCACGTACATCATCTGGTTCAAATTTAGCATAACACCTAACACTAATTCTCACTTGGTTGCTGATACTAAACCAGTGCAATGACCCAATAGGAGCAAGTGAAATTCAAGCGCAAGCAAAAGCTCTGGATGGTATGCATAGCCTAGCCAACTTTTTTCAACTCTCTTGACTAAACAACCACTCAATTTGCATGTCAACATCCTGCCTTAGTCTTCAGTTTTTGAGTTCCCAAAAAATATTGTATTCAATTTTTGAAATAATTGACATTAGTCATAACTCAAGTTACCACATGAGTTTTCATGCAAATAATAAAATTTTAATCTCCGTTGCAGCATACGGGCATGTTTTGCTAGTATATTAAAATTTGTGCCATATTTTCTCAATCTCTTGTTGTTTGTTGCGTCTCTCCACAAGATCTAGTGCCATTATAGGTGGACTTGATGACCCTAGGACAACCTCTGGCAGGCATCTTCCAGATGGGTCCTCCCGAGAGGTGTTCTCAAGTTTTTAGTGTGGAGGACAAGATCTAAATTGGCCTAACCGATTTGTAGATTGGTTTCGCTGATCTTGGAGTTGTTTGCTACATGTTATAGGCAAGGTCATGTGCGACATAGCTCGGGTGTGTGTGATCCGATTTGGCGTCAACACTTGCTTTATTTGTTGTTGTTGCATTGCATTTACAAACAAACCAAAATGACAAAACACAGGTACGTTTGGCAAAGTTGTGCTTCCTGATTCTCTTGTGAAGTGATTCCGTGGCTAAAACTGATTCTCTTTGATTCTTTAGCATAAAGTCTCAAAATCAGGATCTGAGAATCACTTCACGGAATCAAGAGAAGCTACTTTGCTACTTTTTTTTAGCTCTTAGCCTCTTAGTTTATTTCAGAGAATCACTTCTCGTTTAAAAATGTGTTTGGAAGACAGGGAGTGACTCCCTCAGAATCCACTCCGCGGAGCACTCCCAAATGGACCCATAGCTTTAGCACTTTGGAGAGCATATATTTGTTCTCTGATCAAACAAGAATCAACAACACCATAGAAAGCTGTAGATTTCCTTCAGATTGGTGGCCTTGACAACCCTAGGACAACCTACGACATGCATCTCCCACGACAGGTCCTCGAGAGATGTTCCCAAGTTCTTACGACAAAAGGGCGTACAAGATCCAAATTGGCCTAATCGATCTCTAGATTGGTTTCAGCGATCTTGGAGGTGTTTGATGCGTGTGATAGGCAAGGTCATGTGAGGCGTAGGCTGGGGTGTGCTAGACCTTCTAGTCTTGCGATCAATTTAGCGTTGACACTTGCTTTCACCACTACACAAAATCTTTTACAAAGGCGTTTCCATTTTATTAACCGTGGCGGGTTTTAAGAAAAACCGCCATGGTTAATGCCTCGATAATAGTGATGAGTTTTTAAATTAAGCGTGGTAGTTATAAAAAACCGCCATGGTAAATAATAACCCAAATCAAAACCTAGACAACTCATTCGGGCCGATACTTGACTCCTACTATACACCGTGGACACTCCAAACCCTAACTCACTCTCATTCCCATCGGCCCGGCGCCCCTCACTCCTCTCATTTCCCTATCTCCCACATCGCAGGCACGTGCGGCTCCCTCTCTTGTCCATCCCCACTGGCACCCCCCCTCTCTCCTCCCTCTCCACCAATGAAACCCTAGGCTTGGGGGTGGCTCCACCAAGGCTGCCGATAGCCCCCGCGTCCCGGGCCTCGGATGCAGGCTGTCGGCGCCGGTGGAGGCTGCAGCGTCCTAGCCACCGGTGGAGCCGCCATGCACCGCCGTCCGCGTGGCCTCGAGAGGGAGGGAGAGGGACTAGTGGAGAGGAGAGAGGGTGGAGAGGCCAGCCGCCACGCCTCCAAGCCTAGGGTTTCATTGGTGGAGGGGTGGAGAGGGTGCCAGCCGGTGGGGATGGAGAGTAGAGGAGAGCCGCCGCGGTGTGCACGTGATGGAGATAGGGAAATGAGAGGGAGTTGTTGATGTGCGCGCGTGTCCCTTTGAAACCCATCGGCGGGCATGCGGGGCATGCACTACTATGCTAGGTTTTTACCCAATTTTTTGAATGTTCGGGCGCATGCCATAAGCGGCGGATGGGCCAAAAACACAAGCAATGCCGATGGAGCCCGCCCCGGACGTATCCGTCCTTGCACGCCCAACAAGCATCCCCCCTTTGCACAAAGCCACGGGGACCGAGGCAAGGACCACGGGATCCGCCACCACTTACCACAAGGGCATGTGGAGCGTGTCGCCTTGCCGTCCCCACGGTCTGAGGGCTCCGCTAGCTTGCCATGGTGCGCGCCGGTCGCGTCCACCAAGCTGCCGGAGTTGTGCGTCACCACCGTTGATGTGGCCACTGCGCTTAGCCTCGAGACCACGAGAGGTTAGATCGGCCATGCTGGTTGCCGTAGGAGGAGCGAGAGGCACTAGGAGCGGGACAGAGGGCGCGCCGCACGCGACGCGACGACCCGCAGGACCAAGAGGAGGCACGCCAATGGAGGCGGTCGCCAACCACCGCGTGAGGCCGGATTCATGGCGAGGGGAGGCGGATCCATCCTGCCATGGTGCGTCCGGGCCTTTGGAGGCGTGGGTGGGTGGAGGAGGAGCAGTGCGCAGGCGGGGAAGGGGCATGATAGTGCAAGTTGTGCGGGCCGTCATTGTTGCACACGAAGGGTGACGAGCGGTGACTAGAGGGGAGGCAACGACGGGGCTTCTAGGGCGGGCCGGTGAATGTCCCCGAAGTTGCCCGTTGGGGGTGCTCGGGGAGGGAGTTAGCGGAAGCAACGTAAGCATGACTATTTTAGTATGGAGGTCTTGTGTTCGGATCGACAACATCTCACAAACTGTGCATATTTATATGGTAATACTACAAACAGAGCACCTAGATGCTAGGAGTGTCCCTCTAAAAGCTACATGACCTCAACTTGTCCATGTATTGTATCCACCACACGTGAAAATATTTTATACTCCCTCCATCCCAAATTGTAAGCCATTCCAAGAATCTTGAAAAGTCAAATCAATTCAAGTTTGACCAAATTTATAAAAAAGAATTACAAAAGATTTGTGATGCCAATAGGTATATTATGAGAATATAATTAATGAAGAATCCAATGATACTTAGTTGAAACCCTAAATGTTATTATCTTGTCATATAAATTTGGTCAAACTAAAGATGCTTTAACTCTTCAAGATTCTTGATACTTAGTTGAAACCCTAAATGTTATACCTAGGAACATGTACTTCTATTACATTTTTTTAATGTTGCTGATTTATAACCAGACAAATTTTACAAATGAGAACTCTCATGACAGCTAACTGTTTCTGTTAATGGTTCATCACCCTCTGTCAAAAAAAAAAACATGAAGCATGGGGAAAGCCTAAAACTGCGATATCAAAACATATGGAAAATTGGCAGATGTCCTTAATCAGTAAACAAAAAAAAAAATCCAATATGAATGTGCATCTGCCAGCATGAATAGAACAAATCATCCATACAATATCAAAGAGGTACAAGCAAATAAAAAATAAATGGAAGAGAAAGGCCATAGCCTTAAAAGTAGAAACACTTAATTAGGAAAATTTGAAGGATATAAATACCAGGTCCAAGAACAAGACACCAAATCAAGGCCTGCAGTGAACAAACGAAGATACCTGAACCAAAAACAAAATAAACATTAAAAAATAAAATTTAAGTATGCCAATTTGATCAAGGAAGCACAAAATCGCACAAAGCGTGGTCAGCCTGATTTGACCATCTTTTTTTTTTTTTTTTTTTTTTTTTGGAGCAAGCTAATCCATTCCTTTTACCTGTTCGGCCAATGGGCCATTGAGGTGGTGGGGCATGACTGGGCCTTGCGCTGGGCCCTGTGGACGTCAGGAGGGGAAGTGGGCGAGCCCAAGACGCGATCCGTGAATTGGGTTGGGCTGCACACTATGTTATATGAGCTTTACATTACATAGCTAATAATCATTTGTGTTTGTAAACATTTGGCCTCCCATACAAATTTATACATCCGTGCCGCTATTTATTTGGTGAGTCTAACCATCGATTTAAATATAAGGTGGACGGTATCGTATTCCTAGATCTACATTAAAAAGTTTATAGCATATATTCCATATATTATGAAACAAAGGAAATGTCAGTGCAAAGTCTATTGGAGTTAGCTTCTTGAGCCCCCAGCTTTGGTGTTTTCATGTAGACGTCCTTTAGCTTAAGGGTACTATTGTAAATTTTTTTACTTTTTCCACCCATATAATGTAATCCCACCCAGTATTGTACTTTGAATTTAAGTGTGCCAATTGGTTAAACCCATCTCCATCAGATACCTCTTTACACTAACGTGGTATTAGTTTCCTAGTCTAGAATAAGCATCATGTAATGACAACCACCTTCTATATTCCTTTCCAACATTAGTGAATGAAGACATGTTACCTTTCCTTCCCATATTTTTTGTAACATTTAATATACAAAACAGACCAGCCTTTAGTACCAACGCAATGACAAAATATATTGCACATACGCTCTTCCCTTGTCGTGTCTCGATCAAAATTTCCTATATCAAACACATCACCCTTAGCGAAGCTTGGCAGCAATAACTAGTTACTCTAACAGTCGGGTTCCTCCTTGAGTGCACACTCTTCTCTCATCTTGATGTCCATTTTAGCACGGTGAAGCATGAGCACACTATCCATTTCTCCATGCTCATACTTCATCCTCTGTTCCAGCTCATCATGCTCATGCTGCGACTCTGCATCCATGGGTCTTGCAATATATATTCAACATATCACTTCGTCCAATTAGAATATTGCAATACACTTTGACATACACAACGATCGGACACACACAATGCTTGGCCAGATATTTGACTGAATTTTTTCTCCAAAATAAAAAAATGGACAGCAGGTAATTAATAATATATACTTGATGACTGGCATAACTCAATTATTAAATGCAGGTCTGACAAATCCTCAATGATAAACAGATATCCTACTGTTTGATCCTCGGCAGGGACAACTAGTTTCCTTAGAGATCAACTAAATTTAATTAAACAGGCTAACCAACCAGAGTAGATGATGGTCACGGCAGATCAAGTACGGCAACAACACAGGAAGTTAGAACACAGTACACCCTCTGTACAGCAGTACGTAAACACATCATTTTTTTAAAATTCCTATAAATATACAAAATTCAAAAAATAATGATGATATCAGTACTTGTCCTATATGAGTATCCCTTAACTGAGCCTTATAATTTACAAGAAAAACAAAGGTGTACATCAACTCAACTATCATTATTGAACCAATCAGCAAAAAGAAAGGTATGCTTCCATGAAAGTGAAAGACACTACCATAAAAAATGAAGACCTGTCACTACACATTTATATAAGTTATCTTTAGCTAATGCACTAAATACTATAATCACCTTAGGCGACGGGGTCTACCAGTTACAGACACACAGACGGAAGAGAATGCAGTCTAGACTCTAGATCGAGCCAGGCGTAGATAAGAGCAGTGGCAAAATAGTCATTTCCCATACCCGATCAATGCTGGCAAAGAACATATAATCTAAGTCATTTTGTGGGGAACAAACCAAAGTGGGCATCGTCTGGAAAGAACCAAAGTCATTTCCCACTTTGAATATGTTATTTGCTCTACCTCTAGGCTGTTCAGAGTGGAGTGTACATTATATATCAACAGCTAGAGCTGTCGACAGAGGCATTTCCCACTTTGAATATGTTATTTGCTCTACCTCTAGGCTGTTCAGAGTGGAGTGTACATTATATATCAACAGCTAGAGCTGTCGACAGAGGCACACAATCACCACCTTCGCATGCGAGAAGCGCATGACCATGGAGCAGCATTCCAATGCGCCTACGCCTAGCCAAAATGTAAGATTAACTTCGTTATCTGCTACTATATATACAAACGATTGTATTTTTTCTATTTTGCCCTACAAAATATTGTATCTTTTTTCCAATACAAAACCTTCATTCTGGTATTCCTGATTCGTCCCTTGTCCTCCACATACTGCTGCTCAATTTGTTGGTTCGATGGTTAATTTCAAGAATCTTGGAGAGTCAAAAGTATCTCAAATTTTACCAAAATTTAGAGAATTATAAAGATTTATGACAACAAATAAAAATACTATAAAAATATAATTAACAAAGAATCCAATAATAATACTTAACCGACATCCTAAATATTATTATCTTATCATATAAATTCGGTCAAACTTAAGTTACTTTCTCTTTAAGATTTTTAGAAAGACTTACAATTTGGGATGGAGGGAGTAGTAAAAACTGAACCCAATTTATTTAGACCCTAGATAGATGCTGCCCAAAAAATTTTGTTATATAAGTATATGTTAGTTTAGACTGAGACGCATGGCGATAGAAACATGCAAATTTTGTGTCGTTATACAAAATTTCATACTACAATAACCATTAATTCTCATTAGGATATTTGTGTAAGGAAAACGGTTAATTAAAGCTACATGTTGCTGACCATTTGGCCAACTTGAAAAGCCATCATCAAACGTCACTACCACAGTGACGTGCAGTATTCTCTCTCTCTCTCTCTCTCTCTCTCTGTGTGTGTGTGTGTGTCCATTGTGTCCATTGTGACGTGTTCACATCTGTATCACAGTGCTTCATCACCTGATTTATTTAGTGGCTCATCAAATATATTGTTCAAATATTTGTTTTGAGAGGAAGCATGTCAGGAGTACTTATATGTTCCTGTTTAATTGCATCAATTAGGTCACATGTCCCTTTTCTGCAATGGACGAGTTCAGGCAACGCACCGCAGGGATAAAATCGCTGATGCTGCGAGTGGATGTGCTCATGCTGGGCAACGCCATCCTGGCCGGAATCCTAGTCGGAATAGGCACATACGGAACTCGATATCGGCACCCTATTTCAGGGAGCCACCACCTTGTTCCTGCCGATCCTCTCCTATGTTGTTTCCAGTGCCTCAGCCATCGTTTCCGCCTTTCCAGAATCAACACTTCCATACTCCTCTGGTTCAGAAATCCCATTTGTTATCTTTTGCCGTGCAAACGACCACTTGTTTGTAGACCTAATTTGGGCAGGCCTTGTAAACACTGTTGGAATCATTACATGTACAATGGTCGCTGCCACTGACAGAGAAGGTCGAAACATTGGTCTCCCTATGCCACTGCTTGTACAGGCAATTTGGTTGTGTTACCTTGTGGTATCACTAACACCACAAATGTGGGAAGACGTTGACAATAATTTATACTTTCTCTTACCCACAATCTTCACTACCAGAATCCTGAATTGCCTTGAGGGCCGAAAACCGCCAAAGAAAGGGGAAAAACCGCCAAGGAAATGATCCTTGACCATAAACCGTCAAGCAAACACACTCAAGAATAGAAAGCAAGGAAAATTAGTTTCCTTGACGGTTTAAACACTCAAGGATAATTTCCTTGGAGGTTGGCCGCCAAGGAAATCATGACCTGACTTAATTTGTTGAGTGGTCAAGGAAATGGTAGAACCGCCAAGGAAATGTGTTTACCTGTGGGCCAACGACCTCAAGAAAATTATCTAGACCGCCAAGGTAATAGTTGTTTCCTTGTCTACCCTTAACCTCAAGGAAATTGTAATTTTCCTTGACTGCTATTGACCGCCAAGGTAATTGTGATTTCCTTGACTGCTGGCACTCAAGGAAATGCATACTAGCAACAAAAAAAAATATTGCAATAATAACTAAAATCAAAGATGGCTCTAAACTCAAGTGATAGATGAATATATAAACATTTTATTAGTACATAGCAGACACTATGAGAATGTATCCATTACAAAGTTTCATGATATATCCATACAAATCTGACAATAATAATATATAAAATAGCTTAGCGGAACAAGATATTACATACATAAATTCATTTTTCAGCAAAACAACATGATCGTCCATGATTACTACTTGACCAGATCACGAGAATCTTTAACTTTAAGCAAACCTGTAGCCATAAACAATGGCAGGAAGTGCATTAGTTCCAGTGAGGCAGTGACATCATATATGCATAATACAATTTATCAAGCACACAGGTTCAAAAGGTAACACAATATGCCATGCATTCTAGACAATAGTTAGCAGCAGCATTGCAGCATCAATGGTGTTTACACTAGATGTAATTAACCACATGCCATACAAATTGTAGCATAATTAATTCTTTGTTCCTTTGCTCACACCAGACAAGTGCAGCCATTAGTTAAAAACAGAACAATCCCCCGCAAACACTATCCATATGCATCACACTATACTGTTGGGAAGACATGACTTTTTAAGGTATGGACATGTCTAGACAAAGATGGGAGTTGATATACCTTTGTTTATTTATCTTTCTTCAGTATGTAGATCTTGTTAGCCTTAACCTGTTCACTTATCTGTAATATATATAAAGAACAACAGCAAGTCATTGAATTAATACCTTATATTTGTACTAAGACATTGCAAGTAAACCCAGCAACAATGGTAAACATTTAGATACTAGTCATTACTAAAATGATTTCCAAAGTGAAGAATGCAAGTAACAAGCACCTGATATACACTACAGCTCTATAGAATAGAAGAATTAGAAGCCTTAGAGGTTAGCACTAACAAGCTCTGATCAATATAGATGGCACTACCTCTCAATTAAAGCATGCGTACAGAAGTTCATTTTCTGAACATCGAAAAAAATAACTTTAAGTAGTGAATTGAGATGGAAAAAGCTATAGGAGGACAAGAGTTACAGTCAATTAATTAACCAAGGAACCAGTATCTTTTTTTTTTTTTTTTTTTTTTTTTGCGAAGGACCAAGGAACCAGTATCATTTTTAAATTGGGCAAGACATTCAATTTCAAGTCATTAGACATTTACAGGCACGGGTAAAGCGAGTTAGAACAGAGCAGTAAACTAAAGCAAGCAGCACCAGGCCTCACATCTGTTCCCAGGTCTGAACTTTGGAAAATAAAAATGTGCTGATAAACAAGTGAAACAATCTTGGCCGGTAACCAACCTGGTATGAGGTGGCGATGGCAAAGGTTAATCTATTATATTGGGGAAGTTGATGTGGAGTCATCACCGAGCTGATGCTGCCGTTTGAGCTGGTGCTGCATCTAGTGCCGGTGTCGCTGCCTGCGTCGGTGCCGCATCCAGCGCCGCCGCCGCCACTCGTGCTGGGGACGCACCCAGCGCAGCTGCCGTGGCCCGCGCTGGTGCTGAATCCAGCGCTGCCGCCCGTGCAGGTGCCGCATCCAGCGTCGTCAGCGCCTCCCACGCTAGTGCCGCATCCAGGGCCGCCACCGTCGACACATCCCATGCCATGTAGCTACCTCACAACCACGCCGTTGTCGAGAAGAGTGAGTGGATGGAAGAGAAGAGTGGGTCGAGAGGACAAGGGTCGGGCAGGATCCATTGGCGAGATCCAAAATGTACAGGCGGGGAGAGAGGGTGGGAGTGGTAGGTGGGATCTGGAGGTTAGGGAAGCCAGGTTAGGGTTTCAACAGGCAGAGGAGAGCGATGGTGTTTTATTTGGCAGTTCGCGTATCTCAGCCATCCACGAAGTTGATCCAACGGCGATGAACGAAGCATGTATATAGATGGGCTGAGGTGGGCTGCATACATAAACGGGCTTCATTTTTTAGACTGAATATTCTGAGATTGCTAAGTATATGTATTTATATAGTTCTAAAAAGGTATTTATAGTTAAGTAAGTAAATCTTCTAAAATAAACGCAAAAAGTGAATTATATACCAAATATATATTTAAATGTAATATACACATATAAATGGTTGGCACCGTTTCAGGTCTTTTGGGGGTCCACAGTTCAACGTATAATTACTAGGAGAAGTCGCGCTTGATAATTAAAATAATTAGAGAAAAGTACCAAACAATTACACAAAATTCTCAAACTTGGCGGTGCCTTCACACATGCCATGTAGGCGTCTCGAGAGAAAAAGTTTGAGGCCGATAGCACACTACAAAGTGCACCGGCCACACAACCATGAGAAACCTAAGTGTAAGGATAGAGTTCGGTGAAAGGTTGAGTCTACCCTCGTGAAAACGCGTCGCTCCGCCTAACTTCGAAACTTTCTCAAATTTTTTTATGGTCATTTACACCCAAAAATATGGCCCCACGCAAAATCCTAGGGTTTTTTTTAGCCATTTACGGATTTCTTGTATTTTTCGTCGTGCGCGTGCGACAAATATGGTGAATTACACTTTGAAAACAAAATAATTCTGCACCGGCCTCCACAATTTTTGCCTCCTGGGGCACAAGAGACCTTGGGGCAAAGTTTGACACCGTTTGGATCTTTTTAGGGGGTGGTCGCAGTTCAACGATATTTTCTTGGGAGAAGTAGCGCGGTAATTAAAATAATTAGAGAAAAGTACTAAACCATTACGAGAAAATTCTCAAACTTGGCAGTTCCTTCACACATGCCATGTAGACGCCTCAAAAAAAAAGTTTGAGGCCGATAGCACACTTGCAAAGTGCACCAGCCACACAACCATGAGAAACCTAAGTGTAAGGATAGGGTTCGTGAAAGGTTGTTTATACCCTTTTATGAAGCACGTTTGCTCCGCCTACTTTCGAAACTTTCTCAATTTTTTTTTGTGGTCATTTACACCCAAAATATGGCCCCACGCAAAATCCTAAGTTTTTTTTAGCCATTTTTGGATTTCTTGTATTTTTTTCTACGTGCGCGTGCGACAAATATGGTGAATTACACTTTGAAAACAAAATAATTCGCACCGGCCTCCACAAGTTTTGCCTCCTAGGGCACAAGAGACCTTTGCGGCAAAGTTTGGCACCGTTTCAGGTCTTTTCAGGGGTGATCGCAGTTCAACGTACATTTCTTTGGGAGAAGTCGCGCGGTAATTAAAATAATTAGAGAAAAGTACCAAACCATTACGAAAATTCTCAAACTTGGCCAGTGCCTTCACACATGCTATGTAGGCGCCTCGAGAAAAAATTTGAGGCCGATAGCATCTTGCAAAAGCTTACGGGCCACACAACCATGAGAAACCTAATTGTGAGGATAGGGTTCCATATACCATTGTGAAACGCGTCCGCTCCGCCTATGTCCAAACTTCCTCAAATTATTTTTGTGGTCAATTACACCCAAAATATGGCCCCACGCAAAATCCTAGGTTTTTAAGCCATTTTTGAATTCTTGTATTTTTCTACGTCTTGCGTGCGACCAAATATTATTAGTTAATTCCAAATTTATTAAATCAAACTCAAACTTTAACACTTATAATAAGTTTAAAGAATGACACGAGGGTGTACTAGAGTTAAACACGAAGCTAATAGAACTAGAACGAATCGAATCGGATTTAAAACACAATAGTTATAAACATTATAATCGGAATGACAAATATGTATTTAAGGTTGAGTACCTTGGGGTCGTTGCCCACGGACCTTTAGTCCGGTTGTTGGCGTGAACTGAAGAAATGAAGCTTTATCCCGGTTCTCGTTGAGATTGAGAATCGTAGTGTATTTTGCATCCGAGGATAGACCTCGTTTGTGTAGTAGTGGAGACACCAAAATATTTTTAAGCATTTCCTTGAGTGGCAACCTCCAAGAAAATTCAATAACACCCAAGGAAATGCTAATTTACTTGGCGGTTTATAATAACACCCAAGGAAATGGGTATTTTTTTCTTGGCGGCTACTAATAACACTCAAGGAAATGAGTTATTTGCTTGGAGGTTACTTGAAACCGCCAAGGAAACTCCTATATTCCTTGGCGGTTTACTTGAGCCTTCAAGGAAATATATTTCCTTGAGTGCAGAGCAGCACCGTCAAGGAAACTACTCTTTTCTTGGCGGTTTGATTTTTGGCACTCAAGAAAAATTTGGCCGCCAAGGCAATTCCATTTTACGGTAGTGCTTTGCTCTTTTGTTTGCTAAAATGGCTCTAAGGTATTATGCATTCCTAAAGGCCCGGCGTTCTGTTGCACTTGGACACAATCCCCCTCTTATTGTTGGATACATGGAGCAACTGCACAGGGGAGTGGATATTGTATAGCACAAACAGTTGAACATTGTCCTCCTCCACTTGTAGTTATGGGAGAGCACAGGCATGATGTAGAGAAGGTTCCTCATGGTTTCTTCTTCAAACGGCTGCACCACAACCAAGATAACAGGGCCACGATGAGCAATTTTTTCTGGCTTGGTAACTGTTGACAAAATCTGGCTGTCAAATGACAAGATTCTGACATCAGCACCATGGCTCAAAGATGCATGCCTTTCATTTTCATTGTTCAAGTTGTTGCGGTGTCGATTTGCAGGCTACACTGTTGCTGAAGCAGGATTTCAGGTAGTCTACAGCTTCTTCTTGCACGTGTTGCTCAAGGACAACGACCATGAAAGAGTGTATGGCGTGATAACTGATGAGCTCTCTTTTCTGCATGATTATTACTATTCATCCATCCCAATCCACTACTCAAACTTCTGGCTGCCCATACTAAACATCTTTGTTTCACTGTTGACTATAATCTCCTGCTTATTATTTGCTATATTGGGCATACCTGATTTCATCTCTGACATGAAATCAAGTGCGTATCGAGTTCAGGTTTACTGCTGCTGCTACATGTCTTCCTATGCTCATGATAGTTGTGAAGAGGAGCATTCTGATCAGACACGGTTGTATTTTGGAAATATGGCGTTTGATGCTGTTCCGGTAGCGATACTTATTGTACTGGTTGTGCTTGCTGAGGCAAGGGAGATTGCTACCTACATCTGCTCTAACTGGACTAAAGTAGGCCTCATCTGCAGCTATTCAGTAAACAACCATGATAAGTGCCAGGGCTGGATTGGGCGTGTGCTGAGATGGCGGTGCAAGCTGATGAAGAATTGGGATGACAAAATGAACCAATGCTCGGTGTTAGTGCTCAACCCAAGAAAAAGTGATCCAATAGTGTCCCTTATCTCTCGTCTCCTCCATTTGCCCGACAGAAAGAGGAATGTCAAGGTGCCAAGCGAGGTGAAGGCTGCCATTGTCGATGCGCTCACAAGCAACAACAACAATGGGTTCCTGGCTGATCCTGCAACCTTTCTCCGGCAGAGCCTAGAAGACAGAGGCGCTGGGAACTTCCTTTGGGCCTCCGACGGCGAAGGTATTGCTGATATCATACTCATGTGCCACATTGCAACAGACATCCTTGGGTTGAGGCGTCAGCAACCACCTCCTGGCCACGACATGATTGTTGCCACACACTTGTCACGGTACTGTGCCTACTTTTTTTAACCGCAAAAGACTGTACGGGATGTCCCCATTGTTGCGCATTTTCAAGAAGTGTGTACTTACAGGTACTGTGCCTACTTGGTGGAGTACGTGCCGGAGCTGCTTCCCGACAACGATAAATGGAGTAAGGGCTTGTACAAGGCAGTCAAGGAGGACTCCATGCGTGCTCTGGCTGGCAGGGCAGGAGCAGCACTGCCGGCGGCGGAGTCGGAATTCGACAAGCTGGTGTCGTTGCTGCAAGAAAAGGCGAAGAACAAGGTGCTGAGGAACGGCGTCGAGCTTGCCAAGAAGCTGGAGCTGGAAGGGGAGGAGGCGGCGTGGAGGTTGCTCGCTGGATTCTGGTCACAGATGATCCTGTACGTCGCTCCGTCAGAATACCTCAACGGGCACGCGGACGCCATTGCCCGCGCCGGTGAGCTCATAACATTCGTCTGGGCACTGCTGATGCACGCAGGGATTACCAGGAGGCCGGCTACTGGCGAAAGAGTTTGATGGCCACTAGCATTCTCATTATTGTTGATTTGAGGTGTGTGTTTATCATCTTTTTGTTTTCTGTAACATTACGGTACTGCTGTGATTGTTTACTGCTTAGTGCTGGTTGTGGCGTGTTGCTGTGTGAGGACTGCTCTGTTTGGGTGTGGTTGTGGCGAGATGATTGATGATTGAATGATTGATTGTTTGAGTAAATTATGGTTGATTGCTGCCTAAAGTTACAGTGCACTATAACACAAAAATTCTGGGTATTTGTAATCCAATGCATATGCACTTGAATTTTGTTCCTTATCTAAAAAATGCATTTGAATTTTGTCATGCATTTTCATATGAATTTTATATATAACGAGTTCGCTTCTCAACTTTTGCAACAAAGTACATCTATGTATAAATTATAAATGTGGATCATTTCAATTTTTTTGTTTAGAGGTATAGAGGCACGGGCGCGCGGCACAGCGGAACTATAAATCCTGGCTAGGCTAATGGTTCCGACGTTGGCCTCCTATCAGATTAGGTTGAATTAGACCTGAGACCTTTTTTTTTTTTTTTGAGTACGACCTGAGACCTTGTTTGTTATGGGCTTTGGCACACCTAAGGCCTCAGAGAGCACGGGCTCATCATAGGTATAGCAGGAGGCCAAGCTGGATCGGCTGCCACTAGTAGCGAAAATCTTTTACGTGACGGGCGGAAACCGTTTTGCGTGGCGGGCACAACTGCCCGTCACCCCGAAAGATCACGGAGTGCCCGCCACGCATAACGGGATTATCCGTGGCGGGCTTTTTAACGCGCCCGCCACACATAATGAGAATATGAGTGGCGGGTGGCGGGCGATTAAGTTGCCCGCCACGGCTTTTTTTTTTTAAAAAAATAAAATATCAATACATATCCACATATATATACATTGCTACATCAATCCATACACATATATATATAACAAAGACAAATACTCAAATATATATCATACATATATATACATCGATTCCGTTCGTATCCATACGTGTTTTCATCGACCCATTCATGCATATCCAACAAATTACAAGTTAATTACATGATCCATACATAATGTGCAAGCTAAAAGGTAACTGGATGAAGGTAGTCCTTAAGCTCTAGCATGGTGCTCCATTTCCTTAGGGGCTCGAACTCAGGAAACATCCTCAACTCTTTGTCCTCCCAAAAAGAAAGGCTGTTCTTCATGCACTACTTGGTCTAGAACAAACTTACATATGTCTCCCTACTTGTTCGCTTTGAATCGCATCTCATCGGTTTGCCTTTTCTACCACCCCGTACCGGTGCTTACGTCCTTCCTTGAGCTTTTCGGTTAATGCGGTGGAGTACTTTTACGCAAGCCCTCGGTACTCACACACGAAGAAACCACACAAGTTTGATCCAAATGGTTGTTTGATGCACCGCACACAATAAACCAATGTTAGTAGTAAGATAGAAGCAATAGGCGGTCGTACTAAGAAAAATTAGGTTTCATATACGTGCATGGGAAATCTCTTTGATTTTGAGTTTATTTTTATTGCGCTCCTTACCCTTACGGGATCTTCGATCCTAGCTGTCCGGATCCTTCAAGTACTCCTGTAAGAGCTGCATGCGAAATGCACTATATTGTCAACGATGATATTCGACTCTAGTAATTGAATAAGCAGTTCATCACTTACAATTTTAAGCGACTTTCAAAGTGTCGGTAGCCGTGCGGGTTTGTGTTCCTTAGTGAGTTAAAGATCACGGCCCTCCCGTCCTGAGAAAAGATTATGAAACAAATCCAATGTCCTACGGTTTCTATTCCGTATTGGTGAGCCGCCGAATACATCGATACCCCTTTGGCTTGACCTTTTTTCATTCTTTGCTATTAAATCTTTGTGATAATTCCAACTTCTTTTTGTTCAATTTGCTTTTTCCATATCTTTTTCTCTCTCTCTCTCCATCAAGTCCACCATATCCGGATGGTCCCTTGGTTTTCGATAACAGATGATCTCTCTCTCACGGATGTGCATTGGAGAGAGATAAAGAATACCATTGTGTACCTTCCTGCCTGCATCGGCCATCAACCTATAAGGACATGTGGTTGTGGCATAAGTACTTTTGACAGAAAGAATCTATACGAATGCAAGGGACATATGGAAGTAAAATTGCACTTACAGAGCAAATCGTTACTAGTGTGCGCACTCTAACATAAACTTTGTACTTCCTACTTCCTTCCTAGCTAACACTATATATGCACAACGTCCCCTGCACGATCACCGACGCTGCAAGCAACGGACACACCTACCTCAAGGACGCCCGGCCATTTGCGATCCGGATCGGATCGGTCGGGGAGGCTACCACCGGCGTCCACCACCGCTTTCGACGAAAAGCCTACCCAACTAGGCCAACGTCGTGAGACCCTAGCAACGGTCGGATAAGTTCCCACAACACCGGCAATGTCATCTATGATATCGGGAACATCGGGAACACCAACGTCACTATGGGCGACGAGCGGCGTCAACCGGCGTCGATATCGGCGTCGACCCCGACATCTGGACAACATCGGCGCCATGAACAACAACGGCGTCAACACCTTCACCGACCGGGGCGTCCACGGGCTCCATATTCACCAGGCGAGTCCATCCCAACCAACATGGGGCTTCTACCTCTACCATCCATGCTACAACGGCGTTGCCCGACGTCATCATCGCCAACCATGACGTCCCTCGACACCCGGCATCATCGACGACAACAATGCCACCCCTACGGCGGCCGCCATAGGAGGGAACAACGACGCCTCTCCGGGTGCCAACGACGACGACGCTACCTTGCAGCCGCCAACAGCGGCGGCGGCGCCCTCAGGGCGCCAACGCCATGCACACCATGGGCGGCAACCATGTCGCTCCGCCCTACATCACCATCATCAACGCTTACGCCAAGAGGATCGCCCGGAACGGCGGCGACAACTCCGACATCCTCGACATCGCCATGACATCGCCGACGACGTCGCCATCGACGTCGCTAACAACGACGTTCCTGACATCGACAACAACTCCAAGGGAACAAACAACGATGCCCCCCAGCGCCACCGGCGACCGCCGTCGTCCACTCGTCAACCCTCGGCGGCGACAACAATGCGCTAAACCTATTGAACGCCCCCTCCGATAGACACTACGGGCGAAAAATCGACAAACAAAGCCGCACATCCGTTCGCGGCTATGACACCGCCCGGCCGCGAGAAGGCACCCACATCCGACACCTCGCCAGCGGACCGCCGGCCCTAACAAAGATACGAGGTATGCCGCTATCCACGACAATAGCGGTCCGATTCATCCGCATGCGAGCGAGCGCCAGCGGAGGGCGGGGATACCGTCACACGGTGTCTCGCATGTAACTTCGGGCCGCCCATCGACATCAACGCCACCGATGACCTGGCGTGACCTCGACAAACCCGACGCCCGCATGCGACTACGTCTGCGCTTCCAAGTTTGCCAACGGCCTCTACGTCTTACCAGGAGAGGCCCTACAACGGGAGACACCCCGCACGAAAGACACGGCCGATCGGCCCGGCTCGTCTCCTCAACGCCCCCTCCACCACGTTCATCGCACAACTTCGACAGCGGGCAATGGACATGGTGACATCACGGCGACATCGCCACCCGAAACAACTTCGGCTATGGCGGCCGGGGCGACTCGAGAGCCAAACCCGGTTGGTTCCCTCATTCCTCGATGACATCAACGCCCAGTACGACTACGCCAACAAGCCCGCCAACGGGCTCTGCAACAAGCTTTGGGTTGCGCTGCACCAGGAGGCGCCCTGCATGTTGGACACGACGATCCAACTTGCCCACCAGTTTGAGGCCCCCGTCTCCTATGGGGTCTTCAATGAGCTTCGGCCGTGAGCTCCACAAACAACGACATGGGGTACATGCCACACGCATTGGTCTTCTACCGCATCTTCCTCGTCGCCACACCGGAGGCTCTCATCCTTCCTCAACTCGCTACACCGACCGACCACAAGCTACATGGCATCGACGGAACCAACAAGCTCCAAGCGGGAGCACCCGGCTTGGGCGCCACTCAAGGTGATTGGCGTTCACCTCCGGCGACCGCGGGCTTCACAACAAGCAACTTTGTTGGAGGAGCTACCACGTAGCTTCTCTCCATCGGTGACGGTCTTCTTTAGCCGACAACAACAATCACCACCTCGCCCGGCATCTACGGCGTTCTCGAGGAGGGCGGGGGAGCAATAGACTTCCATTCATCGGACTAACGTCGAGAAAAGGTTAGCAACCTCATCTTCGACCAGCTCATTCACTCCATTCAAGTGGATGCGGTCTTCGGGCCATCTTTGCCCGATCCAACCCCTCAACGGCGACGGCCGTGAAGAACCACAGCGAGGGGATTTGTCGAGAAAGGGGGGAGAAATATCACAAACCAGCCCAACAGGCCCATGAAGGGGGGCCTCGACGCGCGCCAAGGGGCGGCGGCTTTTTTTTCTTGCGGCTTGTACCGCTGCCTGCGTCGTCATTGACCGTCGTTAAGAAATAGATATTTAGGAAATAAAATAGGAAAAAATAGGAAATCAATCGGTGATTTCTTTAGATGCAAGTCTTAAGCGGACTATAAATACATGTGACTTGTAATCGGTTGGATCAATCAGAAAAATTAATGGGTAACACCAGCTCTCTGTCTCCCGGCTCCCTCTCTCTCTCTCACGCGCCCCTAGCCCTAGCCCGCCGCGCCGCCGCAGATGCACGCCCCACCCCACTTTCGTTCCCCTAGGGCGCCGCCCAGCGCCGATGCGCCGCCGCCCGCCCCGCCGCGCCCGATCGTGTCACCGACTGCCGGAATCCTTCGGGTCTGTGATAATAACATTTAAGAACATCATAAAATGAAATTTTAGGATTTCTTTTTTTCTATTTAACTGATTTATGGATTTTTATTTTTCTGGTTTTTGTGGGAATCTTTTATTTCTGTGTATTACATTTTGAAGATTCAAAATTTAGGGTGACTTTTAGTTATCGATAAATATACTATGCACAGAAAACATATCTATGTTTTGTTTGTTCTTTGAAGAAATTTAAGGGCTCTGCGGATTGTACATTACTGTTGTCTAATTATTTGTATTTCATCAGTTCCTCGTCTTTCATATCCCAGTTACGTAATCTATATATTTTAGATTTCTATATTTGCAATTAAAAGTGATGACCATTCGCACGTCACTTTAAACGAGTGTCATTAGTGATGCATTCTAGGTGAACGGAAAAATTCCCAATACATTTTTGAGTTATTGTATTGCCTGTCATTATCTAGCTGTTTTCACATCTTATTATATGGTGGCATTGTGTTTAATCATTTGCCATGGACTTCTTAATTATTATTAGGTTACAAGATATTTAATTGAGACTTAACAATCGTTTTAATTTTTAAACAACAGAACTTATCTTATACTACATTAATTCCTCCTACCAAAAGTGGGCCAACGGATTGTCCACGTAGCCCGTTAACATTTTAACCATTGGATCGAGCAAACCTAATATCTAGACCGTCTGATGCGGGTTGTTTTGGTCCGCTACCGGCTTAGTCGTGGTTCCAGGATTCCAACCGTCGCGAACCTTCGCAGACCGCAGGTGGCTCCACCCGCTCATCCGCACAACCACCTCCTTCCGTTCCTTTTATCCTCCTCCTCGCTGTAGCGCCACCCCAGTGGCAAGCCCCACGACAGCGGCTATGAGCAACCAACGAAGTAGAGCAACAATGGTGCGACGGAAATCCATGGCCGAAGGGCCCCACTGCTACTTCAGGGGTTTGCTCGATGTTGTTGCCCATGACATCGTCGGAGTCCAAATGTGTTGTACAATTTTTCCCTCAAGGACCAAAGCCTTTACATTGTATATAAATAAATTTTCAAAGAAATGTATTTTTAGGGGAGCCACCTTTTTAGAACTAGTTGGGTTTTTCAGGTATCCCTCAAAAACAAGACAAGGAACCAAGCTAAAAGACTGCTCGGGAAATCCATTTGCAGGGACAGTTCGTAACATCAACTGCCGCTAAAAGTGCTTAGAGATGGTCAAAAAGGGTTTCTAGAGGCAATGTGTTAGCTTGGCCACGTACCATTTGCACGTCACTTTTTAGAAATCAAATTTGACTGCCTCTACAAACCCTTTTTTTTTTTTTCTAATGTACATATGTTTCTTGAAGACCAAACTAAATTAACAACAATGCGTTAACCATCCTAACCCATCCCTAACAATGCGTTAAAGGGGAGAACGTGCTCGTGAGCAACAGGGTGCTACCCGCGATAAAAGGCTGAAACACGATGAGAGCATCTCCGTCTCGAATGAGGACCTGCGGATCCACGAAGACCGAGGGGACGAACTCGAGCTCGTCTGGGAGGAAACTTCGCCTCAAACGAGCTCCCTATGGAGCACGAAGATACGGCGAGCTCAAACCGGCGACGAGCTCTTTCCGTCTCGAATGAGCTCCCCCGCCGGACCGGAGCGTCCGGGAGAATCGGGACATGATGATTAGGGGCGCGAGACCCGGCTACGCGGCCGGCGCCGCAACCTACAATCGGATCCGTCAGCGGCGAGATCGCCGGCACGCAGCGCAGCGTGGAGATGTCAGACCACGCCAAGTGACGCCAAACACAAGAGACAACCGCTACACGACAAGAATGACCTCGGCGGATGAGGTCAAATCCTCCACCGAGCTCTCGGGCCACCGCGTTCTCTGCGACACTAAGTACAAGCATTTAAGGCAAAGGCGGCGCCTCCGCGACCTCGACGCGGACACCGGCGCGTGCTCGACTTATCTGGGGGGCGAGTACTGCGGAGGCGGCGTGACGAGCTCATTGCCTCCCTCTACACCGACCGACGGGTCCGAGCTCGTCGCCCGTGCGACACGATCGAAAAAGCGGAGCCGCATCTATTCTATTCACGGCCGGGACGCGTGCCGCAGATAGGGCGGCGATCGCGGGAGCACGCCGAACCGGGCGTGCCCGACATAGCGGGGATTTCTTCTCTTTTACCCCCAAATTGTATTCCTTCGACTTGCGGTCCCTTAACCCGATGGCACTGTGAGCTCCCTGAGACTATAAAAGGGAGGGTTGGTCACCGGGAAAGGGCAAGCTCTCTTGCGCCGTAAAGCACACGCCACGAACCACTTCGATCTCACGCACAACAGAGACTTGGGAGCTCATCTCCCTCTCGCCCGCTTGTGATTACCGCCGTCTGGCCGAGTTTGAGCTTCGAATAGTGCCACATTAATTGGACTAGGGTGCTTTCGATTGCCCCGAACCAAATATAAATCCCGTGTCATTGTCCTTGAGCTAGGCCATTGTTGCACACATTAGTGGTGATTGATTGGCTGGTTACGTGGTATACGATTGACGGCGGGGGCTGGCGGCGCTAGTGTGGCGTTCACCACTTCGATGGCTCCCTTCACCACCTCCACGGCATCAGGCGCACCGATGCGCTTCGGGACCGGCGGACTTCGGCACCCGACCCGAGGGTTCCCTTGTCCGAACCACCTTCCCGCCGGATGGTGCGCGGGACGAGATGGCGCCCGCCCACGCGACGCCGCCCGATGCGATGCTAGTCGCTCCGGCGGAACCCGACTTCCGGGCCGGCGAGCCCCATCCTGAAAGGGCGGCCGGCCGTTTTTTTCGCGCCGCCAGCGGACGCTTCCGCATCCGAGCCCCAGCTTCGGGAGCTCTTCGGCGTCACCTTCTCCACCGCTTAACGTCGTCTGCGTGCGCCGGGCGAGGAGCCGCCTTCCCTGACCGAGTTCCTCGCGGCCTACGACGAGGAATGTAAAATTAGCAGCTCTTCTGCTCAGAGCGCTGTGAAGCTCCCAGCTTGGGGCACCAGGTCTCGAGGAGCTGCGCTTGCGCTTGTGAGCCTCGGCACTGGGGTCACCCCACGCAAGTGCTACATGTGCCGAACCTGACGGCGCCAGGCGCAGCTACCGGCGAGGGCGTGCCTTCCACACCCCGGCGCGACTCGAACAAGGTTGGACGGATGCCGACAGCGCGCCCTCCCAAGCGGGTTCATGAGCACCTCGACGAGCTCGAGGAGGCTGGCTTGAATCCCGCTCGGGAGGCGCGACGCCTCCTCGCAGGAGGACGGCCCGGCCCGAGTCCGAGCCGAGGACGGGAAGCTCGACGTGATCGGCCGAGGAGCCGGCCTCCCCGGTCTTCGGCCGGCCACAACTGTGCGCTGCGGCCGGCCGCCACCGAGCTCCTCCACAAGCTCCCGGGCCCGGGCACCGTGGCTGGGCTCCACCGGCCCGGTTGCGCTCCTCATCGGAGGGCCGCAGAGCCAGTGGAGAGCTCTGAGTCGCATCGGCGTCTTCGTGAGGAGCACGAGGCCTCCTCCAACCGCAGGGCGAACGGGGGAGAGTCGCCGTGGGTCCACGCGACGCCGCCGTAGGAGAAAACCGCGACGCCTGGGGACACCCTCGACGCCGACGGCGGGCGGAGGCGCGAGAAGGCACCACGATGCCGAGCACCGCGGCCACGCAACGACAGACACGGCGACGACCGCCCCGCCGAGATCCTACGAAGAATGGGAGGGGCGGCCACTACGGCGACCGGGGAGGGACCGCGGCCGCAGCCCCCTCCGGGTTTGGGAGCGGCGAGCACGCTCCCCCGCACGCACGCGACGCCCCGGCTCGAGGTGGGAGCTCGAGGACGAAGCACGCGCCGGACGGGAGGCGACCTCGGTGTTCGGTTCCCAAGTCCACGACGCGCTGTTCCTTGCCGCTCCGAGCCCCGACCTCCGTCTACAAGTAACGGGAGACGGACCGTCGGCTTGAGGACTACCGCCTCGCGTGCCGGGGCCCGGGAGGAGCCGACGACGAGCTCTTCATCATCCGCAACCTCCTCCGACCTCGACACGCGGCTCGATCGGCTCGAGCATTTACTGCGAGGGATGATCGACAACCGAGAGACCTCCGCGACACCTTTCGGCGTCTTCAACTTCCGGGGGGGACCTACTCGCGCCCCGAGCAACACGTGGGATCTCCGCCGCAAGCGGCCGAAGAGCTTTGGCGACTACATCCGACGCTTCTCCAAACTACGCAATGAGCTCGGCGACGCCACCGACGCTGAGATCATCACCGCCTCACCTTAAACGACGACTGCGCCTCGCTCATTCGTGAGCTTCGGCATCCGCAAACCCAAGATGGTAAAGGAGCTCCTCGACCTCGCCACCAACCACGCCGGGGAGAGGGAGGCCATCTCGGGCGGTCCTCCATGGCACCGGCGGCAAGGGGAAAGGAGAAGCTGGCCGACTAAGCCGACGAGGGTCGAGCTCGCCACCAAGAAGAAGAACAAGAACAAGCGTCGGCGCGGAGAGGGACGACTTAAAGTCGTGGTGGCCGAGAAGAAGAAGCCGAGTGCCAAGGCGGCAAGCCAGCGCACCCAAGGACTTCTTCGAGAAGAAGCTTGAGCTCCCCCGCCCCAACCATGAGGGGCCGGTCAAGCACAAGCTCAAGGACGGCAACCTCCTCGCGCAAGTTCGTGAGGTAGGAGCAAGACGGGAGGACGCGCGGCAACGAGCGCAACGACGACGAGCTCGATGACCGGCGCGGGCGACAAGGATCGTCTTCTTCGAGGACGGGCGCCGCCAACGCCGCCTCTGCCCCCGCCGTACTGAATCCAAGCGGCGCCCGTAAGCTCCGCAGCAGCGAGGTCCTCTTCACCGAGCCGCCGCGCGCCCCTACCTCAAGTGGTCTGAAGCCCCGATCACCTTCGACAAGAAGGACCACCCCGTGCACGTTTCTCACCCGGGGCGGTTCTCTCTCGTCGTCGACCCCATAGTCGGCACCAAGCGCCTCGGCAAGGTGCTAATGGATGGTGGCAGCGGCCTCAACCTCCTCTACGTCGACACCATGGAGGCTCTCGGCATCACACGAGCTCGACTCCGACCCTCCACAGACCCCATCCATGGGGTGGTGCCGGGGAAGCAGGCGTTTCCACTCGGCCGGATCGACCTCCCCGTCACCTTCGGCGACCCGAGCAACTTCCACAAGGAGGTGCTCACCTTCGAGGTGCTCCCGTACAAGAGCGCATACCATGCGCTGTTGGGGCGGCCGTGCTACGCGAAATTCATGGCCGTCCCCAACTACACATACCTCAAGCTCAAGATCCCCGGGCCGAAGGGGCGTGATCACCGTCAACTCCACCTTCGAGGCGCGCCTTCAAGCGCGACAAAGGAAGGCCGTGGCAAGACGCGGACGCCCTCATCGAGTCGGAGAAACTCCTCCCCGAGATGCTCGCGCGTGGTCCGCCGCGGAGGACTCCGCCGAAGCCGAAGAAGACCTCGAGCACGTCCAGCAAGGTGGCGAGCTCATCCACTGAGCTTTCGAGAGGCGAGCGGGCTCATTCTCGAGCCGCACGAGGACGCCAAGACGGTGGTGGTCGACAAAGAGGGGCGCCGTTCGCGTCGGCGTCGAGCTCACTCTAAATAGGAAGCGAGCTCGCCGACTTCCTCCGCGCAAACCTCGACGTATTCGCGTGGTGATCCTCGGATATGCCCGCATACCGAGGGAAGTCACCGAGCACTCCTTAAACATCAAGCCCGGCTCGGCCGGTGAAGGCCGTCCGGCGTTTCGACGATGATAGGCGGCCGGCAATCGCCGAGGAAATAGATAAGCTCTTAGCGGCGGGCTTTGTTAAGGAGGTGTATCATCCCGAGTGGATAGCCAACCCCGTACTAGTTAAGAAGAAGAATGGGAAATGGAGAATGTGTGTTGATTATACGAGTCTCAACAAGGCATGCCCAAAGGATCCGTTTCCTTTGCGGCGCATCGACCAAATCGTTGACTCCACCTCCAGTGCGAGGCGCTCTGTTTTTCTCAACGCATACCCGGCTATCATCAAATCGCGATGAGCGAGCTCGATCATTTCGCCACCTCTTTCATCACTCCCCGGCGCGTTGGCCACGTGACCATGCCTTTCGGGCTTAAAAACGCCGGCGCCACCTTCCGAGAGGTGCGTGCGTAAAGTCTTCAAAGAGCTTCGCGGGAAGCGGCGTAGAAGCATCGTCGATGACATCGTAGTCAAGGAAACGCGGGTGAGAAGCTCATCCCCGACCTCAAAGAAGTCTTCGACAAACTTCGCGAGTTCGGGTAAAACTCAATCGAGAAGTGCGTGTTTGGAGTCCCTGGGAAAGCTCGCCGGCTTCATAGTGTCCGAGCGCGGTATCGAAGCTAACCCCGAGAAGGTCGAGGCCATCCGCAGCATGGGTCCGATCAAGAACGTCAAGAGCGTCTGGCGGCTCTCACAGGTGCCTCGCCGCCCTCAAGAGATTATAGCTCCGGCTTGAGCGGCGTAGCCTCCCGTTTACAAGCCCCCCGAAGAAGTCGAGCACTTTGCCGGGACCGACGAGGCCCGGACCACGCCGACTCTCTAAAAAGCTCCCGACAAACCCGCCCATCCTCACCCCGCCTAAGCCCGATGAACCGATGCTATCAGACATCGCGCCACCTCGCGGGTCGTGGAGCACGGTGCTCGTGGTCGAGCGAGAGGAGGAGGGTCACGCACTCAGAGTGCGGCGGCCGGTCTACTTCATCGAGGTCCTCTCCGATAAAGACCCGGTACCCGCAGCTCCGTATTCGCTTACGCCGCTGCTCATTACGCCGCAAGTCGCGGCATTACTTTGACGCTCATCCAATCACGGCCGTCTCCAAATTCCCACTTGGCGAGATCATCCGCGGCCCCGGGCCACGGGCGCATCGCCAAGTGGGGAATCGAGCTCATGGGATCCGACATCACCTACGCCCGAGGAAGCCATCAAATCTCAAATCCTCCCGACGTGGCCGGGTCGAGTGGGACGAGACGCAACCGCCTCCCAGCCGGACGGCGTGGAGTAATGGACGCTTCACTTCCGACGGCTCGGTAAAAAGCACGGCGCGGTGGGGGTCCTGGTCTTCATTTTGCCGCGCAACGCGCGCATGAGATACTCGATCCGTCTCCACTTCACCGCCTCCAACAATGTCGCCGAATATGAAGCGATTGAACGGGTTGCGCCGCCATCGAGCTGGCATCAAGCGCCTCGAGGTCCGGCGGGGACTCAAACGTCGCCGACCAGGCCACGAAGGAGGCCGGCGGCTAGCCCAAGGATGATCGCAGACTCGCCAAGGTCCGCGAGCTCGAGGAGCACGCGATTGGCTCGAATTCAAGCACATCCGCCAATACAACGGCGACGCCGACGTCCCTAGCGAAGCTTGCTTCCGACCGACGGTAGGTTCCTCGGCGTCTTCGCCCACGACGTACATCCCCTCGATTCTGGCCCGATGGGGAAAGTGCGAGCCAACGGCGCGGATCCGCCCAAGGCCCCGTTCATTCCCTTCCCCACGAAAGTCGAGCCCCCTGCGAGCTCGAGCTCACCGATGGAGATTGACAGAGAGGTCGACCTCGCCGACGCCGAGGTCTTCACGACCCGGGAGCCGATGCCCCGAGACCCGATTGGCGAGTTCCCATCGCGGGCATGGGTGCGGAACGGCAACCTCCCGGGTCGAAAGAGGAGGCCGACGTGTCGCCCGTCGAGCCAAATCCTACGCCATCATCGAGCACGACTCTACGGGAGCGGCGTCGGGGTACTCCAGCGTACCAGGTCACCTTTGAGGAGGGCGCGAGCTCATCAGAGATCCACGGGAATGCGACACCATGTAGCCCCGAGCTCGCGGTGGGCAAGGCGTTCCGCCCAGGCTTCTCTTGGCCGGCCGTGTCGCCGACGCCAACCAGGTCGTACGCCGTTGCGAGGGATGCCAGTTCTTCGCCAAACAAACACACCTCCCAGCGCAGGCCCTCCAGACGATCCCCATCACTTGGCCCTTCGCGGTCTGGGGGCTCGACATGGTCGGACCCCTCACTAGGTTGCCCGGGGGCTTCACTCACCTCCTCGTCGCCATCGACAAATTCTCTAAGTGGATCGAAGTAATGCCCATCTCGCGCACGAGGTCGCAGGAAACGGTCAAATTCTTCGACGGCATCATCCACCGATTCGGCGTGCCGAACTCGATCATCACCGACAACGGCACCAATTTCACCGGGCAGATCTTCCTCGACTGGTGCGACGACTACAACATTCGGTGGATTGGGCCTCCGTCAGCCACCCAAGGACGAACGGGTAGGTCGAGCGCGCCAATGGTATGATTTTGCAAGGTCTAAAGCCGCGAATCTTCAAGAGGCTGGAAAAGTTCGGAGGGCGATGGCTGGCCGAGCTCCCCGCCGTCATATGGAGCCTAAGGACCACGCCAAGCAGAGCCACAGGGCGCACACCTTTCTTCCTCGTCTTCGGCTCAGAAGCCGTGCTCCCCACCGACCTCGACTACGGAGCACCGCGAGTCCAAGCATACAACGACGCCGCAACTGACCTCGGGCGGAGGATGCGGGGGGACCAGCTCGAAGAGGCCCGCGAGGAAGGGCGGTCGCGCATTTAGCCAAGTACCGGCTAGTTGATGCGCGTTACCACGACCGCCACGCGTTCGAGGACGAGCTTTCGATATCGGGCGACCAAGTCTTGTGGCGAGTACTGAGCACTAAGGAGAAACACAAGCTCGGCCCCTAGGAAGGACCGCACCATCGCCGAGTTCTATGCCCGGGCTCGTGCAAGATTCAAGACTCCGCGCGGCCGTGAGCTCGCCAACTCTGGAACATCGAATAGCTACGCCGCTTCTATCCTTAGATTCATTTTGTAAAATCGCTTCTACGTATGAGTTCGGACAATAATGACACACCTCGATGCAAAAGTTGTGCAAGCATTCGATTTCCTTCTCGCACGGCTATTGAGCAATGGCTGCCCTCTACCTCCAAAGCAAGGCCACGCCCTTGCTCGGGGCTACTGAGGGGCTGGCGCACACCCCGTCGTTTTACGACCCTTTTTTTCACAAAAAACACGAACACTCAAGGAGGAGCTCGACCAGCTCAACCTTGCACTCGTTATTTACCATTCCCGCAAACGCCGAATCCAACAAGCTAAAGGGTCCCGAGGGATATCTTCGGACGAGGTCAGTAGCGCTTGCCAACGAACTCTAAGCGCCCCGCGGCGAGCGAGAAAAGGGCCCGTTACCTCAATCGCTAAGATATGAACTTCGGTGAACTACGAGCTAGTTGGAAACACGATCACGGGGAAAGAAAAACAAGTTGTTCATTACGTAATTCATTATATTTACATTTTGCCCCAAGCTCGGGGACTTTGGTTCATAACAAGAGGCAGCGCCTCAAGCTACCTAGCTCGCAGCCCTACTCCCTCGTCGCCGGACGAGTCCGTCTCCACCTCCCTCCTCACCGGCTGTAGGCTCGAACACTTCGAGCTCCTCGACCTGTGGCCGGGGAAGAGTTTTCGCCAACTTCATCGAGCGGCCTCCGCGGTGGCAACGACGTCGTCCGGTCTTCCCGACGCCTGCCGGCCAGCCAGCCCTTGCCCATGACCTTGGTCGAGGCTCGAGCTCGGGGTAGTGGGCGAGGACCACGGCCCCACGCCTTGTGAATAGCATGGCGGGGCGTTATCCCTCACCACGGCCCGGGGCACGGCACCAGTGCGCCGGCCCTTCCACCTTCAACCCCGAGGGCCTCGCGGACGCCCCGACGCCGCCGAGCACGAGGTTAGTGTGCTCGCGCTCCGCCTTCTCGCGCCGCGCCCTGGCTGATCACCGCTCGAGAGACCCGAGGCCTCCGGCTTCTTTGGACCGGAGCTCCTCGGCTTCTTCGGAGCCCATCTTGCACGACCCACGAGCTCGTGGCGTTGCTCTCGGAGGTCCTTCTCCTACCGTCGGCGTGTGAGCCGGGTGTGCTTGAGCGAGGACTCCGCCGGCGGCAGAGCTGTCCTTCTCTTGGAGCTCCCGAGCCAGCCCCGATGACTTCTTCTCGGCTGCAGAGGAATAAACAGATCAAATTCATGAGGACCAGAGTATAGGGAAAAGAGAGGCGCCTTACATGCCAGCGCTTGATAAAGCTCTTCCCGCTCCTCCCACAGGGAAAGATTCTCGGCATTAAGCCGGATTCTCTCCTCCTCTGAAGCATGAAACAAGATCGACCAGTCGACGGCCTCGTGGTCGTAAACTAAAATACCCGCCTATCAGCCTAAAGGCCCAGAGACGAAGGAGCAAGACAACAAGTTCGAGGAGCATCCACTCACCTTCCAGCTCGACCTCGCGGTCCTGAAGCGCCTTCCCCTTGGCGTCACACTCCCTCTCCAGCGTCATGGCCCGGCGCTCGAGCGCTGAGCGTTAGAGCTCCTTGTTCTCCAAGGCCCGACGCAGATCGTCAAGCTCTCTCGCATGAGCTGTCCCGCCGACGCCGGGCTCCGAGCAACGAGCTCCTCCTCCCGCTTCACCGCCGGCTGCCTCCACCGGCGGACCTCGGTCGGCGACTCCCTCCCGAGCCGGCGGCGGCGGCAGCATGCTCGCGACCTCGCTGGATGTGCTCCGCAATGCCATCGACGCCTTTCCGCGAGGCGGTGCGGCGGACACTTGGCCGAGCCCCCGTCGCGCGGGACCATGCTATACCTAGCCTTCCTAGGAGGCCCTCGATCTCTGGCCCGGCCTCCACCACGCGGTTGGCCGACCACCGCGTCCCCCAAGTCCCGTGGAAAAGCGAGTTAATACCACGGGCTCAAAGTCGCAAAGGCGAAAGCGGATGAAGTTCTTACCCCGATGATGTGTGGTGGAGGCACGCCGGCCCCCTCCATGGGAAGTGGCGGCACCTCCACGGCAATCGAGGCATGGCAACGCCGTCCCCGCCGACCACGAGAACGATGCACGGCCCGCCCTCGCCCCGGCCCAACGAGCACTCCGGGGCGCCCCGGCCGCCAACGTCCCGGCGCTGGATCCGGTCCCGGCTGCTCGAGTGTCACCCACGCACCGGTGGCAGCCTCGCCCCGGCGCCGATGGCGGCCGGCTGGATGATGCCCGCCGGGCAGTGTCTGGGCGTGTACTCGGGGACCCCGAGGGCACCGTGAGTCTCCCACGGCGAGCTCGTCGACGGCCCGCCGCGCGCGGCCATATCTTCGGCACCTCTCTTCACGCCGTGGGAGGAGGTGAGGACTCGCCCGCCGCATGGCGATCCACGCCGCGGCCGCCCCTCGTCCTCTCTCCCCTCGGCGAGCCGGGCCGGGCTGGCCCGGCCCGAGGCGCGCCCCGTGCTCCTCTCCTTCTCGGGGGAGCCGAGGTCGATCACCTCCGGCCCACGCGCGCCGTGTGGTAGGAGCGGGCTAGGGCACTAGGTCCTCCAACCGCTGATAGCAGCGCACCGGTGAGGGCCATCACCGCTCACCGGGATCGAGCTCAAGACGGCGAAGGGCGCTCCCTCGCGGATCCAAACCCGCATCTCCCCTCCCCTGGAGCCTAGGGGGTGACTGGCTCGCAGGGCCCGCACGATGGGGGCGGGGAGAGCCGCCCGAGCTCGACGCCATAGCCGCCCTGGGCCGCTTAAGGGGGTTCGGGGCCCCCAGAAGCTTGACCTTCGCCCTGCGCAACGACGAAATGAAGACCGGAGCTAAACACGGCGAAAGAAAGAGTTCGACGACGCACCGCGCACTCAAAGAAAGCAACGAGCCTGGGCACTTACCCGATGGCTACGCCGTCTCTTCTTCACCCTTCTCCCCTCCGCCACGGTGCTCGTTGGCGCCCTTCCTGACCGCGGCCCCCAAGAAGGGCCGACCGGGCGCGCAGCGTCGCGGATTGATGAGGTCGCCGGCGCCACCCAGACGGACGACGACGTCCCCTCGCTCCTTCCCGACGCGCCGGATCCTCGAGCCCCGAGCCTCCGGTGGCGCTGTCTCGCCGGCCCCTAGCGCCGCGCTCGCCTCGAAGACTCTTCGCGCGGCGGCGCGGCCGACCTCGAAGCGGGCGGCGGCGGCATGCGTTCCGGCGGACGCACGTGGAGCGAATTGGCCTCGCCCTATGGAAGGTGGGGCTCGAGATATACGTGACCAATCTGCAAAGACGAATAGAATGACTCCCCACGAAAGATAGAGAGAACAGCTCGAATAAGAGAAGATAAGAAGAAGAGCTCACCGGCCTCGCGCTCGTCGGGATCCCAAGAACGCCTTCTGGCACATTGTTGGGCTCGCCCAATCTTGAAGGGCTTCCCCGGTCCCTCCGACTAACAAGCCACTCCACTTCGTCTAAGAGGAGCGAGGAATCGCGGTCACCGTGCCCTCCTAGGGCCTCTTCACCTCGATCATCTCCCGAACTGAGCCTCCGTCTAAAGGGACGACCCCATGCCCCAGGCCCAGCGTAGAGAAGGGACCCGTGAGGTTCGCTTCGCTTGAGGAGCTCCACCTTCGAGCGATGACCTTGACCTCGTGGGAGCAAGTGGTCTGGGGGGGTTTCCCTCCACCGGTCGCCCGAGTCGCGGAACACGCCGCGGTGAAACGCGGGAGAGGGTGCTCCGTCGCTTCTTCGGGGAACCACTCGTCCCTCCACCCGCATTCGACGAGCGGGAGACGATGGTGGGGGTACTTCTCCTTCACGCTCGGGTCGAGGCTGCAAGACGATGCAGCCAATCGGGATGGGATCCTTCGTGCCGTTGAGTTTGGCGCCGCCTTGGCGTGGAAGTAGTGCTTGAACAGCCCTAATCGGGCTCGATCTCGACCACCCCCCTCGTAGAGGGTGGTGAAGGTCGAGATGTGGAGCAGCCGTTGGGGTTCGTCTGCCGGAGCCCGAGCCCCGCACGAAAGCAGCCCCGCGGAAGAAGTCGGACGCCGGGACGCCCTAGCCCCTATCATGGAAGGAGGCGAAGGAGATGACGAGTCCCTCGGGAGGGTTGGGGGGTGGCGTGCGCCGGAGACGGCACGATCCACTCCCGCACCTCTGGCCACCGAGGAAGACCGCCGACCGTCACGCACTCCAACGGGAGTCCTCGGTGACCTTCGATGGCTTAACCACGAGCCCATGCTTCCTTTTCTCTGCTCAACGGCGAATCTAGGAAACTCTCGGGAGGAGGGCCCTCTCTCACGATGACGATGGCGGCGGCGGATTGAGATCTAGAGCGAGGAGGCAAAGGGGAATTCAGGCGGCAGAAGGGAAGTAAAGAGCTAACCCTGATCCCCCGCCTCCTATTTATAGGACGAGCTCGGGACGGATTCACCACGCGACCGGGCCAGGCGGCCCACCACTTCTACCTAAGCCCCTCCATGCCCTCCGCGTAAGTGCCACGTGGCGAAACAGAGGCGAAACGCCGCGCGAACAAGAACTGGTCGCCCTAACGGTAACTCCCCAACTGTAACTTTTCCCAATGGCTCTTTTTACCGCAGGCGAAAAGTCCCGCGAGTTCATCGCCAACGGCCATATCTCCTCACGACCTCATCACGGCTGTCAAGTTCACAACCAAGTCGAGCTCGAGGTTCAAGGTCGGGCTCTTATGAGCTCGAAGGTCGCCCAGGAGACACCCCGAGCAAGGAGTGCAGCGGTGGGAGGGCATCGACGGCCCGTATCCCAAACGCCCACGAGGACTCGGGGGCTCCATCCAAGCCACACGCTTGAGTCGCGGTGATCGCGAACGCCCTCCGGTCATCCTCCGCGGTGAGGAAGCGCCGCAGCCGTAGAGGATCGCCGAGACCTCGGTGACTATAGAGGGACGAAGTCTCCGGAATATGAGGTTGGTCCGCAAGGCGGCCCCTAACGAACGAAAGCTCGCCCGAGCATAAGCTCGACCTCACTCAAGCAAATCCGCTTTAAAGCTCATAAGAGCCGCTCGACCGCCTCAGCGGTAAAAAGTCGGGTTCGGGCTCGCCATCTTCCCCAAGGGAACCTAACATCGCGCAAGCGGTGCAAGCGGCTCGTCATAACAAGCCTCCGCGGGTATGCGTCCTCCCGCGGCCTCGGGGGGCTACACCGCGGAGCGCTCGCCAAGACCTCAAATGAGAAATCGGGTCCCTAACCTAATAACGGCAATGCTGGTTAGCGCCGCAGGGGACCGCTCCCTCTCTTGGCTCGGGGCCTCTTGTGGGACACAGATATTCGGACTAGGTCAACCATCCTAACCCATCCCTAACAATGCGTTAAAGGGGAGAACGTGCTCGTGAGAGCAGCGGGGTGCTACCAGCGATAAAGGCCGAAACATCGATGAGAGCATCTCCGTCTCTCGAATGAGGACTGCGGATCACGAAGACCCGAGGGGGCGAACTTCGAGCTCGTCTGGGAGGAAACTTCGCCTCGAGCGAGCTCCCTGCGGGAGCACGAAGATACGGCGAGCTCGCCTCGGCGACGAGCTCTTCCGTCGCCGACGAGCTCCGCGGGACCGGGAGCGATCGGGAGAATCCCGGGACATGATGATTAGGGATTAGGCGCGAATTGACAGCTACGCCGCGGCGCCAGAACCTACACCGATCCCGATCAAACGGGCGCGAGATCGCCGACGGCACGCAGCGGAGATGTCGAATCACGCCAAGTGACGCCAAACACAAGAGAGACACCGCTACCACGACATTAAGAATGACCTCGGCGGATGAGGTCAATCACTCCACCGAGCTCTCCGGCCACGCGTTCTCCTGCGACACTAAGTACAAGCATTTATGGTAAGGCGGCGCCTCCGCGACCTCGACTTGTGGACACCGGCGTGCGGCCGACGGTCAATACGAGGGCGAGGAGTACGGAGGCTGGCGTGACGAGCTCATTGCCTCCCCTCTACACCGACCGACGAGTCCGAATCGCCCGTGACAGATGCGTGTCGAAAAACGGAGCCGCATCTATTCTATTCTACGCGACCGACCGGGATGCCCGCAGATAGGGCGGCGATCGCGAGAACACGCCCGAACAGCGGCGTGCGTCGACATAGCGGGGATTTCTTCTCTTTTACCCCCAAATTGTATTCCTTCGACTTTTACGGTCCTTAACCCGATGGCACCACCGTGAGCTCCCTTGGAGACTATAAAAGGGAGGGTTCGGTCACCGGGGGAAAGGGCAAGCTCTCTTCTAGCGCTGCGAGAAAGCACCGCGCCCGCGAACCACTTTCGATCTCACGCACAACCACGAGGACTTGGGAGCTCATCTCCCTCTCTCGCCCGCTTGTATTAAGCCCGATCGGCGGTTTGAGCTCGAGATAGTGCCACACCTTTGGACTAGGGTGCTTTCGATTGCCCGAACCAGTATAAATCCCGTGTCATTGTCCTTGAGCTAGGCCATCGTTGCACACATTAGCCAGTTGATTACTGTGACCGTGGTATCGACCACGACACTCCTAAAAATTATTGCCACACAAATAGCTCCTAAAAAATATTTCATATCATGCATCCCGATGTGTCCTCCCTCACATTAACTTTTGCTCTGCTAGTAGCAAATATCAAAACAGCATGCAGTTGAAGCAATGGCAAAACCTTTAATTTCCTTCTCGTTTAAATGACGTATTACACATGTTTAGTTTTTCATATTATGATGCAAATGGGATTCACTTCGAAATTAATTACTTTGTAGGTACTTTATAATAATTGATGACTTATGGAGCATCACAGATTGGGGCATTATTAAGTGTGCTTTTGTGGAAAATAATAATGCTAGCAGAGTGATAACTACCACACGTATTCAAGGCGTTGCTACAGCCAGCTGCATCCCAAGTCAAGGCCATGTATACGAGATGCAACCCCTTAATGATCTTCACTCAAGGAGGCTGTTTTTCAAAAGGTTATTTGACACAGAAGATAGTTGCCCTGAGCAGTTTAGAGAGATTTCTGACCAAATGTTAAGGAAATGCAAAGGGGTGCCCTTGGCAATTACCAGCATTGCAAGCCTTTTGGCAAACCACATGCACGTTGAGATATGGGAGAAGATACACAATTCATTGGGTTTAGAGTTGGAAACAAATGATACAATGAAATGGATGATTCATGTGCTAAGTCTTAGCTACAATGACCTCTCCCATGAGCTCAAGACATGCTTGTTGTATCTTGGTATGTATCCTGAAGATTATCAAATTCCCAAGATTGATGTAGTGAGAAAATGGATAGCAGAAGGATTTATTAGAGAAAAGCATGGTTTAGATCTGGAGGAAGCTGCTGAGAACTGTTTCAATGAACTCATCAACAGAAGTATGATCCAACCTTGCTTCAATGAAGATGATTTTGATAAGGTGTGGGCATGTCAAGTTCATGACCTAATGCTTGATCTTATTATATTGAAGTGCAAAGAGGAGAACTTCATCACTATAATTAATAAGAAGTATCCAATGAATGGAGCATCACAAATTCGCCGGATCAGCCATCAGTTCCGTGACAGGAGTAACATGCCCTTCACAGTGGAGAGTATGAGTGCATCAACCGTTCGGTCATATATATCCTTCCCCGTGCTGGCTGATCTTTTTTTCTTTGAAACAATTCCTTGTGGTTGATTATCTTTTGAGAGAAGCTGTGGCCGATTGTATGCCTCCACTTTCAAAATTTAAGCTATTGAGAATCTTGAACATGGAAGTGCTACATGGCTTTTCTATAAACCCCATGTGCCTTGATTTGTGTGCTATAAATCACCTTTTTCTGCTCAGGTATGTGAGGGTCAAGGGCTTTCGTCTCGAGCTGCCAAAGAAATTTAGCAAGCTAAAGCATTTGGTGACCCTTGATATGTTGGAGCCAGATGGTTTTAGTGGCGACCAACTATCGGATTTTAATACCTTGTCATCTTTAAGGCATCTCATTCTCGGTTTTATATTATCAGCACGTGTATCGTTCAAAAATGGTCTCAGCAAGTTGTGCAACCTACGTGATCTGTCAGGATTTGACATCTTACTATTACTAATTGGAGGCTCCAACGGAGGCTCCACATTACCTCTCACCAGATACGCTTAGAAAAAGAGATAAATGTTAGAAATTCTCACAATAATCAGAAAGATCTGGCCATCAATTTGATCACCTATTACTAATTGGAGGCTCCAACGGAGGCTCCACGTTAATTCTCACCGATCACGCTAGAAAAAGAGATAAATGTTAGAAATTCTCACAATAATCGGAAAGATCTGGCCATCAATTTGATCACCATTTATATTAATAACCATTAGATCTATTTTATTTTTTTCTAAAAATTACCCACCTACCATTATCAAATATAACGTGCTAATTTATTTTCCTAAAAGAGTTACCCATAGCTTCTCACGCTTAATATAGATCTAATCTAATTGAAAAGAAAAAAATGTAACTCGATACACGCGGCCTCCATCAACTCCTCCGGCCGAGCACGCCGACGGATCAGCCGAGTCTGCCGTTGACGGGTAGACGATCGAGCACAGAGGATACAGCCACAATGACTGTCGCAATGAGATCCAGGAAACTGCGTCTGTTCCAGTGATCTGTTACCGACCGGTTTGTATCTATGCAGGAACTGCACGGCTGTTGATCGATGTGCCCGCACGGACGATTCCTGCTGTGACAACTGCAAGTGCCCCTGAACGCATTCCTGATTCTTCTCTGCTCGAGGTTGTCTTGGACAACTTGCTCAACCTCAACAACAATCTCAAATCGGTGAGTTTATTCTAGAAGCCATGTAGTTAAGGGCCCTTTTCCTTCTTTTCAGAATTCAGAGAACGCATATGACCGTCAAGTTTTACTATTTTTGTTGGCAAACAGGTATATGATCAATCTTCTAATCTTCTTCTTACTTGTGCACTGCACTTCAATAGTTTTCTTTATTTATGTACGAGTGATTTTTTATTCCAGTTCGTGAGTTCCTTCAATGGCAACCGGCCAATAATTAGCATCCATTCATTAGTCCACCATATGTAAGTTTTCTAACCTCAACCTCAAGTTCGAAACAATATCCTATCAAAGTTGCCGGTTTATGACATCAATCCAGATGATATAATTAAGCCATTCATCTCATTCAGAAAGGGACGAATAAACAAGTAATATAATATTGTAAGTCTCCTCTAATTATTTGTATTCATTTGAACAATTTATATCAAGATTTATCGTTGCTTCTAGCGTTATCTTTGAATTTAAGGCTTATCAAATTATTTAATATATTTGGTTTTGCTAAATATGAATACGGTTATGGTTTTGCCGAATCATATATAAATGGCATATCAAATTGCACAAGATTTTTTTTTCAGCAAACGTTGTGGTAAAATCCTAGGTCCGCCACTGCTGGACATCCTGCAGCTAAACAACATCCTTTTTGTCAACGCATGGGTGGAGCTATAGGTATGTACGCTGCTTAGTCTCTCAATTCTTGCTGCAGGTACGTTGTTGTTGCTATAGCCAGCTGGCTTTGAACTTAGGCAGATGGCATGATCTATGTCTACATTATTGACATAGACGAGCGGATAGTCACCACTAAGCTCCGGGTATGGTACCCTCGCTCACTCATGCCATGCTACCATATGCACCCTCGCCAATCTCTCCTCTGTAGTTTTGGCCATATATATACATATGCAATTTAAAGTAAAGAACAAAGATATCCCCATGTTTATTATTAGGGTTGAAGGAGGGAAATACATCTAAAACTTGCTACCTAAAAAAGGTTCATCAAAAGGAAGAGCAAATGGTAAGTCTCTATTTATCCTTATATTTTGTTAGCACCAAGAGTTTACTTGAAAAATAGATTATTCTGTAATACTTTCCAACCGATGATGATGAAATCATATTTAAATTACATTGCCATATATTATTCAATGCTCCATGTATATCGATAAACATGTTACTAAATTATTTTATTAGTAGAGGAACATAAGTATATTGAATGCTCCATGTATATTGAAGTAATTTTTTTTCAAAAACAATATATAATCACATAAACATACTTAAATAGACTAAAATTAAGGGTGCCTTCATGTTAATTCTAACGAGGTGAATGAATTAGGAATTATTTGGTCGACTCAATCATCATCATCTATAATAGACATTGGATATTTTGTTCTATAAAAAATGTCCACATCTACCATCATGTGAAGAATGCATAAAGATAAATAATTTAAAATAACTGCCTAATATTTTTTATATATTATCCATGTCCGACAATAGAAAAGATAATGCAAAGTTGTCCATAAATGTGCATTCAAAGTACACACAAGCAATTATGATGTAAAATATAAATTAACACGCTTTAATTTGTATTTAAATTAATCGTTGGGGCAATGCTCCATGGTTCCGGTTGCAAACATAAATTTGTATCTAAATTACTCACCACATCCATTCAGAAAAAAGGAAAAATATAAAAATACGTCTCAAATCTACAAATAATTACTAAATTAAGCTATTAAGAAAATAATTGAATATCCAAAAAGTATGTGATGTGTGTTCTAAATTACACATTTTTGCAACAATTAAACTAAAAGCAAAAACATAACTATATGTTCCATCATGTAGACCACACAAAGGTACACGGTAAGATAAATATTTATTTTAATAGTTTATGAAGGACATAAATTCCTTCACAAACCATATAACAAACACACTAAACACTAACTTTAAGTTATATTAAGATTAATAATTTATAAATTTCCCATAAGTTATTATTCTAAAAACTTTATAAGTTATCTAAGAAATATAATGTCTTATCTAAGCATGTTGTAATGTATACGATGATTACAAATTAAATCATGTGACAGTGTTGTAGTGCAACTTGAAATGTCTATTTATACAATTGTGGCAGACTAAATTTATAAAATTGTTATGATAGTGTCACAGTACAAGTTGAAATGTCTATTTATACTATTGTGGGAAACTAACCTAGGAACTATAATCTTATCAATAAAATAAAAGATGAAGATTGTGAGTAAACTATACAAAAAGCACTAGAGCTTCACTTAACAAGCAGATAAAATGAATTGCAATATATAGACTAAATGTACGTTCAATTTAAAGTATAGATCCATGATTGCACACAATGGTAGTATTGTGCCACAGGAAAATATAAATCCTATAAATTTTCAATAGGGGTCCTCAATGGAGCCTCCATGTTATGCCTTATGAGGTCCACTAGAAAAAATGTTTTCTACAGATTCAGGCAAAAATCAAAAGCGCCCGGCCATCAACTATGTAGACTATATAATCAACAACAATAATGATAACCTCTGTTATTTTCTAAATTATTATCAAAAATCTATTTGTGTAAATCAATGTAAGGTAACCTTGAATCTTTAAGAAATACTTAATATATGTAACCCTTTAAATTTACATCTAAATTATCAATGTATTTAATACTAGAAAATATTTAAATAATTAGAAAACATATATATGTTTCTACATTATCCTCTTCTACTAATCATAGTATATTAAAATTTAATTAGAGTAATGTGGGGGATCGATATTTGGGACACCAGACACGAGCTCCCGAACCATCCCCGGCGAAGCAGGCGGGACGGGAGATCTCGGCTGTGGTGGGCGAGCTCCCCATGGGAGAAGAGGCGCGGAGGCTCGAGCTCTCACGACGCGAGCTTCCCGATGGAGGCCCGCCTTCCGCCTCGCTCGAGCTCCCTTCCCCTCTCGTAGATGAGCTCGCACCCGCACCGAAAGATCTCGTCTGGGAACCTCTTTCCGACTCGCTCGGCTCCCTTCCATGAGCTCCACGACGGCGGCCGCGAGAAAGCTCCTCCTTTGCCTTCTCAAGGAAGGCTGGCAGTGCGAGAGGTGCCAACAACTCCACGACAAGCTCAACCACTCCACTGGCGACACTTTGTAGCCACGTAGAACTACGGCCACCTGGGGAGAGGTCATTCGTTTCTTTCCGCTACACCTGTCTGACTCCAACAGGCTCGCCACGGCGCGGCGGTACACCGGTACTCCTCCCCATCCATGGTATGGCGCATCCCATACGAGAAGGCGACTTCCAACTACGATTAGGGACGGGCGGCGCCGACCACCGCCCAAACCGCGAATCCAGCGACGGAGGCGACCAATTTCGGCATCAAAGCACCCGGGAGCTCGCGAGGAAGCTCTCGTCTGCGCCGAGAGCTCACCAGAGAGCTATTTTCTTGCATCCGACACTTTGTACATGTATTTTCACTTTCTTTAAGTCCCTCAACTCGATGAGAGCTCTCAAGCCTCGCCCCTTGCGACTATAAAAGGGGAAGCTGACCCTCGGTTGAGGCAAGGTTCAAGATCTCGGCACCCGGCACCGCACTCACCCACTTTCGATATTGGCACTAGCCTCAATCATAGAGACTTGGGAGCCCCTCCCTCTCTCTCGACCTTGCTTGTACTAGCCCGGTATGAGCATTTGAGCTCGGATAGTGGCCTCCTTTGGACTAGGGAGCGCGATTTGCCCGAACCGATTATAAATTTCGTGTCATTGTCTCTAGAGCTAGGCCATTGGAGCACGCGTAGCGGGACATTCTTGTGGCGGTGGTATTAGACCCACGGCGGTTGGCGGCGCCCGGTAGGGGCGGCGCTAGTCGACGTTCTCCACTCCGATGGCTTCTTCCACTCCGCCCGGCGCCGCGGCGCAGCCGATGCGCCGCACCATCACTTCTCCGTGCAGGCGAGCAGACCCATCACGGGAGCCGTCTTCACCGCCCAATGCGGCGTGAGGATCCCGGCCGCCTCGGCGCTACCGACTCCGTCGGCGAGCATGGGGCCGGAACTCCACCTCGGCGTCGGTCAGCCCCATCCGGCGCCGCCCGAGACCGCTTCTTCGAACTCATTGAGGACCCGCTTCACGACATCCGGGGCCGAGCCTACGCAGGCTGCGTTTCGCGATGTGACCTTCTCCACCGCCAATGTCGTCCCTACATTTCGCGGCGAAGAGGCGCTGTCGGTCGGCGTGTTCGGGCGGCCTACGCCGAGATGTACCCCAATGGGCAGCGGGGGCCTCCCTACTCGGCGGGGCGACGAGCCCGGCGGAGCCAGCATCCATGAGCTCGGGCCGCCCTCGATGGGATGAGCCTCATGGATTGCATCCCACGCGTCGGTGCTACATGTGTCACACCCCGAGGGTACGGTAGAGGAAGTCCACTCGGCGGCGCCTCCCAACACCTGCGCCATGGGACTCCGCCGCGGCGCCCGGCGTGGGCCGCGCCTCGTCGACCCACGTCAAGGCTCATTTGGAAGAGCTCGGGAGCTCGAAGCGCGCAACCCAAGAGCGCGAAGCCCCCTCGCCCGGCGGGGAGGGAGGCCGGCAACAATCCACCGAGCCCGAGCTCGAGCCCGGTGAGGTCCCGACCGCATCAACTGGGGGGAGGGCCGGAGTAGCCCCCGCCAATGCCCGGGAGAGCATCCCGAACCTGGCGGCGGCCTTGCTCCCTCGTCGTTGCGCCCCGAGGCCGAGGCCGCGGGACCCACGAGCAGCTCAAGAGACTCCCGGGCGGAGGCGGTCCGTCGACAAGCTCTGGCGTCTCACCGCGACTGGTGGAGGAGCACGAGGCTTCCTCCCACCCCGAGGTCCACACATAACGACGAGTCGGCGAGGGGTATGACGCCGAGACACCATCAACGCCCGCCGCCAGCGGAGGCTCGAGCCGAGAAGAACGTCCCCGGAGATCGGCGACAAGTACCACCGCGACGACCATGAGAAGCGCCCCGGGCAGCGCGCCTTCGACAAGCGGCGGTGGCCCCACGACAGCGAAGAAGACAAGAGCCGCGACCCCACGCCGATCGCGCCAGCGCAGCCGTCTCCCAAAACGGGGCGCAGGCCCTCATTTCGGCTTCGAGAGGCCACAAAACCTTCGGCTCGCGCATCTGACGCTCGGATTCCCCTCTCGCAGAGCTCCGACCGGCAGAAGCACAACGGGGAGACCGACCACATGGCTCGAGGACTGCCGCCTTGGCTGTCGGGCGGAGGAGTGCTGAAACGGCGACTATTTCATCATCCGCAACCTCCCCTCTACCTTGCAGTTAATGGCGATCATGGCTTTCCGAGGCACCTCCACGAGAGGCACCATCATGGCGGGAGGACTGCGCGGCGTCTTCGTCGGCAACTTCGAGGCACTACGGCGGCCAAGCACGACGTGGGACTGCGCGGCGCAAGCGAAGAAGGGGAGAGCTTAGCGACTATCGGCGCTTCTCCAAGCTGCGCAACAACCTCTCGGAGGCCTCGACTCGAGATCATCACTGCCTTCGCACCCGGCACTACCGAGACCACGATCCATGAGCTCGGCGTCCAAAGCCCGAACCCGTGAAGGAGCTCTCGACCTCGCCAGCAGCGTCGCCCGAGGAGAAGGGCGGCCGTCTCGGTATCCGCGGGCAGGGCAAGCCCGAAGAGGCGGCGGCGAGGAAGCGGGATCGAACTCCGCGAAGGAAGAACAAGAAGAACAAAAGCGCCCCGGCGACGACAGCGGCGACCGTGGCCGTTGCGGACAAGCGCAAGGCCAGCGGCAAGGGTGGCAAGCCTTTTCGTCCCCAAAGAGCGCCGACAAGATGCTTTCGAGGAGCGTGCCCGCACCATGAGGGGCGGTCAAGCACAAGATGACGGACTGCCGTCTCATGAAGAAGCATGTGATGGGCGCGCTCCGTGGTGGCGACAAAGGGATGGCGGCGACAAGGGCGCGAAACCGGCTCCCGGCGAGTTCGGCGCCCGACATGTACATCAGGGCGGTGCCGTCAGCGTCGTCTTCGGCGGGGCCACCGGCTCACGAGTCCAAGCGCCCGACGAAGCTCACGCGCGCGAGTCCTCTTCACCGGTGGCTACCCCGAGTAACTCAAGTGGTCGAGCTCGGCGATCACCTTCGACAAGGCGATCATCCTCGACACATCCCGTACCCGAGGAAGGTACCCGCTCGTCGTCGATCCCATCATCGGCACCATGCGCCTCGGGAAGGTGTTGATGGATGGCGGCGGCGGCCTCAACCTCCTCTACATCCCACGGCTCCAAGCCCTTTGGCATCCCAAAAGGCACGTCTCCGCCCGTCGCGGGCCGATCCACGGGGTGGTGCCGGGAAAGCCGGATGCTCCGCTGGGGGCGGATTGACTCCCGTCACCTTCGGCACCGGACAACTTCCGCAAAGGAGGTCCTCACGCGTTAAGTGCTCCGTTCAAGAGCGCCTACCCGCATGTTGGGGGCGGGCGGTGCTATCGCGAAGTTCATGGCCGTCCCCAACTACCTACCTCAAGCTCAAGATCCGGTCGGGGGTCATCTGCGTCGACTCCACCTTCGAGCACGCGTCGGCTGCTTACGCCGTCGATCGATCGTGGCGCCCATTTGTCGAAATCGGCGGATGCTGCCTAGGATGGCGGCTTTGGGCGGCGCCGAAGACTCCAGAGCTCAAAAGGCGAGCACGAGCTCAGCCGTCGGAGGCTCCGGAGGTGGCGAGCACGAGGCTCGTCCGTAGAACGAGAAGGTCACGCGGGGCATTCGAGGCCGAAAAGGGCGCCAAAGGAGGTCACGGTCGACAAGGATGGGCGCACCCTCTACGTGGGTGCCGAGCTCACCCCAAATAGGAAGCGAGCTCGTCGACTTCCTCGTAGCGAACCTCGATGTATTCGGCGTGGAGGGCCTCGGATATGCAGGGCATACCGGGGAAGTCGCCGGCACTCCTTGAACATCAAACCCGGCTCTCGGCGGTGAAGCGTAGGTGAGGCGTTTCCAGCGACGATCGGCGCCTTGGGCAATCGCCGAGGAGATAGATAAGCTCTTAGCCGCCGGGTTCATCAAAGAGGTGTATCATCAGTGGATAGCCAACCACGTACTAGTTAAGAAGAAGAATGGGAAATGGAGAATGTGTGTTGATTACGGGTCTCAACAAGGCATGCCCAAAGGATCCGTTTCCATTGCCGCGCATTGACCAAATTGTCGACTCCACCTCCGGTGCGGAAGCGCTGTTTTTTCTCGGCGCCTACTCCGGCTACCACGGTCGCGATGAGCGAGCTCGACCCGACTTACCACCTCCTTCATCACTCCGTTTGGCGCGTGCGATTTGCGTAACAATGCCCGCCGGTTTGAAAACGCCCGGCGCCACCTTCGGAGGTGCATGCGAGAAAGTCTTCAAAGAGCTCCTCGGAGCTCGTTGAAGCATCGTCGGCGACATCGTTGTCAAGACAAAGCGCTTCGAAAAGAGCTCATCACGACCTCGAAAAGGTCTTTGCTAAGCTCGAGAGTTGGTCAAGCTCAATCGAAAGTCGTCTTGGGGTCCCTCGAGTTGCTTGGCTTCATCATTTCGAGAGCGTGGCATCGAGGCCAATCCGAAAATCGCCGCCATAACAAATATGGGGCCGATCAAAAGCGTCAAAGTGCGTGCAGCGGCTCGCGGGATGCCCTAGCGCTAAAGTCGTTTCATAGCCCGACTTCGGAGAGCGGGCCTCCCACTCTACAAGGCTGGCGAAGAAGTCGGCGCTTTGCAGACCAGAACGAAGCCCGGCAAGCTCTCGACTGTTGAAGCAACTCCTTGCTAATCGCCCGTGCTCGTCGCTCCCACACCCAACAAACCGATCCTCCTTTACATCTCGGCCACCTCGAAGGTGGTGAGCACCGCTCGTCGTTGAGAGAGGAGGAGGAAGGGCATCGCGCTCAAAAGCGGCGTCCGGTGTACTTCATCGCGAAGTCCTCACGACACCAAGACCCGCTACACCGCACTCAGCTTCGTATATGCGGCTGCGATCACCGGCGCAAGCTCGAGGCATTACCCGACTCCTATCGGTCAAGGTCGTCTCAAATTCCCACTTGGCGAAGTCATCCGTAGCCCGAGGTTCTGGGCCGCATGGCTAAGTGGGCCATTGAGCTCATGGGGACGACATCACCTCGCCCCGAGAGAGCGCCATAAAATACCATGCTCTAGCCGGACTTCATGGCGGAGTGGGCCAGGGTCGGCGGCCGCCCGAGGCGGCGACATCGAATTTGGGCCTGTGCGCCCGACGGATCCGTAAAAACGAGGCGCCGGCGTCGAACTTCGTCTTCATCTCTCAAGCGAGTACGCGCATGAAGTACTCCATCGCCTACACTTTCGGCGTCAACAAGCGTGGCGAGTACGAGCCACTGGTGAGCAGCTTGCGCGCTCGCCCTTGGCTTCGGCGTCGGCACCTCGAGATCAGGCGACTCGAACTCGTCAGAACCAAGTCATGAAGGAAGTGCGATTCGCGTCAACCAAGGATGATAAGCCTACCACGGAAGGAAGGTTCGAGAGCTTCGAGGGGCACTTCGCGGGCTCGAGGTCAACCATTCACCCCACCTCAACAACGGCGGCGGATGTTCTGTAAGCTCGTGTGGTCGCTGGCGGTCCCGCCCGGCGTCTTCATGCCGAGCAGCATAAAGCCATCGTCACGACTCAAAGGCGACCTGCGGCGGCGGTTTCGAACTTCGACCCGCCCGGCGCATGACTCGGACCTAAGAGGTAAACGCTCCGCGAGCGAGCTCCCAAGCATAAGGCTTGCCCTGATCACGAGCTCACACCCAAGCGGCTCGGGGGCGGCTCGAAATTTGGATCGAGCTCGGCGCGACGGCCAGAGACTGTGGCGGATCCCACTTTGCTTCGATGGTTTATGGAAGGCAAGCTCCCCGGGGCAAGAGGAATCCAGGCTGGCGAAAGGAGGCCAGAATCTTTAGTCCTTGTCGGGCAAGAGCTCTGCAGGCCGGAGCCTCAGGCGTCCTCCGTATTTGCATCACCTGCGAGAGCAAGGGGAGGAAGCTCATCGAGAATCCACTCCGGCGAATCACGGCCACCATGCGGCGCCCGCGAGCTCGTTGGGAAGTCGTTCGGCGAGGGCTTCTCTGGCCAACGCCGTGCGGACGCCATCGAATCGTCAAGCCTTTGTGAAGGATGCCGATTCTTATGCTTGAACCTCATTTCCGATCCCTCCGGGCGATCCGCTCACGGCGTTAGGTAGTGCGGGGCCTCGACATGGTGGGACCTTTCAAGAACGGCGGGGGGGGCTGCGCGCACCTCCTCGTCGCCATCGACAAGTTCTCAAAGTGGATCGAGGTTATGCCAATCAGCGCGGTGCGGTGAGGAAACCGTCAAGTCCTTCCGGCATCATCCACCGCGGGGTCGAACTCCATCATCACCGACAACGCCGCGAACCCGTGGGAGAGGTCTTCATCCCCGACTGATGCGGCGATCCGCGGCATCGCGTCGACCGCGTCCTCGGTCGGTCACCCGAGGACCAGCGGCGGGTAGAAGAGCTAGCGGCATGATCACTGCGAGAGCGTAAAGTCTCGCATCTTCAAAAGAGGCTCAAAAATACGCCCGCGGTGGCTTCGCCCGACTCCCGTCGGTCGTATGGGTCTCCGCACAACGCCCGGCGGGCCGGGGCGGGCCGTTCTTTCGTCCTGGATCGAGGATCTGTACTCCCCCCCGACCTTGAGATGCGGTTCGCCCAGCGTCAAGCCTTCAACGAGCACAATAATCAAGCGCTGCTCGAAGATATTTTGCCGATCAGCTCGGCGAAGCTCGGGACATCGCCCTCATCCACTCCGCCAAGTACTTGCGGTCCATGAGGGGCTACCACGACCACCACGTCAAAGGGCGAGCTTTGGCGTCGGCGACTACGTCTTGCGGCGAGTCAAAGCTTCGAAAGACAAGCACAAGCTCGGCGCCGTGGGAAGGGCCCTTCACCATCGACCAAGTCTTTGAGGCGGGTAACGCATACAAGCTCAAGGACCATCAAGGCCGAGTCCTCACCAATGCATGGAACATCGAACAGCCTAAATTCGCTTCTACCCTAAATGTATTTTGAAATGTTGCAGCTACAAGAGCTCAATAAAAGCACAAATTCGATGCAAAAATATGTGCAAGCATTTCGAATTTTTTCCTTAAGCACATCGAGCAACGTGGCCTCCACCCGGCGAAGACCCGCCCTTCTTTCGGGGGCTACAAGGAGCGGGGTGCACACCCCATGTTTTTAGCGCACCGATTTTTAGCCAAAACTTACAAGTTGAGCTCGGCACGAGCTCAAACTTGCGAACTTACACTCCTTCCTCTTAGCTTTCGGACAACGTTCCAAAGCGACTAAGTGGCGGGCTCATCACTTAGAGCATGGGCGACTACCAAAGCGACCTCCAGCGCTGCGGCCGTGAGGAATGGCCGCCATCCCGCTCTCGAATCATGAGCTCACCAAAAAAAGTAAAAGCGAGAACGATATAAGAGGAAAGACGCCTTCCGTTAACACATGAGTTGCCATAAGGTTTTACAATTTGCCTGCGACTACGAGGACTTAATGAGCTTCGCAACTAAAAGAGGCCGAGCCTCGAGTTCCTATCGCTTAGCGGGTGGGTCTTGATCCATCGGCACGCGGGGCGGGGACATCTGCGCTGCTTCCTCCTCCTCGGCGGGCTCGCCCGGCGCTCCGCGGCGAGGGGGCTCGAACACCTCGAGCTCCCTCGGCGGCAAGCTTGAAAACTCGGAACGACTCAGCGGTGCCGGCGACCTCGGGCCCGGCTGGCCTTCCACGTCGGTGTTGGCATCATCAGCGCGGCGCCCACCCGTCTTCCGCGATGTTGACCTCGAATTTGGGGTAGTGGGTGAAGGCGGCCGGCGTCGCCTTGTGTGCACCACGCGACCCGCGTCCTCCATCACTTTCTGGCGGGATCACCGACGCAGCTTGGCGGGTCCTCCCGTCTTCCACGAGGACGCCAGCGGACGTCTCGGCCAGGTGAACACAAGGCCCTGCATTAAGGCGAGCTCTCGGCCTCCTCCACGGCCTTAGCGGCTTTTATACTTGGAAGCTCAGGAGCTCTTTCTCGCGGCCCGGCAGGTCGGTAGTCGCGGCGCTGCTTGGTCGCCTCCTTCTCACGCATACGCCCGAGTTGTGTGCCGGGGAGGCCGGCCCGAGCTCCAACTCATCTCGGCCTCCGCGTAAGCCAGGGCTGCTACCGGTACGCAAACAAGGCCGCCAGATTAGACACGAGCCACAAGGCCTTTGGGGCGCCAAAGAAGAGGCGCCGCCTCGCTTACTCCACGGCTTCGTCGGTAGAGCTCTTGCTGCTCGTTGTACGAGCTCATAATTCTCGGCTTCAAACCGAACCCGCTCGCGCCTCCGAGTAGCGGAGATTGCACCACAACTTCGAAGTTTGGCGGTCGTAGGCTGGGGTCCGCCCGGCGACCGGTCGGCCTCGAGCGCCAAACAAGCAAGACAAGAAAGACAAAGGGCGTGAGCACTCACCCTCGGCTTCGGCGTCCGCGGTGGCGGAGTTGCTCCATAAGCTCATCCTTGTCCTTCGGGGAGGACTCAGCGCTTCGGCTTCGGCGCCCGCCTTCCGAGCTTCTTGTTGTCGAAGCTGCCGGGCGAAGGGAGTCGAGCTCCCTCTGCATCTTCTCGCTGTTGCGCTTATGAGCGAACTTCGAGCTCCCTCCTCCCCCGGGTCGCCTCTATGGCCGCGGCCTCCGCCCTCGCCTCGGGCCTCACAGGGCAGCCCAGCTCCCTCCGCTCCACGAATGAGGTTGGCGCCTCCTCCGCCCGGGCCTCCGAGACGGTCTTTGGAGCTGCGTCGAGCCAAGCTCGTCGCACATCTCAGCGCCTGGCGTCGTCGGCCGCCCGAGCCGAAACGCCCGGCCCTCGGGGAAGGTCTTTGTCGGGCGGTTGTACCCCACGATGGCCTCCCTTACGCCATCGCAAGCCACAAGCGGTTAAACAGAGAGAAGACACGAAAGCGAAGCCCCGAGCTGCAGCAACGGCGACAAACCTCGGAAAGAGCGGCGGGCGCACTTCTCGCCCGGCTCCGATGGTCGGCGACTCCGCCTCCTCCCACTACGGCGGCAGCCCAGCAGGCGGCTCGAGCATAGGCGGGGGACAGCGATGTCGCGCCCGGTGGAGGGACACTCGTCGCGGCGACAGCGCTACGGATACCTAGCCCCGTCGACTTCGATCGCCCCCACGGCAAGAAGCGGCACCACGGCGCGGCGGCGGCGTTCGAGGTGGCGGCTGCCGGCGGCCTCCGTCTTCAAGCCCTCATCGCCCGGTCGCGCCCGTCCTTCCCGCCCGGCGCTGGCGTCCTGCGTCGTCGTCGAGATCACCGACGACCTCCTCAGCAGGGGTTGGGCTGACCTGCATGGCGGGGTCTCCTCGGCGATGCTCCTCGGTGGCGGGTCACCATCGAACCACCTTTCTCCATCTCCGTCGCGCCCAGACAGGCTCGGCAACTGAGTGCGGAGGCCCCGAGGCCGTCGCGGCTCGACCGAGCTTCGACCGCGGTCCTCAGCGCTGGCCCGCGGGGGGGCCGGTGTCGAGGGAGGGAGTCTAAGAACACGAGAGGCCCCGAAACCGGCGATGGCGGTGATGCGACCAACCTCTGTAAGGGGAGCGGCATCATCATCTTGAACTTTGTCAGCTGCGCCCGTCACCATCCCCTCTCGGCGTGAGCTGCGTCACCACCCGTCTCCAGGCTTCGCCCGGCCGTGATCGAACCCGGCATCGAGCTCATGGTCCAGCAGCCTCCGAGCTTCGTCATCTCCAAGCCCGAGCCCGTTCGGCCGAGCTCGGCACCTCCGTCTTCGGCGCTTGTCGAATGCGCCGTCGCCGCCCTAAGCACGGCCGAGAAGTCGGCACTGTGATCAATCACTACGACCAGCGATGACAGCGAAGGGCGGAGAGCTTACGGCGGCCACCCTCTTACGTCTCTTCTTCTTCGCGCCTCGGCGGCCCGGAGCCCGGGGGCGCCCCGACCAGCACCCGACCCTGCGTCGAGGGCTTAAGCGGCTAGAGGCGAGCGAGGCTGCGCGGCGCGCCCGTGCGCCAAGGCCACCACCGGTTGTGGCGAGCTTCGCGGGCCCCGAGCGAGATCCCGACCTCGCCCATCGAGGCGCCCGTCGGCGTCGAGGGCTCACCCTGCGGCTCGGCAGCGGGCTCCATCTCCTCGGCGGCACGCTCGCCGCCACCACTGGGCGACCCGGCCTCACCGTACGGGCCGAGGGTTTGCCGAAACGCCGGCGAGGCTTGCCTCGGCTCCGCGAAGAGGAGGGAAACCGAAGGGGCGCACCACGCCCGACCTATAGAGCTCGAGCTCATTAGAGGGTTCGGCGGCAAAGAAGCGAGAGCTAAGACAAAGGCGGCGAGCACTTACGGCTGCAGTCCTCGGGATCGGGAGGATCCGGGGAGCTCACGGGCGCCCTCCCTCCCGTCCTGCGTCCGGCTTCATCAAAACTCCACACGTCGACGGTGAGACGGGGGGCGTTCGGGCCCGTCCCCACGAGCGGGGCCTTCTCCTTCTCCATCTCCCATATCCGGAGAGCTCGGCTGGAGGCACCACCGCCTGGCAGAGCCAGGCCACCGATGATATGGTTCACCGTGAACCCGGCATCGGGCGCCTTGATCTGCCGCGGCGCCTCCACGTCCCCCACCGTGTTGTCGTGCGGGCCCTCGCGCCCTGGTGACTCCCCGCCGAGAAAGTGCGGCGATTACGCTGGGAGGGTAGAGAGGTCGTTCTTGAGGTAGAACCACTCCTCCCTCCAACGGGGTTGGTCGACGGGAAGTCGTCCTCGGGGAAGGAATCCGAACCTTCCCCCAGCTGGCCAGACGCAAGACGACGCCTTGTCGGGGCGCCTTCCCCGCCCGGCGGCCGAGCGGATCTTGGCGAAAGGCGTAGTGCTTGAAGAGCTCCCAGTTGGAGGGATCTCAACCATCCCTCCTGAGCATCGTGAAGGCGGAGAGGAGAAGCACACCGTTGGCTGCGGGAGGTGCCGGAGCTCGATGCCCTGATGCCGCGATGAGCCGCTGAAGAAGTCGTCCATAGTGATCCCGAGCCAAGGCTTCGTGGAAGGCGGCGAAGGAGACGATGTACCTCCCGGCTGGTCGGGCGCCGTGGGATGCCGCGGGATAATCCACTCCTCCGCCACGGCCAGCTGGTACGGCAAACACCGACGATCTTTGCATTGCCGACATCTTCGCCACCGTCGCCGTCGAGCAGCGACCCCGAGCCCATCTCTCAATCACCGGAATGAGTGGCGGGCGGCGAGGGAGGTGGAAGATCGGATCTACGTGGGCAGCGGCGATTGAACTCTCTCTCTCTCTCTTTCCGTGCGTGGAGGAAGGCAAGAGATGGGAAGGTAAAACCGCTCCCCAATCTCCTCCTATTTATAGAGCTCGGGGATGCGCGGAAGCGACGAGAGAAAACCGCCGGGGGGACCCACCACGCACCACGTCCGTCAGAAGCGACGCCGAGATGAGATCGAGCGACACACGCGGAAGCGGTGAGCGGCCGCGGCATTAATGGGGCAACCCCCACCAGCGGTAAAAATCTCAACCCGGTAAGATCTCAACGGTTATTTTTTACACAACGGGTAAAAAACCAAGAGCTTCGGCGAACGGTCGATTTATCGAGCTCAGAAACAGCTTCGCGACACGAGCTCATCACCTCGAGGTTCGAAGGCGGCTCGCGAGAGCCGGAGGCCGCCCCGGGGACATCACGGCGAGGCGCCATGGGAAGCGGCGCCCGGCGGTATACCTCGAGCTCCCGAAAGGGCTCGGGGCTTTCGCGGCAATGGCGTGTCAGTCGCCGAGGCCTACGATCGACTCGAGCTATCCTCGTCGGCGAAGCGTCTAGCCGGACCTGTCGGGGGCTGAGAATTGCGGAAGTTGAATCCTCGAGAACTTGAGGTTGATCCACGGTGGTCAAGCGAACGCCGGCGAGCTCAAGCCTCGCACGGACTATCCGATGGCAGCTCCACGAGCACTTTCGATCTCGGCCAGCGTGGCAAGATTGAGATCGAGCTCATCACCCCTACGAGCAATGAAGAGGAATGGTCGACGAGCCCCGAAAATTCTAAAAGCCTCCGCGAGAATCTACTATTCTCTGGCGGGCCTCGAGGCTACACCGGCGAGATGCTTCAAGGCGCACCCACGAACCAAACACCAATCCCGTAACGAGGACTACCTCATGACGAGAGCCCCGGCGCGGACAGCATCCGGGAGAGACCTCATCTCTCCCAAATGCTCGGGGGGCTCTTGTGGGGGATCGATATTTGGGACACCCGTACACGAGCTCCCGAACCATCACGACGAGCAACGGGACCCGAGATCTTAATCGTGGGACGAGCTCCTCATGGGCGAGAAGGAATGCGCCCCGGCTCGAGCTCCCCCACGCGAGCTTCCCGATGGAGGTCCGCCTTCCCGCCTCGGCTCGAGCTTCCCTTTCCCCTCTCACCCGATGAGCTCGCGCACCCGCGAAAGATCTCGTCACGGGGACCTCTTCCGACTTCTTTCGAGCTCCCTTTCCATAAGCTCCACGACGGCGGCCGGCGGAGCTCCACCCGCTGCCCTCTCAAGGAAGACTGCGGGTACAAGAGTTGGTCAACAACTCCACGACAAGCTCAACCACTCCACGGCAGCACTTTGTAGCCCACGTAGAACTACGACCCACGGGGAGAGGTCATTCGACCGCCGCCATACCCCCCGACTCCAACGGCTCGCCCTCTGGCGCGTGGTACACACGGGTCCTCCTCCCCATCCATGGTATGGGCGCATCCCATACCGAGAAGACGACTTCCAACTACGATTAGGGGCCGGGCGAGGCGACCACCGCCCAAACCGCGAATCCCGCGTCACGGAGCGACCAATTTTGGCATTCAAAGCACCGGGAGCTCGCGAGGAAGCTCTCGTCAGCGCCGAGAGCTCACCAGAGAAGCTCTTTTCTTGCATCCGACACTCTGTACATGTATTTTCACTTTCTTTAAATCCTCAACTCGATGAGAGCTCTCGAGCCTCGCCCCTTGCGACTATAAAGGGGAGGCTGACCCTCGGTTGAGGCAAGGGGTTCAAGATTTCAACACCCAAAGCACCGCACTCACACACTTTCGATATTGGCACTAGCCTCAATCATAGAGACTTGGGAGCCCCTCCCTCTCTCGACCTTGCTTGTACTAGCCCGGTATGAGCATTTGAGCTGGATAGTGGCCTCTTTGGACTAGGGAGCGTGATTTGCCCCGAACCAAAGATAAATTTCGTGTCATTGTCTCTAGAGCTAGGCCATTGGAGCACGCATTAGCCAGACATTACCGTGACGGTGGTATTAGACCACCTACATTAGTGTTAATGCCACGGTGAAAAAAGGTGGTTGCTTTTATGGGTACCTATTGCCACAACTATTTGAGCATTGCGATAGTATCGATTTAGTGTTGCGATAGATGTGCGTTTGTTGCCACGAATATTTATTTGGTTGCGAATAGGCATGCCTTTGGCCACAATAAAAACTACGTTGTCTAAAATTTAATCTTTGTTGCGATAGCTCATATGCCTATTGCATCAAAAAACAATTGCTGCAATAGAAGTGTGCTTGTTGCCACTAATATTTAGTTGGTTACGATTATGCATGCTTGTGGCCAACGATGAAATAACGTTGTCTAAAAACCTAACTTTTGTTGCGATAACTCATGTGCCTGTTGCATCCGTAAAAACAATTTGTTGTGATAGAACCGTGTTTGTTGCCACGAATATTTAATTGGTTGCGATTATGCATGCTTGGCCATGATGAAATGTCGTTGTCTAAAACTTAACCTTTGTTGCAATAGCTCATATGCCCGTTACATCCGTGAAAACAATTCATTGTATCAATGAGCTTCTATTGCCACCAATTAATTGTGTGAATTCATTAGACTATTTTTGGTTGCGCTTAGAAAAAAAAAAAACTGAAGACTTAATTAAGCCCACATGCGCATTTGAAGAAAAACAGGACAAAAAGAAAAGCCCCATCCCACCAGAAGGCCCAGCCCACCAACGCATGAGAAAAAATTAGGAAAAAAAAAAAAAGATGTGACCCTAGGAATACAACATATGACAGCTCTTATACTATGAGCCCCTACATTACACACAACCAAACACTATGGTATATTTTTCTATCATTCTATTATATTCTAGTATAGTACCCGTATGTTCATACGGAACAACTTACTTTTGTAAAATAGACACAGATCACACGATCGGACAACAAACCATGAAACTAAATAAACTGTGAGACGATGATCAAATTAGTCTATGGTGATCACTTTGATGTCAGTCTGTTCAGCAGTATACTCCACTATCATTGTCTCATTGTCTGCAAAGAGAGTATAAAGCTTGATATTCTCGGTAGTCATGTCACTCCTATCAAGCTATATGTCAAGTATGCCCAAGTTCCATAACAATACCATTCTACTAAGTTATGATCTAGGGTTGCTAAATTCTGGTTCCCAATCGGTTGTTCTAAGCACTGTCTAAATTCTCAAACACTTTTCTCAAAATACCAGGCCTCATTTACCATCAAAGGATTTTATAGAAAATAACTTATTTGGTAAACACTAAAATCTTCTAAATCAATTCTGTACTTTTTGATTCAGAAGAATAAAAAAATTTCAAATATTTTCACATAAACTCTTGGATCAGAGCAAAATAGCTTTTCGCAGCTTCTTCGATCTTTGTGATTATCTCTTTTTGGGGCACTATGAGGTGAATCTTGTCTCTCTTTATACTCCTGACATTTTATAGTACATTTCAAATCAAACAACAATAAAGCCTGAAGATGATAATTAAATTGGTACAATAAAGAGCTGGTATGTTGCGATGTCTATAGTTCCAAGCAAACAAAGAGTCTCAATGCCATGGTGATAGGGAACGTTAAATATAGCTGGTTCTAGCTAGGATAAACAACAAATTACTGAGAGTACTGTCTGGAAGAGCCGTTGATTGCAACTTCAGCCTCAATGCAACATTTGCCTTTGATGAGATAACCTTTTGTTGCGTCCTTGAAATCCTCCAGCGAAAAATGAACTTACAGCATCCCCAACCCGACTTAATGCTCGAGAACTGGACAATACCTGCATTTCCCAACAAAAATAAGTTAAGAATATGTGAAGATAATTTGGCATCGGACTAACCAGTCCATCAAGCAAATTTCTGCTAAAATGTGAACCTGTTGATTTCCAGTCCTTTCCGTGTTTCTAACGTCGTGTTGGCTTTGACAGTGGCAACTTTGATGAAATCAACACCAAATATGCAGCTGTTGTCGACAAGAAATCCAGAGAGCTGTTCGTTTAGTGTTTTCAGGGGTAACATGAATGAGATGACAGAGCTAGTACTTGCAGTCTGGTAGCTATGTTAACTGCATAATAAAAAAAATCCAAGCTTACATTGCTTCTTCAGATAAAGGAATTTAATAATACCACAAGATATGGCTTCAATTATATGAAAACACATTGCTTCTATAGAAACTAAATGGGGACATGAACCCAAATAGAAGGTTTTATATTTAAAAAATCAAGCATTAAAGATCGTAAGGTATAGTTAGCAGTTTCAAGTGGCCATTTGGGCCAATGAGTATAAAGCTATAATCAATTCCTAGAAAAACATTAAAAGTTTACAAGCTATAAACTGCCTGATAGATTAACCACCATAAAAAGTCATGGATAGGCATGACTTTTGTCACACGGCAAAGAACAACCATAGAAAGACAGACAACTACATCCATGGATAGGCAAGCATTAGAAGACCAATTCATCAAAATGATCTACAACACTCTTTACTTGTGCTTACTGCTTAGTACTGCAACAAAGTCTCTTGCATCACCACTGCAAGTCTGTTAAGTAGCAGCATAAGCCTCTCTATAAATAGACCCAATTATATGAAACTACCAATTTTGGCATGTATGCCTACAGGAGCCCATATTCAGCATCCAATGCATGGATCCACCAATTTTTTTCTTAGTAGTACATTAATAATGAAATGGAGAAAATAAAAAAACATAATTTGGTGTTACTATTTATAGTGGTGTCAACTTCCTCGCCAGAGACTTAGAACATGCTAAGCTAGAGGTAGCACCAAGTTTTTATAGTATGCTACAGCAAAAAAAAAAACTAACCAGTAATAATTAACCAATTAGTTCACTGACAAATTGGAATTCACTGGACATAACTGATCAACAAAGTTTTCACTGACAAAATCTCTACTATAAGGATCCAGTGGACATACCCGATCAGCAAACATGCTATCCTTTTTATTGGTCTTGAACATGGCTAATTGGAATTCTTCCTGCTGCACATAATACATCAAAGTCCCATCATGGCTTCACTGCCACTTCATACTTATGGCCCTTATTAATCAAGCCATCATCAACCACAGCGCTAGCTGCTAACCTTCTTGAACAGCTCATACAGAGTCTCATCGTGAACTGCAAAACAGAACTTTGCTTAAAAAGACCATAAAAATAATTTATAAAGCTAACAGCTGACACATGGTGCACCAAACTTCAGTTACTTTTTGCACTGAAAAAACCATCACTAATTTGGCTATTTGATAATTGACAAGGCTAATTAGAAAACTGGACATGATAGCAGACTGACAGGTTTAAATCAATAAGAAATTAGAGGTTTAATGCAGTGATTGCTACTGCCTAGTAGTAGTAGTGCTAAAAGTAAAAACAAAGCTTGATGGGATATATTCTAATTTATTCACAGGTATGCTAAAGAAAGTAATGGCTATCATGCACATAAAAGAACACAAAAGACCATGCATTTTTGGATGAAGCAGGACACTGAACATACACATACCAGTCGAGCAGGTTGAGGTAGTAGTCATCAACAAGCTCTGGTAGTCCAAAGTCATCTCTGCAGACTGCATACATTTCGAACAGCATCAGAAACCGCCATCCAAGTGATGCATCGATCTAGAGGTAGAACACAAAAAAGCATCAGTAAGTGCACATACCTGGGAAATATGTCTTACTATAGACAAGCTGAAAATTTACATGCGAAGATCAGATAACAAATACAGATTAGTTATTCAGAAGAAAATAAGCCAGCAACCACCGTTGATTGGAGACTAGAAAGTTGTGCTTCAGATATATCTATCAAAATGGAATAGTGTTACACCTCGACACCTCATTCATGAATGAGGAAACATCAACAATTAAAAAAATACAAATTGGATATTTTGAGGCACCTGTCATAGAGATTATCAGTTTTAGTCATTCCTTCCTTCAACCAGCATTTGAGCACAGCTGCGTACGAACTGTCGCCCGCCGCAGGAGCCGATGCCCGCCCACGGAGAAGACGTCGCCTTCCCACCGCGCGCACAGGAGACGTCGCCCGCCCGCCGCGCACGCAGGACACGTCGTTCGCCCGCCGCCGGCGGAGGAGCCGCCGACCACCGCCGCGCTGGAGACTCGCCCGGTTTTTTTCTGCTGTCGCTCGTGTTGGGAGATGCGGAGGGGTCGGCACCAAGAGCTTTTGTTTTAGCTGCGCTAAAAATCCAGCGGTGAGGAACGGCCGGCGACCGGTGATTTTGCGAGGAAGGAGGGGGGGGAACAGATTTGGGGGAGGATGAGAGAAGTCACGGCCTCTTGGGCAGATGAGAGGATAAGGTTGGCCAAAAAAAATTTTTCATCTCGCGCCCTCGGCACCTGAGCAGCGCGCTCTTTTTTTTTCAGCCCTTGTCTCTGATACGTGGGCCAGATAGGGGGGATTGGAGGGCGCGTTCAAGCTTGTTTCGGGCGCGGGCCAGACAGGGAATTGGTGAGTAGAGCGGGAGCAATTGACGCGTAATTTGGCTTGCTGTTTTTTAAAAATAAAAAATAGAAACACTAGGCTGACTAAAAGAATTATATTTAATAGTTTTTTATTAAACTTAATAATACTTTTTTGGTGTAGCAAAAATCTTAAGACACCTCCTTTTGTTGTAGCATGTTGACAAAAAATTTTGAGTTAATTACGAGAAGGTGGTGATCCACATCTTGAGAAGTAAGACACATCTCTCACACACGTGTTCTAGTCAATAGGTGAGATGTTTATGCTTTCGTGTGAGATGCATAGTTCCACATTCTCCAAATCATCTCAAACTTTTTAGGGTGTTCATGGACCCAAACTATGATGTTGTGTGTACTTGTGCAATTTTTCGGACCAAGTTTACTTATTATTGTAATTATTTGTTAATTTATTGAATAAAAATGATAAAATACCAAAATGAAGCTAAAAAATCTTAAAACTTTACATGGAGACCTCTTTTTTAGGTGTAGCATGTTGACAAAAAAAATTGAGATGATTTCAAAAAACCGGTGGCGCACATCTTTAAAAAGGCACACATCTCTCACACATGTCCTAGTCACTAGGTGAGAGATGTTTATGTTTGAGATGCATAGTTCCACATTCTCCAAATCATTTTAAAACTTTTTTGGGGTGTTCATGGAGCCAAATTATGATGTTGTGTGCACTTGAGCAATTTTCGGACCAAGTTTACCTATTATTGTAATTATTTGTTGATTTCTTGGATAAAAAATGATAAAATACCAAAAATGAAACTAAGAAATCTTAAAACTTTGCATGGACACCTCCTTTTGGTGTAGCACGTTGATAAAAAAATTTGAGTTGATTCCGAGAAAGTGGTGATGCAAATCCTCGAGAAAGACACACATATCTCACACATGTCACGGTTACTAGGTGAGAGATGCTCACGCTTACGTGGGATGTATAGTACCACATTCTTCAAATCATCCCAAACTTTTTTTACGATGTTTACAAAGACAAAATATGGCATGCACACACACAAAATGCTAAAAAAGAAAATAAAATAGAGAAAGGAAAAGAAAGAAAAAAAACATAAATGTTGATAAAACCAAAAAAAAAAAAAAAGGCTCCTTTAGTGGTTGAGCTCAAGAGCTATTAATTACTCACCCTTAGAGAGTATACCATTATGCTAGTGAGACGTTTGCATTGAGACGTGACTTATATTTTATTTAATCAATTCTTATCCCGCCCCCTACATAATCTTAGCCTAATCGTCACTTTCATTAATCCGCACCCAATTTTCATTTTCTTTCCCCGATCTCCCCCGTCTCCCACTACTCCGCTTCCACCACTGTCGCCGCTTCAACCACTGCCTAGTTAGAGTTTCAAGTCATTTGGACACCAATATATTGTACATGCTTTTTACAAAGGCCATACACTATTTGGAAGAATCCTAACTACAAGTGATAGGTCTCCAAATGACTCGTCTATGTTTGATGTCGTAAGCACCCAAACTTACTTTATTTGATATGACATGTAGTCTAGTTTTAGGATGTGATGTGAAATGGAACATAATTCAAGTTCGAGTAATCCCCTAACAAAAACACTTTATTTTTCACTATTTTTTTTAGGTTGCGAGGTCAACATGTCTTCTTGTATAATTTATTTGATATGACATACAGTATAGTCTAGTTCATGTTAATTAAAAAATGTGTTTGGAACGCATAGAGGTCATCAAGAAAATTATTATATTATGATTTGTATGTATATTAAATGTATTTTTTAAGGGAGAATTATATGTATTTTGGCTAGCTAAAGAAAAGAAAAATGAAAAAACTTTTAAATCAGCCCAACAACCCAATAGCCTACCGGCACATAATTATCTGACCATTGATTCTCGAGCGGACGGATGTGAATGAGCTGAGGTCCACCTTCTGCGTACAAAACCATCAAACCCTAGCTTCCCAGTCTCCTATCTTATTCACGCACTCCGCCGCCACCCACCCAACCCGACGGCCGGGGCAACCGTAATCTAAATCTCCTATAAGAGAGCCCCCCACTAGGGGAGTTCTCTAGGTTCTGATGGCTAGCTCCAGGCGGTCCCACAACTCACTAAATTGAAGCCATCCATGTTGGACATGTAGTCAGCCAAGAAATCGTTCCACGACCGCTGCGCCCACCCACTATCGATTCCTGCGCCACAAGAACTTCCACCATCGCACTATCAATTCCGGTACCATAAATTGCCAATTAATCACCGCTTTTCGAGTTCCCACAACAAAAGCAAATAAAATGAACCGATGAAAACCAAAGGTCATCATAATCGAAGTTTTAAATACCTCAATTCGCATCGCTCCGGGCACCGCATTGCGTCGTGCGCGCATCGCCCGAGAGCTCCCTGCCGGAGAGGGAGGTGGAGGAGGGAGGAGGGAGACGCCCCGAGGAGATCTGCCCGAGCTCCGACGACAAGCTGCCGGGTGGAGGCCATGGTCACCGTCGAGGAAGAGCAGGCGACGAGGCCGTCCACGACGGGTGAGGCGAGGAAGAGGAGCTGGGATCTCGGCCGTCGTTGTCCACCTCCTGGAGTAGTACGCGCAACGCCGGAGGTGGCGTGCTCCCGGCGGCGGGATTCGGACGCCCGTGGCCGCTCCTCGCCGGCGCTCGAGCTGCCGGGATGGAGGGCGGGAGCGGACGGTTGTGGGAAGAGACGCGGGGAGAAGGAGGCCGGATCGGGTTTCGGCGTCGTTGCTCTCCTCTCCACCGCGAGGCCCCTGCTTGGCGGAGATGGGCGGCCATGCCCTACGCCATGGCCTCGTGCTCCTATTCGGAGCCACGTGCGCGCTCATCGGGAGTTGCATTAGAGAAGACGCTACTGGGGATTGGGGGAGGGGCAACGGCGGTTGGAGGCTCCACCGGGATTTGCGGGGGGAGAGAGGGGGGTGGCGCCCGTGGCTGGGATTTGGCGGCGCGGTCATTACGGGGAAGACGGGAGGAAGAGATCGGGGGAGAGAAGGTGCGTGGGAGGTAAAAAAATAGAAAAAAAAAAAAAAAAATCTGACGTGTGGGACCATCAGCTGGTGTGAAGCTATTACGGACAAGCTTACGGCTCCCTCATTCTCTTCTGTATGCTGTTCTTTATTTTTTTAATGATATTTATATCTCTGGGCTTCCGCCATCTTTACAAATACTATTGTTTGCTATATACTTTTTGATTGATCATTCAACACTCATTTTTTTATATAAAGTTCACAAGGTTTTCTTAGGTTACCTGCATTCGTGTCATATTTTTATACATTTTTTGTTGGCCTCACCTATAAGTTATTCCTATTTCATGTAATGTTTTTTTTTTTCTATAACATCGGCGTCCGCAACAGAACGCTGGGTATTCACCTAGTTTTCCAACGTGATGGCCGGCCCTCATTCCAATTTTTTCTCCCGTGGCAGCCCACCATTCCTCGTGGCCTCTTGGTGCTCGGCGGATCTGGTCAGGAGGAGCGAGGATACAGCCAGCGGCACAACACAGGGAGGATCTTGCGGGGCGACGAGGGAGGGGTGGGCTGTGGTGGCGAGGCGGGCGGGCTCTAGTAGACCGCGGCCACCGCCACCACTACCGACGCACCGCGGCGTCCGCCCTTCCGCACTCCCCACCGTGCTCATGGCTGGATGTGAAGATGACGGGGCGTGTTGGCCTCCCCACTCCACACCCCTCTCGACGGCCTCGCACAGGAGGTCTGATGGGGGATTGGGCGGATCTGGTGGGGGAACGGGCGGCATCTTGCTCGAGGTGTAGGAGGAGCACAAGCGCCGCATGAACTTCGTTCCGGAGGAGGCCGCGCTTGAGGTTGAAGAGATGCGCATAGACAGGAGAACATGGAGATGTTCGCCGCCCTGCCGCCTGGCCTCGACGACCCGACCTGGACCCCCTTCCTTCTGGCCGCTATTGAGCCTCGGTTTGTGCATCACGTGGCCATTGGGCAGGTGCGGCACTAGCGTGGCCACATGCACGGGAATGGAGGAGCATGGCTACCATATCCCCAAGCCTCGAGGCCTTCGTCTCTGTGCAACATCTCGTCACCAATTTCAGGTACAAATGGAGTATCTCTTCTATGGTCTATAGATGCCTGTGTATGGAGTATGGACGGGTAACCATTATCTTGCTGGCTCCGAAATTCAGTCAATATTCTCGCTCTTTGGTGTGCAGTGATTCAGTCTGGACAGACCTGTCTTAACGGCGCTGCTGTGGATCTGCTGCCTGGCTCGGTGCTTGCCAGCTTGAAGGAGGAGGTGCTTTTGCTCTTGGACAGTCAATATATGCCTGCAAATTTATTTATTACCTTTGTCTTTGTTTGCAAATTTTTCAAAAACTGACTAGCAATAGCTGCCTAGTAATACTAGGAGATGGTGCTTGTACTGGTCTTACATGATTGTTTTAGATACGGGCTATGAAATGGTGCCCCTCTTTCTCTGAATTGTTGGTTCTTGATATATCAATTCTGTGAGTGAAATCAGTGGAGATTCACTAATCATACTGCTGGCAGTAAATAGAATCAGACATTATAAATTAGGATTTATAGTGGAGTATCACTATTTTTTTTGATTGAATTAAGCTGTATCTCTAGTAGCTTATTTGGTTTGTGCATCAATCGGGTTAAGTCAACTATTTTCACCCTTTTTTTGCATCAATCGGGTTAAGTCAACTATTTTCACCCTTTTTTTTTTGTTTTTTTACTACATGAGTCATCACAGCATGAATCTCAGCATTGCGTACATATTTTCATGAATTTCATATTCCTTCTCCTTTGTGATCACTGCATTTTATATTTGGTGGAACGTCCTATGGTTCATATGCAACACAGTTCTCTCATTCACTGCATCTGTAGGGACAGTGAAGAGATAGTGAGATGGAAGATGATAAGCAAGAGGTGCTGGAAACCTGATAATCAGGTCAACAATTACAACGCCAAGCAGGTAATTAGTTTGCAGTAGCTGGTACATATCTCCAGTAGTGTAACTAGTACAGGTTGAAGCAAATGATAGCTGAAGCATGTTACTTTTGTTTGGATGCAAGCTAAACAATATACGAGATATCTTTAGTTACTGTACTAGTTTGAGACATCTTGCAGCTGATGAGAACTCTTGTGTGTGGAAAAAGTAATCTTTATTGTATACGTGCATCTTAGTTCAATATCATCAAAAAAAAAAAAAAAAAAAAAAAAAAAAATCCTAGTTCAATAGTATGTAGCAATCTATGCAGTACATTTGTCTTACATGGTAATAAATAAGAATAATCTTTATTGTATGCGTGTATATGGACAAAGGATCGTGGGGTGCCTTGACAACGGCTGATTTGTTGTAGCCCAAGCTGCAGTTTGGTAGAGAGCAACTGCTCTTGTTTTCCAATTTACGTACTGCTGTTTTGAGTTGCAAAAAAATAAGTTCAGTGCTTTCAATTTCCTACTGCAGATTGTCAACAGCAGGCAACTCTTTCTGCAGCAATTGCAAAGCTTAAATGTGTTCTGATTTCTCAAATTCTTATGGCGTCACTTTCAAGCTACAATGCCTAATTATTGCTTGTTCTTTGAGCTAGCCAAAAAAAAAAAAAAAAGATTCAAGCACGTTCTTTACTGTTTTATTTAGCCAAGAAAGATATATTAGGCAGTGACACTATTTGCATATTACATCTTTTCCTGGATAAGTATAGTGATTCAGTTGTTTTGTTTTTTTGTTTACTAGGATGCTGGCTGGAACTTGGCACCGGATGCTGTCAAGATGGAACTTGTTTGGTGCAACTTGTTTGATGCAGGAACTTGGTGCTAGCTATTGGCCGGAACCACTCTAGCTATTGGAACTTGTCTAGTTGGCTAGATCATTTCTTTTCTCGTTTTGTTGTACTTTTGTATGATGAAAACATGCATTCTGGGACATGCACTCTTGTATGATCATTATAATAATATAATTGATTCTGTGATTTATAATTATTGTTTCTTATAGTGGTTGCGATAGAATAATAGGCAACCATTGATTTTGGTTGCAATATGCATTATTGCGGCGAACTTTATGCGTTGCATTATCATATCATCTATTGTCACCAACAATTGTTTGTTGCAAGTGCCCTCTATTACCACCAATATAAATTTGTTGCAACTTCTATATATTACCTCGAAGACCAGTTCGTTGCATTATCATATCATCTATTGCCATCAATAATTATTTGTTGCACTTGTGACCTCTATTACCACCAACACAAAATTGTTGCAACCTACGCATATTATCTCGAAGATTAGTTCGTTGCATTAGCACTTCATCTATTGCCACCATATCTTATACGTTGCAAAAGCAACCGTAATGCAATGGATAACTGCCGTGGTAATATGACAATATGCCATGTAGTTTTGGAGTGGCAATACTTTTCTATTGCAACATATTCGTTCGTGGCAATCATGAAATATTGCAGCCAAGTGTTTCGTCGCAATAGAACCTTAGGCAACCAATCTAATCGTTTGCAATATTTATTCTTGCAACCAAGTATTAGTTGCAATAGGTTTTTTTTTGTTCGTTGCAATAACAAAATCCTTTGCAACGCCACATCTAATGGTTGCCTAAGGCTATTGCATTGTTCCAATTGCAACCATCTGTCGACCAAAAGACTTAGTTGCAATTGATTCAGTTGCAACCAAAATTGCCATATTGCAACCAAATATAGGCATTGGCCAAGGGTCAATTCTAGTAGTGTCGATGGCAGGCAATGTGTCCGGCTCGCGGGTTGGCGAAAATGGCAGCCTGCGAGCGGCGACGGCGCGGCATTGCAGCGTGGCGGTGGTGCACAAAGAGGGAGGGGAAGGTGCGGCGCCCCTCGGCCGTGCTGCGGGACGCCGCAGATCTGACGGGACGCGTTACGGCGGGCGGGGAGAGGCTGCGTCGACTTCAGGGCGGCCGCAAGCTCCGTCGCCCGTCCCGTCGCGGAGGGGTCGGGACCGCACGGGAGTGATCGGGAGGGAGGTCACGGGAGAAATAGAATAGGGCCAGCGGTAGGGATGTCTTTTCCTCTGCCCGGTCCAGCGTAGCATGCTGAGATGTACTGCCACATAGTCAAAGAGGGCAAAATTATAACACTTCAATCATTCTCGAGGGCAAATCTATAATTGCCATTCTAACGAGCAACTCAAGTGGAACCAACCGTAACGAGGGCAAATTTTTAAATATCCCGTTAATCCGCCCCTGGTACTCCACCGCCCCTTCTACTTTGCCTCCTTTGACCTCGTCCTGCCGCCACGAGAGGCCAACCGCCTTGGGGCGATATCAGGTAAGTCTGCGGCCTCGATCCTCGGACCTCTGCCGCCTCCGATCCATCGGCGGAGGTTTCGTCCAACATACCCGAAATTATCTTGACAATGTTTCGCCAGCGCATGTGAGTATGTGACGGTGGTTGGAAGCAAGTGTGACTTGTTTCACCATATTGCCCCAACATTGCATGGCCTTGAGGCAAAATTTCATTGCTTCTATGGCATGTTTGTTAGGGTTTGTAGTTAGTTTCTCCACTAGTTGACATGAGTATACCTAATCATATCTCTGTCTTCTTCCGCCACACCCCGTACGGCGCCGGTCCTAGGTATTTGAGGACAGGAAAGCTAAAATTGTGGACCCGTTATAGCTAAATTGAACAAAAAAAGGTAGGTAACCCATTATTATTATTGGCATGACGACCGCACACAATCAACTTCACATCCCGTCGCAACAAACGGGCATGTTTTTTTGCTAATAACTACAATTTAATAAAGTTAGGATCAAGTAAAGAATCAATTAATAATAAATAAATTTGAGACTGGTACCTTGCTGCAGCCTAGAACCGCAGCCTGTTCTGATTATTGATGAAGTGCGGTGCCGAATTGCCGATCAGGGCTGAGGGGAGACGATCAGGTGATCAGATCCAGGCATCCAACGTGATCAAGGGAGGGATTCCGGCCTCACCTCACCTGCAATGCGACGGCCGCCAGGCGCCCCTCGCGGCCTCGCGTTGGCGTCGCGCGGTTGGGACAGGAACCGGGAGGAATGGTCGAGACGTCGAGTCCTGCGTGCGGCCGTGCGCTAGACCACGCGAGTCGTGATCGTAACCTCTCGGTAGACAGGGGTTCTGGGCTTCTATGGTTACTACATACTACACGTACATGTACCTACCTACTACATACTACCTACGGGGCCCATCCAAAAACTGGACCTGGGACGAGCGCCCCGGCCGCCCCACCCAAGGGCCGGGCCTGCCCGTACCGAGTGAACGTGTTCGGGAATAAAAAGGGTAACGCCACTGCTAGGGCAGATGGAAAGGTTCCTCAGAGGACGCATTTTGGTGGTTCTTCTCGGACTGCACAGGGCTGTTAGGCTCGTCGCTGCTCAGCAGTCTACTCTACTAGACTTTGGCACTCCGGCATCAGAAATGTCTAGGGCAAGGGGCCGTTGTCACGGTTCTCTCGGCACAGAAGACGCCGAACAGTTGTGATAGCATTAGTCCCTTCTCGCTCGCTGTCAAGAGACCATCCTCTTCCAGATTTCAGACTTTTTATGCCCAACACGGACTGGGCAGCAGCTACTGGCATGGCGTGGCGGATCCAACACCAGTTTCTGGTGAGTCATGGCCTGATAGTGTCAGCAATGGCACAGGGTGAGGGTTTACAAGGACAGGTAGTCGTCCCCTCAAGATGATTGTTCCAGTGCTGGAATGTAGATGATGAGTTTGTCCCCAAGGCCTTGGGACGACCACAACGCGATTAATGCCTGAACTTAACTTCCAGTTTGCAGGAGTTCCGACCGAAATCATTAGATGTCTGAACTGCAGCGACGTTTCTTAGCTGATATGTTGTTTAGCAATTGTACTACTAGAACCTTTCGCAAACACACACATTTGTGTTTGCTGCATCCTTGTGGTTTTATCAGTATTTAAAGTTTCCTTTTACATTCTTGGGCAGCTCGTGTAAATCATGTTGGTACATAGAACTGTTTGGTAATAATTCAGAGAGTATATTGCATAGTTTTTTAGTTTTTCAGTCAATAGGCACTTTAAACTTTTGCAGCCAATCTGGGAATATATATCGAGCTCATGAAATGGAAGATGATGGCATTAATCTGGCAAAAAAAATGTAGGAGTCTATGATTGGACAAAAAATACTTCAGTAAGAAACATGTCTTGAAGACCTGTAATACCATTTTCTTTAGCACAGAGTTGAAGATGGGGCCTTGTGTGAATCTGTAAACACATATATGAACATGCATTTTCTTTACTTGATATTGTTATATACCAACAAAGTTGTTCTAAATGCGTACTTGACCATGTTGAATTGATATTAAAATATTTATTATTCTGGTTCTCTATTCCATATATTATAACATCTAGTTTATCTCTGGTAGGTGGTTTCAAAATATTTAGCCTTCGTGACCGCCCCCACTTACTTGGTCCACTATTGAACATAACAGATCCGTGTCATGTGCTAGATACGAAGATTCCAGTCATCCCTTTTTGCTCCCCCATTCATGTAATACAAATGAACTTGGTTAGATAGGAGCACAGAAGGTTTATAAGTATCCCCATCTTCAATAGTTGATGCAATGAACAGAGTAGTATTGGTAACTCCTTTAAGTCCTAACTCGAAATGGAAAGGCAAAGGTAGCAAATCATCAACCCTGATTTTTTGTTGCACTGTGGAAGCCAAGTGCTGAGAGGAAAATAGTTTCATGTTGTGGGCTGAAAAGAGTTGCATGTTCTGGGGAGGAAAAAAAACATTGTTTAGTGAAATATTGGAGGTAGACAAAATGTTGAGAAGACCACATTTGGGAGTTAAATTCAGGTCATTGCAATATGAACACCACTTGTTCACGGTGTATCTTATAGTATTGCGATCAGCAGTATGGTGAGAGAGTCAGGTCCTCAGTCGATGCTCCAAAGGTAACTAAGTGTCACTACTACATTAAGCTTCGTAGGGGCTGCTCATTAGGTAAAAGAGGGGCGGTTTTCGAACCGCCCCTAACTTCCCCGTTGTTACAGTTGTTTTACAGTAGGGGCGGTATGTATGAGCCGCCCCTTATCAGAACCGTATGAAATCGCGTTTTCAAAAAAAAAAAATACCAAAACATTTTTATTTTTTCTGGGAGCACCCCATCGCGCTGCGCCCGCCCATCTACGCCGCAAGTCGCGCATTTTTCACAAAAAATCGGGCTACGCGGCAGGGCGGGATTCGAACCCGCGACCTCGTGCTTTTTTGCAAGGCGAACCCTCCCTACCATGCGGCTACACACTCATATGTGTCCATATCCCATTCCGCGTCCCCATATATTATACAAATCCGAAAGTGTAAATTGACTATTTGAGGTCCTAAATGGATTCAAAGTAAAAAGTTGTCAACTACAAAGTTTCATAACTTTTCGAGATCTACATTTCATATGTAGGAAGTTTTTCCATCCGAGGTCGTTTTACGGAATTCGAATTTCAAATTTGAGACATTTCAACACGACTTTTGCATGCCTAGATGATTTCAAAGTAAAAAGTTGTCAACTACAAAGTTTCATAAATTTTCGAGATCTACATTTCATATGTAGGAAGTTTTTCCATCCGAGGTCGTTTATGAAATTCGAATTTCAAATTTGAGACATTTCAACACGACTTTTGCATGCCTAGATGATTTCAAAGTAAAAGTTGTCAACTACAAAGTTTCATAACTTTTCGAGATCTACATTTCATATGTAGGAAGTTTTTCCATCCGAGATCGTTTACTTTTTTTAATTTTTAGTGCATCGTTTCAAAATTCGGAGTCCTTATTGTATAGAGCCGCCCCTACCGTGGACCGCATTAGGGGCGGCTCAGGATTGAACCGCCCCTAGTAATGTAGGGGCGGTTCAGAACACCAGCCGCCCCTAATGTGGTCACTATAGGGGTGGCTCGTATGGTGTCTCCCTATAGGGCGCTCGAAAAATGAACCGCCCCTAATGTAAACGGCCGGGCGTTCTCTTAGTAACCTTTTTGTAGTAGTGTGTAGGGCTTGCTTTGGTACCTATGGATAAATCATTGAAATATAACTAATATATAAAGGCTCTAGGCCGAGGCTCCATGTTAATCATTGCAGCTTGGGAAAAAGTTAAATCATAAAGTTCATTCCAACACCAGAAACAACCGGATTAATTTATTTGGTAGACCTAAACACATGGCACTATGAAATATGGTTTAAGTAATCATAAATTTAAATAATTATCCATCCACCTTTTCTTGCAAAAATAAAATAAAATGCCTATTTAATGTTCATTTAAATTACCAATTTTCCAACACAGAAAACTTAAATATTTTATTATTTTCTCTAACCCACATTTACAATATCAAATCTACAACGAATGTTCTAGCCCGTGCCATGGGTTGTGGATTAGTATAAGTGATCAAATATTTATTGGACATAAACGACAATATACACACAAATGTCATTAGATAAAGTATGCACGAAAATGGGAACAGGTACCAAATGCATCTATGAACAAAAATTGTCCCTATTGATAGATACTCCCTCCATTACAAATTATAAGTCATTCCAAGAATCATAAAGATTCCAAAGATCTGAAAATTTGACCAAAATTATAAAGAAAACTACAAAGTTTAGTAACATCAAATAGGTATATATTATGAAAATATAATTAACTAATAATCTAATGATACTTATGTTATTATCTTATTATATAAACTTAGTCAAACTATTCTTTGACTTTCCAAGATTCTTAAAGTGACTTATAAATTGGGATGGAGAGAGTACCAATTATGTAATATACTAGCTCAAAGGTAGAGGTAGTTAAATGTACAATATGTAGCTCCAAATCGCTAATAAAAACAGAGCAAAAGCAGCGGCCGTCACTAATGTGATGCTTCTCTCATGATCTTCATTATCCACTTAGCTAGAGTTGAACGGCAAAATATCTAGTGTAAACCACTACTTTCATGAAAACCGTGTAAACCATGGCAAAAAAGTCGTCTAAATTTATCAAAAATCACACATATAGATGATACGATGATACACCACCTTGTAAAATATCTTGTCAGACTCAACTTCGTTTGTGAGTTATAAAAATAACAAATTTGAAGCCAAAAAGTGTTCCAAATGATTTGTTAGAAATTTATTATTTTTATATCTCACAAACGAAGTCGAAGTTCGACAAGATATTTTACAAGACTGTGTATCATCATATCATCTACATGTCTGATTTTTTAGTGAATTTAGACGATTTTTTTGTCATGGTTTACACGAAGTTTTCATGATAGTTGTGGTTTGCACCAGATATTTTTCGAGTTGAACAGGATGCTTCTGCTCCGTGTCTTCCTCGGTGATCCTCAAATCTCAGGTGCCAATGAATCAGAAGATGATGTTGTGGTTCCACATTCCTACATCGAAGGGCCGAGATCTTGGCCTTCACCAGGGAAGACCATGGTGACAACCCTCTGCATGACTGACTGCACCTACTCTCTGTATTGCTCATTGCTTCCACATGGGCTAAGGATGACCCAGCCCACTTTCTTGCCAATTGGGCAACCCAACAGCCCATGTCTGTGAGAAATTTGTAGGAGTCTATGATTGGACAAATAAGTATTTCAGTAACAAACATGTGTTAAAGACCTGTAATACCGTTTTTCTTTAGCACAGAATTGTAGATGGGGTGAATCAGTGAACAGATATACGACCATTTTCTTTATTTGATATTGCTATATACCAACAAAGTTGTTCTAAATGATTACTTGACCATTTCGAATTGATATTAAAATATTTATTATTATGGTTCTCTGTTCCATATGTTATATAACATCTAGTTTATCTCTGGTAAGTTGTTTCAAATATTTAGCCTCCCCTGACCGCCCCCCACTTTCTGGATCCACTTTTGAACATAACAGATACGTGTCATGAGGGAGAAACGAAGATGCCAGTCATGCCTTTTTGCTCTCCATTCATGTAAAACAAATCAATTTGGTTAGATTGGAGCACAGAAAGTTTATAAGTGTCTCCATCTTCAATAGTTGATGCAATGAACAAAGTAGTATTGGTAACTCTTGTGAGTCCTAACTCGAAATGCAAAGGCAAAGAAAGCAAATCATCAACCCTCATATATTTTTTGTTGCACTCATGAATCCAAGTGCTGACAGGAAAGAGTTTGCATGTTCTCGGCCAAAATAGGAATATTTTAGTGTGATATGCCAAGTGGAGGCTGAAAAAAGAGTTGCATATTTTTGGGAGATAAAACATTGTTATGTGAGATATTGGAGGTAGACAAAATGTTGAGAAGACCACATTTAGGAGTTGAATTCGAGTAAACGCAATATGAACACCACTCGTTCATAGTGTACCTTGTAGTTATGTGAAGAACTGTCTGGTGAAGAATTCTAACTAAAGGTGTTCAGTCGAGTCTCCAAATGTAACTAAGTGTAGAGCATGCTTTGGTGCAGTTAGTCGTAGCAGCTTGGAAATAATTGAAAGCTAACTAAAATAATGTTCTCGGTAGAGGCTCCGTGTTAATCATAGCAGCTTGGAAAAACTTTAAATCATAAATTCATTCAAACACCAGCAACAACTGGATTAATTTATTCGGTAGGCCTAAACATATGGCACTATGAAATATAATCTAAGTAATCATAAAGTTAACTGCCATTACTAAAAATATTTAAGTGACTCTTAAATGTGCATTTAAATTGTCAACTTTGCCAACATAGAAAACTTACATATCCTCTCTAACAAATATTCAAAATATCAACATAAAGTTCTAGGCTGTGCCATGGGTTGATGGATTAGTCAAATGTCATTAGATAAAGTATGCACCAAAATGGGAACAGGTACCAAATGCTATGAACAAAAATTGTCCCTATTCATAGATATTCCCTCCAATTACAAATTATAAGTCTTCTCTCAAAAAAAAATACAAATTATAAGTCATTTCAAGAATCATCGGGGTTATTAAAAGTCACCCGTATTTCCTCGCACCACAAGCAATCCAGGCATCCGTGGCCTCCTCCCTGTTTGACACGTTGCCGCCCACCCTGCGCGGTCCTCGCTCCCCGTCCGCGCACTCCATCCTATCCCTCCCAATCCTAACTTCCCTCGTGCCTCCCTGCTGCGCCGCCGCGCTCTCTCTCTCTCCCTACTCTTCGCCGCTGCATGTCCTCCCTTCCCTTGCTCAGATGATGGCGGAGGTGCGCGCAGCGGAGCTCTCGCCAGCGGCGGCAGAGGAACGCCCGATGGAGCTCACGCCCGCGGCCCTCGCATGCGCGCGCGCTGGAGCTCACGCCCGCGGCCCTCGGAGCGCGTGCGGCAGAGCTCGCGCCCGCAGCAGCGGAGGCCCACGCGCTCCTCCCAGCACTTAACCGATGCGGTGACGCCGATGGGTTCTCTAGGTCCCCTGCTCGTCGTCCTCCTCTCCCCGGCGGTACTTCTACTCATCGGGATAACCATGGTATGCCTCTCTTACGGCAGGGGACCCTGAATTCGTTCCTCTGCAGATCGTGAGCTCCATCGGGCGTTCCTCTGCAAATCGTGACCCCTGAATGCCCTGATCTGCAGAAAGATTTCTTATGTATTTCTAATTTCTCTCAGCCCTGTACTTGACACCATGAAAGTACATAAGAAATCTTTCTGCAAGTCATTTCTTATGTATTTCTAATTCCTCTCACCTATTTTTGAATGCTTTCGTTCCAGTTCTGCCTCTCTTACGACAACCATAACTTCAACAAGGTCAAGGTTAGTGCAGTGCATGACAACGGTTAGCATGAATATTTACATTCGTAATTTGAAATAATTGGAAATTTGCCACTGAATTCGTTGCCCCCTTGGTTATAGTTGCTACTGTGTCTATGAATTGCGGGTTATCTTAGTGTCACAATGCGTTGCTTCCTTTCAGAGAGGTAACCGTTTGTACAACCATTGATGCATTTTGTTTGATTTCATTCATAACAATACCTGATGGCATGCTTTGTTGCACTGCATTCAAAAGAGACGTGTGCCTTCTCGACAAGGCAGAATTGTCTTCGTTATTGTTTCTGTAGAGCGTAGGGGCTTAATTCAGCATTAACATTAAAGACACAACAAGCATTTGTTCCTGCAGGAGCTTAATTCAGCATCCTCACTGAAGTCTAGGTTTTCGTTTGTTCTAACAGTTGTTTTCCATATTTCAGATCTCAGACATCTTGACTTAGCTGCCAATGAATTTTCATGGTGTCATGTAACACAATGTGTTAGCCTGCCCCAATCCTCCAGTGGATTTGCCTTGTGGATGTGAGTTCTCAAGAATTGGATTTTTTGTCAGTAATTTTGGGATGATAAATTGGGTGATCTATGTAGTATGCTTTTAGCTACTGAGGTAAGAGGTGATCCCACAAGTATCTGCTTGGTCAACTATTAGTTTGCAGCTCTATTCCATTTAGTTAGATTATGTGTATGTACTAATCACAATTGTTATCTGTATACCGTACCATAAAGCCTTAAGTGAGTATAATCTAATCTGTAGAAAAAATATGAACAAATTCATGTTATATTCATGTTAATATTGGAGATCTATATTTATCATTACTGTTCGTTGTTCCTCTCCCTTCTAAAGAGGTGCTTGATTGTGATTATTACATGTTGTAATTCATTACTGGACATACCTCTTTGTTTTGTTTCATCCAGTGTTTGAGGCCATCGGACTTCTCTGGATCTGCACAGCAATATGCGGAACTGAGTTGGATGACCCCCAACGTTATCTTATGGAGTACACTGTACATTAGCTGGATTTAATCTTTTTTCAGGGGACAATTAATGAAAGCAGACTGCTTAGAAATGTTTCATTGATTCGAGGCTTTGGATGACCTTTTATTTAGGAATGACTTTGTTTCTACCTCAGAAGTTAAACTTAGCCTACCTCAAGTTATAACTTAGCCTACTTCTATGATTATTGCTGGTCAAAGTCTCTAAAGCTTGACTCATTGCTGCTTGCTTAGCCTACTTCTATGATTATTGTTGGTCAAAGTCTCTAAAGTTTGACTCATTGCTTCTCGCTTGCATGTCCATAGCATCGACAGCAAGTTGTGTGCTGTTCTTTTTTTTTAAAGGATAATTACATGGGAGTATATTGGGTTCAGGTTAAAACTGTAGATAATAGATTTGCACTTGTATTTTTAAGGGTCTGTTTTTTTTGGTAGTTATTAACATACTGCTGGTCTTATTGCCACACAAAAAAAAAAAAAAAAATCGGTTCATTTTCTTGCTGAGTTTATTCACGTACAATTTTCTTGCTATAGGTTCAGAAAAGGTTTGAGTCACTTAGGAAAGAGGAAGGACCCAAGCACCTGTACTGATCTAGGTGAAAAAAAAAAAAAATATATCCTCATATATGGTGTCAGTTTCTTGCCCTCAATTATTTGTGCCTGGGCTAGGCTTACTAAAACACTCTAATCATTGTGCTTCTGCTGCGAAAACAGATTAGCGATAGATGTGTTTTGTAGCTTAGCTATATCTACTGTTCAAAACTTGTTTTTCATAAATCATTTTAGGGCCATCAGATTCTTGAGGAGCATCAGATTGTTCTGAACTGTTCAAAACCTGTTCAAAACTTTTTTGGATAGTTGCATTGGAATGTCATGTACCATCAGATTCTTGAACCCTTAGTTGCTTTTATGAAATAAATCCTTGAGCATGTTTTGAGTTTTGTTAGGTAATATGAAATATTGGAGATCTAAGATAGATCTTAATTAATTCGATTTCATGTACTACGTACCAAAGTTGCTTAGCGCTGTATTAATGTTTATTACAGGATGCTGGTCGGGCGCACGTATGTGAGACGGCGTCGTGCCCGTGACGTGCGCCGCGCCCAGGGTGGCGCAGCAGCCACGCTGGAAGGTGCGCAGGGCGCGATCACCGCTGGTGGCTAGGAAGGAAAGTAGGATAGCTTTCTGTTCTTTGATCCTAAGATTGAGGAGGTTGTTGCCCCTTTTAGTTGGGCCTTTGGCCATACAAGATTGTAACCGCACACTTGAGAAGGCAATAAAAATCATCAGCCCAATCTCTCCTCTTTCTCTGTAAGCCGGCAACTAGGGGTATAACCCAGTTGACAAGGCGGCGATGGCGTGGAGGTATAACCCTGCCGGCGACGAAGGATCGCGACTATGAACTCCGCAGTCGAGGTCCAGCTACCTTGGGCATCACTGCCCTTGACAGATGCTCTGAACGCTCTGAACTGTATTAATTTTTTTTAGCATGTTCTTTTTGTTGAGTAAATGTTTTCAGCATATTTAAGCAATTAAAAAATGGTTCTTTGTTTACATGATACTTTTGTTAGTATAGTATTAATGTTTACCTCTCCATCGGTGGGAATCTTTGTTGCGATTGGAGACTTTGGAGCAGATGGTTCTTTGCATATTCAAGCTATTAAAAATGGTACAAAGTATTTCTTTATTTAGTGCCAAATTCCTATAAAAGGGATGCATCCAGGAGATTTTGTTAGCTACTAATATTATAATCATGGTTCATCTTAAACGTATATTATGTTGGTTACACATTTTTTTCTTGAATCATTACAGGGCGCCCGAAGGGCGCCTGATGATCTAGTGGAGAGTCAAAGCTTCTCAAATTTGACAAGATTTATAAGAAAACTACAAAGATTAGTAACATCAAATAGGTATATTATGAAAATATAATTAACTAAGAATCTAATGATACTTAGTTGACGTCATAAATGTTATTATCTTATTATATAAATTTAGTCAAACTATTCTTTCACTTTCCAATATTTTGTAAATGACTTATAATTTGGGAGGAGGGAGTACCAAATATGTAATAGTAGCTCAAAGTCAGAAGCAATTAAATGTACAATTTGTGGAAATAGAGTTTTCAGGAGGTGGGTTCTTTAAGACGTCTGTAGCTCGAAATCGCTAAAAAACAGAGTAAAAGCAGCTGCCGTCACTACTGTGATGCTTCTCTCATGTTCTTCATTGTTCACGTAGCTAGAGTTGAACAGGATGTTGTGGTCAAAAACGTCTTATAATTAGGAATGGAGATGAGTACTTTTATTATACTTAGAAACAGTATATATAGAGGATGGAATTCAGTTATGGGTACATTAGCCTGTACAAACAATTCAATGCCTTCCTGGTGAGCTGATGGACTGAGAAACGGGGACATTGAGATTGAAAAACAGAAAACGCAATCCACGTTGCCTTTAGTTTGCTTCTCATGTCGAATCTCGCAACCATCAGTAGACTTCTTGGTGCCACAGAAGCAGAGGCACCAAAACAGAGGAGGTAGAACAGAAGGTACAGAACTCATGAGAGAAGATAGGCTACATGAGGAGGACGTGCGACCATGGTAGTTGTTTGTAGAGTGTATGTTTTTGGGATGTCCCACAGATGTAAGTTGTAAAATTCGAGTGGCAGCAGATGCATGGTTTTGAAGTGATGCCGTATCAAGTACATGGTCATGCATTTTTGCTGTGATGCATGACAGGCATCTGCATGCATGCAGACATATTGACAGCAGAGCTCCAACAATGCCTGTATATATAGAACTGTCGGCATGGTATCAATTTTTGTGGCGATCAAGTAGTAGTAAGCACACCATGGTCTGGGATTTCCCACAACACGAGGCATGACCTACAGTTATAAATGAAGATGTTGAGGCCACTGAAAAATATCCATGTACCAAGTATCAGTGTGTGCATTAGGTTTTGAATTAGAATCTTGATTTTGATTAGCAACAATCACCATGGCCTGCCCATTTGCAAAGAAATTATGGGAGAAAATCAGATTTTTATGTGCCACTACACAATGCCGAGGGTATCTTGCGAGTTGCCACAAAAACCATGCTCCCACATACTAGCACACTAGGATGCTAATAGTACTAGATTACTGAAATTGGTAGTTGGTTCCATGAACGCAACCCATGTCCGATCGCCAGGAAGCCCAAATACTGGAAGAAGGTGGGCGCTATGGTCTTCTTCGTCGGCCTCTACTCGTCATCGATGAGCAGTGCAGCGTACCGGCCGGTGGCAATAGTGAACCTCGGGCACCTCCAGCACATGTTCGCCATGTGGGCCCCATGTCCGACACGCCAAGGGCCAGCATCACCATCAGAGGCGCCATCATGCTAGGCATGTCCTTCTCCAGCTACGACAACATCGAGGCGGTCACCAGTGGCCAGCAACCCGCGACAGTGTTGTGGTGTACTACATCATGGTGTTCATCAAGGCATAAGGATGTTGCCAACAAAAGATACAACGTCAGAGTAACCTACTCCCAAAAAGACACCTCCATCACTCTATGTTGTTGGCCACTTTGGAAGCCCATAAATGGCCAATTGGGGTCATTTTCGCATCATTTTTTATCTGCGAGGACAAGCCAAAAACAGGTATTTGCTGCATTCCTGGCTGATGCTAAACTATGAAAGTTGTAATATGCCAACCTAGACCTGGCTGAATTTGGTCTGCTGTATTTAAAAGTGCAATATACCATAACCTCAAAATGATCTGATGCCAAAAACATTGTTTCCTTAGGGCACTCATGACCAACCAACACATGCATTCAGGTGGTGGTCTCTCTCCCCGGTGAACTCCTAAAAAACATTAATAATCTACTTTAGCTAGAAATGATTTGCAGGAAAACATAGTCTGCAAGTAGTGCAAGACCGAGCCAGAGGAATTGTTTCTATAAAAAAACACAGTGTGGAGTAAGTTGTAATATTCAATCTTCATCGAAAACATGAATCAAAAGGGTAGATGTGCATGCAACAAGTACAACAGAGATAGAATTTTGCCACACATTTTAAGTATATTATGTTTACTATACATCTAGACATAATGTATATCTAAGTGCATAGTAAATATCACATACCTAGAAAAGTCAAAAGGTCTTATAATTTGGAATGGAGAGGAGTACTTCATTATACTCCCTTCATCCCAAATTGTAAGCCATTCTAAGAATCTTAGAGCATCAAAGCATCTCAAGTTTGACCAAACTTATGTGATAAGATTATATCATTTAGGATGCCAACTAAGTATCGTTGGATTTTTTTTGTTACTAATATTTTCATAATATACCTAGTTTTGCCACAAATTTTTATAATTCTTTCTATAATTTTGTCAAACTTGATATGCTTTGACTCTCTAAGATTCTTGCAATGACTTACGATTTGGGATGGAGGTAGTATTTAGGAACAAAGATACCGGATGAAATTCATATTAGGAACCTTTGGCCCCTACAAACATTTCAATTCATCGCTAAAAATACCGCACGTAGGGGCGCCAAGGCTTCGGTCTATCTGCATGCTGGATGGACGGCCGGAGCGGGCGCCAAGATTAGCAATTGCATGCAGCCCTTCCTTTCTTTATTCTCGTGGGCCCCACGATGGTCAATCAAAAAAGAGGCCTCAATCATGCCTCGGGTCAGTTTTGCCGGAAACGTTCCTACTACGGAATTGCCCCGGTGTGGGCTCCAACTTTACCCTAGTATTGTCGACATTCCTGATTCCATTCAGTTCGCGAGGCTCCTTTTCGAACCAGTCTTGCAGCCTCTGGCCGCCGACTCTCTCTCGCGAAGTCCTGGCCGCCCGCCTCGCCGCTTCGATCTCCGGAGCCAGACCAGCATCCTCTATCTCAAAACCACCCACTGCCGCTCATCTCTGATTCTAGCTGTTGCTATCTCGCTCCCTCGCCGCTCCGTACATCTTCAACAAACCCTAGAAGCCCAGTAGATCTGGTTGTTGATGTCGCCAGGAGCTGGCTCGCACCATGGGGCCAATTCCTTCATTCCCCAGTTTGGTGTTTTCCTGGCGTCCATGGTATGCATGAAGCTGCTTTCGTCCGGTGGTACCATTTCAGTTGCAGCATCGCTCAAGTTTACTCGATGTGCCTATGCAGACTTGCTTCCAAGGTTTGAATTCTTCTGACAGTGTCCCCTTATTAATCTTTCCAAAGCGCGTTACATTTCATTTGCAACATAATGACCCGTTTCTAAGCACCACCATTTAATACTATATCCAAGTTTGCCTCATATGCTCCGAGTTTGCTAATTTAGCTACAATTAAATTGCACTGCCACAATTAATTAGTAAATGTGTATGTGTAGGAATGTTAAATATGTTTTTGGATAGTTTGTTCAGAATACATTAGCCATCGTGTGTGGGTCAAGTAATTGATAGTGTGATTTTGAAAGTGTTTTTTTGAGTGCAACAAACGCCGCATTTAGTTTTGTAAACAATGCCGTACTGTTGATTTTACTTGCAATTCCTTGAAAAAGAAATGTGTCCCCTTTTTCAATACTGAGCTCATTTTCCACTTTGTAATGGACTCCTATTTAAAAACAGCCATTGTGATATCTTCGGTAACAACGTCCACGATTCAAAGATCCTGAGAGAATGTTCTGCATTATTGTACAGTTTAGGTACATGTAACTACGCACACAGCATTAAAACATTTGTAATGTACTAACATTGGTGCATTTTTTTTACTCTATGGTTTTACATTTATATAGACCAAATTTCATCCATCCAGAACTCTATGAATTTAAGTCGTATTTGAATCCTTGGCAACCATTCGCAGTCAACAATCAATCAGTATTTCACGACAACAACTGGGAAGGTATAGGTTGCAGTAGTGAAACATATCTTGTTTGATTACATATTTTCTTCCGTGTGTTCTGATATTGTTTTTCTAATTCTATTGATTACATATTTTATTTATTAAGTATTCAATTTCTCTGTGTCATGCATCTTTCTGGTAATTCACAATGCTTCTAATCTGAACATTTACTTTTTTTTTTGGTTCATCTATTTTGCTATGTATCTAGACATTATTGTATCTAGGTACATAGCAAAATTGATGTACCTGTGAATACGATCATGTATTTCATTATGATTTTACTTGTGAATATTGTTCTCGCGCGCACAAGGGCGCTCACTCTCTACTAGTATATAAAAAAGTCGAGCTACACCACTAGTCGATGACCACTCTATCAAAAAAATCTCTGTCATTTCTCCACTTTTCTCCACTCTATCATTGTGCTCTCTTAGTTCGTCAGTCAACCCCAGATACCCAATCTCCGTCATTTCTCCACTTTTTCTTCTTTGTGTTTTCTTCTCCCAAGGCATGATGACACCGCCGTGTGGCGAACCACATCGCCGGTCCACCTCACCGTGCTTCCACTCCTTCCACCGCATTAACCGCCTGAACTATGCGACTCGGTTTGTTTTCCCTGTCTCTTTGCCCGACATTTCTTTTTTCTGCATAGTTGAGTTAGAAAAACTAGCTCCGGATGCATACGACCAAAATGCCAAAGATGCTCTCTTAGCTCGTCATCAACCCTAGATCGCCAATCTTTGTCATTTCACCACTTTTCTTCTCCCAAGACATGATGCCACTCCCCGCGGCGCTCCGCCCCGCCGCACCACCGATGCACATTAGTGGTCCACCTCGTCGTCGCGCCGCACTCCACTTCACTACATTACCGCCTCGAAATATGCCCGACTCAGTTTGTTTTTCCTATTTGATGTCGGCATTTCATTTTTCTATCTTTCTAAGTTAGAATCACCACTCCACATGAATACGACCAAAATGCCAAATGTGCTCTCTTAGTTCATCTTATTCAAAAAATTTGCATAAAATTAGTCAAATTTAAGTCATTCTTAAAGACCATTTGTTAATAAAGCAAACCACAACAAAAGAAGTGATATTTTATACAAAATTTTGAATAAAGCAAACCACAACAAGATTTAAAAAGTCAAACGAACTACAATTTGAAACAGATTTAGTATTAAAATTCAGAGGGAAAAAATTATAAACAATTCACTAATACAACAATGAAGAAATTTTGACGATTACTAAATGTTTCAATTAAGGACTAAACCGCTAAACCAAATTTAACCTAAAACAACATACAATCAATGGAAAGTAGATGAAAAAAAAAAAAGAATTAAATCAACATATTACAAAAAAAGAATGAATCGCAACATATAAGAGTTTGAAAGTTATTCCATAAACATTACATAGAAATAAATAACCTATGGATTTTAGCCTGAAAGGTATATTTCAGTTTAAATCATTCGAATACAAAAAGGAAAAACGTAGACGAACATTTTTTTAATACGATTGAAAGTACTGCAGTAAAAAAAAGATATTAAAAATTACTGGAATAAACGTAAAATCACAATAAATATCTAAGCATTGCATGTAGGGACTTGCATGTACGCGTACAACAAAATTTCTGGAGGCCCACTACCGAGTATGTCAAATGATGGACGGGCCTGCTACCACCATGCCGAGCGGGTACATTGTGTGGGTCCAGCAAAAATACGGTACATTCAAGCCAGGCAAAGTCTGAGGCGATTCATCAGGCACAGTATGCGGGCGGGGCAGCATGCAGTTGACTAGGTGGGCCATCTTCAGTACAAAAGGTACCATGCAGTCCAGATAAAGCGACCAACCATAGCCTCTCAATAAGCTGAGCGCGCGCACAGGCAGATTGTTTTGCATTTCAATTCATGCCTTCGCGGTGAGCTGATAGACTCATATACGGGGACATTGGGTCCGAAAATCAGAAAATGCATTACACGTTGCTTTTAGTTTGCTTCTCATGGTGAATCTCGCAACCAGAAGTAGACTTCTTGGTGCTACTGAAGTAGAGGTATAAAACAGAGCAGCAAATTTTAAAACAGAGCAGCAAATTTTAAAACAGTACTACTGAAGCAGAACAGCGCGAGCAGAACTGATGACAGATAGGGCTACACGAAGACGACGTGAACTTTTGGAGTGATCATTTGTACTGGCAATCCAAATGAACTCAGGATGCACTTTAAAAGAGTGTTGGTTTTTATGCAAAATACAAGGCAGCAAATTGCTTGTACTGGGCCGACTGGCGCACAGCCTGTTCAGCCATTTCCCTTTGTGCGTCAGTCACGGATCACGGCCTTCGCTCCAGGGGCAATGCTCCTGCTGCAACGTGGTACCGGTACTAGCAAGTTTTTGGTATGGCCAACGAAGGCAACATGTAAAATTCGAGTGGCAGCAGATTTATGCTTTTCTAAGGCTGCGGTTCCAACTGCATGGTCATGCTTCTTTTGCTGTGATGCATGCAAAACGCATCAGCATGCAGATGAATTGACAGGAGAGCTCCAACTATGCCTGTATATATTTATATAGAGAACTATCAGCATCCTATCGATTTTTGTGGTGATCAAGTGGTACTGTAGTATAAATAATCTATATAGAAACAAACAGAGATGAGATAAAAGGACACCATGGTCCAGGGGTGGATTTGGGCCTAGGGCCACTAGGGCCGTGGGCCCTAGTCGTGGCTCAAAAAAATTCATGAGGATGTGTTGTGTTTTTCAGCCTGGCTCGAAGTTTTTGGCCCAATTTTTGTTGGCCCATGAAGAGAGTTGCACAGGGGGAAGAAACGCCCAGGCGGAGTCTCTTCGTTTTTCACGCCGTTTCGTCTTTCACGGAACTGCCGCCGCGACCGAGTCTCTTCGTCTCTCCCAGCCGCCAGGAGCGATCTCGACACCCAGGCCGCCAGCGCCGCGACGCTGCGGCCGCCGCTTCTCGCTGGAGTGCGCGAGCGCGCTCAGTCTGCACCGCATCGACGCGCAACGCTGCCGGCCGCCGGGCGCTGGAGTGCACGAAGCGCGCTACGCCTGCTTTGCTGGAGCGCGCGAGCGTGGCTCAGTCCTGCACTGCATCGATGATCGCCCGCCATCCAACGACGATTCGACGACGAGGGCCGCGACGGCCAGGCCAGAGGTCGGCGATCAGCAAAAATATAATCCATCTTTGATCTTTTGATCTTTTGCCCAACTGATTGCCTTTCAATTTTAAGGTTTAATTTCTTGTGCTTGTAGGAATCGAATATGAAGAGGAGCAGACAGGGGGCCGGAAGCAGCAAATTGATAATAAAATCATTTTTTACCCGGCTCCTACCCCAATTATTTAACCAACGTCACAATGACAATCAACTGCAGAAGAACCACAATTAGGACAGGAGTGCTAGCGTCACAAGGTCAGCCATCGGTTGCATCTGCACAAGTAGAACCACTACTAGAAACCTTAAAGTTATGCATTTATAAACAAGTTTTGTTATGTATCGGTATTAAACCCGGTGCGGGCGGTATTTGACCCGATGCGAGTGCTACATGCGCTTTGATAGCGGCCCTAGGCGTCAAAAGTTCATAGCTCCGCCACTGCCATGGTCTAGGTGTTCCGGCAACCCGCGGCAGGCTACAACACTAACTAAAGATGTTGGAGGACACTGAAATTATCAATGTACTATATTAGAGGGTTTTAATACAGACTTTGTTAAGACTTGTTGGCATATCATTGCTAAGGACTTCTATGATCTATGTGATGCTTTGACAGTGGTTAATCCCTATCACTAGCACTTGTATCTTACTTTTCCTGCATTTACTTTATGCGAAGTAGGGTTGCCTTGGCACTCAAGTGGATCATGAGTTTGCCTTGGCTTCCAAATAGATGGAGCATCTTGCTTTATGCAAGAATATGCTTAGGAGTAGTGAGGCAAGGGGCTCTGCCTATATAAGCAGCAGCCACCCCCATTGTAACCAAGACATTGCATTTTAGGCTAACCTCTAGGTGTTATCCGATCCATGTTTGGGCAACACTTTCCATCAAGGGAATATTTGTCGCAAAGTATTAATGAGTCACCCATAACCCTCATACCAAAGAAAGATGATCCCAAAGATCGTTTTTGATGACATGACCCATATCCCTCTTGAATACCTCGGTGAAAATTATAACTAATCCGTTGGCTAATCGTTTGCAACTTTGTTTACTTGCAGTTCTTCATAAGAACCAATATGGTTTTATCAAGAATAGATGCATTCAAGATTGCATTGCCTCGGGACTTAGAATATTTACATTCTTGTCATCGAGCAAAATATATAATTAATTATTCTTAAGTTAGACTCGAAAAGTCTTTTGATAAGGTAGAGCTTGAGTTTATCATGCAAATTATGAAACATAAAGGGTCTCCAATGCTTTGGCTGAAGTGGATGAATGCAATTTTTCAATCGGACACCTCAAACTGTTTTTGCTCAATGGAGTGCCACACAAAGTTTTCCATTATAAGGGGGTAAGGCAGGGGACCCCTTTCACCCTTGCTTTTATTTTATTTTGGCTGATTTCCTACAAACACTTTTAAATGATGCTAAAAGACAGCAAATAAGCTAAGTCTTCCAATCCCCATCTCAAGTGATGAGGATTTCCCAACTCTTCAATATGCAGATGATACTCTCATTTTTCTGAAAGGTGATATTATTGAGTTGAATTGCTTGAAAGATCTTTTATCCAACTTTAAATTCTTTCCGTTTAAGAATGAATTTTGAAAAATCAATGATGCTTCCTATTAATGTCTCTGAAGAAAGATAGGATATTCTTGCACAACATTTTGGTTGAACCAAAGGTACATTCCCTTTTACATATCCGGGTCTACCTTTGAGTTTACAAAGCCCACTGTTGCAGATTTCTGACCTCTAACAAAAAAAGTGTGAAAGAAGACTTGTAGCCTTTTCTTCCTTTCTGAATGAGGCAGGCAAACTACAACTTACTAATGTAGTAATTTCAGCTCTCCCAACATTTGCAATGTCGCTTTTTTTTTCTCCCTAAAATAGTGATTGACCAAACAAACAAATATAGGAAACATTGTTTGTGGAGAGGATCCGACTTGGATAGTAAAAAGCCTCTCAAAATAGTTTGGCCTTTGGTAACTCTAGCAAAATCAAAAGGAGGTCTTGATGTTCACAATTTATATGTCCACAATGAAAGTGTGCTAATGAAACATTTGCACAAGTTCTATAATAGACTACAGATACATTGGGTACAGTTAGTTTGGGACAAATATTTCAAATTGGAAATTTGCCAAGATGGGAAGTAAATTTTGAGGGCTCTTTTTTGTGGAGAGACATGCTTATGTTAATCACTCATTTCAAAGGCTTGGCAATGGTTTAGTTCGTGATGGCAAATCATCCCTTTTATGGCATGATCTATGCAACAACATGGTGCTCGGTCGAAATTCCTCTGAATTATATTCCTATGCAAAGAATCAACACTCTTCCACCTACCCGGCTACCTCAAATTTGAACATTTATATGATCTCTTTCATTTGCCTCTTTCACTTGAAGCCTATGATCAGTACATGTCAACTTATAGAATATTTAGCTTCCCTCTTCCATAACACCCTCTCATGATCAATGGACTTATATTTGGGGCAATGCTTTATTCTCCTCAAGGAAGACTTACAAACATCTAATTGGTCATCGTCAAACTCATGTGGCCTTAAGATGGCTTTGGACATCATGTTGTCAAAACAAACAAAAATTCTTCTTCTCGGCTAATTTCAGTAGGAAAGATTAAGCACCGTGGCTCTCCGTCAAAGGAGAAATATGTTCCTTCCGGACTACACTTGTGTTGTTTGTATCCTCAATACTGATGAAGATTTGGTACAGACCGCTTTATTTCAATGCCCGTACTCTATTGCCTCACGGGTATTCAATTCAACTCCTTGTCCCAACAAGTAATAATCCAGAGAGATTCTTATTGGACTTATGTCTCAACTTCAAGTGCCTTTCTTATGGAGATTTTGGTAACTATGTTTGGGCCTTACGGACAATTAGAAATGATGTCATCGTCAGGAATCTTCAAAATTCAATTCATCATTGCAAGCAGGTTTTCAAGCAAAAGTTTGCCTTAGTTGTCCTAAGAGCAAAGTCCAGCTTTCACCCCATATAGATCAATGGCTAGAGGACGACCTTCTGTAATTAGTTTAGTTCTCTTTTTTTTTCCTTATTTGTTTCATGAAACAGCCTTGCAAATATTTTTCCACTTTGTTTTAATAAAATTCAAAGTAGGTGTGCCCACCCCTCCTGTTGCCTCAAAAAAAACTATATTAGAAGGTGTATGTTGTGGTTTGAATTGCAATCTTATGGAGACAAATGAGCATAGATGTGGACAATAAGGAAAAAAATTTGACTGATAAGACAAATAAAGAAAAGCATTTGCATGGGTTACACTAAGATATGGATAAAAAAGAAAACATTTTGACTAATAACAATCTATCTCATCACATCCACCGAAAGGTCATGTTCTAAGCCTAATCCTCTTGTCTTAGGTCTTGGTAAATCATGGCCTAATCAAGGCAAACCCCTTTGCCCGAGGGAGGAGCATGTGTGTGTGTGTGTGTGTGTGTGTGTGTGGGGAGGTGCGATAGAGCTCATGGAGGAGGATTGCAGCCCTAACTTGCCAATTTATGTAATCCCGTAAGAGAATAGAAATAGGTTTCCTAGGTAGGCCAATATTTACCGCTGGCCTTATAATTAATATAAAGGCCGGTTAATCGATTAACCGTGGAAGGCACATGTAAATTTCCCCGCTTCTGTTAGTCAATTTCCCAATGCGGAAAAAAGTTCCCGCCTCAATTAATAAAAACGCCCGCCACCATAATCGGGGCATTAACCGCGTGATGGAAAACATGGCGCCCGGCCATCGTTAATTTTGCAGGTCTGTCTTGCAGAATTAATTCTGTAGTAGTGTAATCCCACTATCATAATAGAAGGGTCCCACCTTGTGTCGGGTAAGGCTCCACCGCATCTTGGTTAACGCCGAAGCTTGAAGCCAATTTCTTAGCGTTCTGTCTAGGGCTTTGCTTGGCAATCGGGCTTCGATATATAGTTGGTACTTTCCTAGTCTTGGAGTAAACCTCGGATCTCCAAATTCCGTCTATAGGAGGTTCAATCTTATAAGTTTAGCTTAGGTGCGTACATCGATTCAATCCTGCCCTAAGACAACCTGATTGCAGGACAACATATTGTTTGAAAGTTGTGCAAGACCAAGCCAGATAATTCAACTCACCAACACAGGAATTGCTTTTGTACAAACACAAGTGTGCAGTATGTGTTGGTATGCAGGGAACGTGTACAGCAAAGATAGATTAATTCCATGAGAGTCAGTACGATGGCAAGATAATCTATTTATACAATGAACATACGTTATGAAGTCACTTGAAGAACTAACAACAAGCAGCCAAGCACCCAGACCCAAGGTGCTTATTTATGCAAGGACTCCACCGAATAGCTATAATTGTTGAGTATCAAACAATTCGTTGCATAAACCATAGGACTAAGGTGATAACAGCGTGATGAACCATGCAACCCCGACTGATTCCTGTAATAACCCTAATTTATGAACAGTATCGAGTACTGTATTCATATTAGGGAACCTTGCCCATACAAACAATTCAATGCCATCCCAACAAACTGATGGACCCTGATATGGGGAGATTGAGACTAACAAATTAGAAAACACATTCCACATTGCCTCTGTGTTTGCTTCTCATGGTGAATCCTGCCACCAGCAGACTTCTTTGTGCGAACTGAAGCAGAGGCATCAAAACAAAGGAGGTAGAATAGAGCGTGTGCACGACTGATGAGAGATGGGGCTACATGAGGAGAACGTTCAGAGGCGTGAACTTCTGGAGAGATCGTTTGTACTGGCCATCCAAATGAACTAGGGTGCATTTCAATATATTGTTGTTTTTGTGGCTAAATATTGTTTGTTTTAATGTAAAATACTAGGCATAAAAGTGTAGTGGCGCCCAGCATGGTCGCCCCATTCCTTTGCGCGCCAGTCGTCAGAGGTCACGACGTTCCCACCGCCAGCATTGCTCCGGCCCCAGAGTGGTGCTAGCAACCCATGTATGTTCCGTATGATAGGTCGAGTCCTGCCACAATTGCTGTTGTTTGATAGTGGATGTTCGTTGTGGTGGCCGATGGATGCAAGTTGTAAAATTCGACTGGGAGAAGATGCATGCGTTTCTAGTGATGTGGTATCAAGTGCATGGTCATGCCTCTTTTGCTGTAGTGCATGCCAAACGTATCAACAGCATGCAGATAGATCGACAACAGAGCTTCAAGTGTGCCTGCATATATAGAACTATCAGCCTCCCTATATATCAATTGTTGTTGGGATAAGTAGTACTATAAATATTGTACCTATTCACTCTAAACTACAGAAGAGATAAAGGATGTCATGATCTTTGTCTTGCAACACCATGAGGCATGAACAACAGTGGTAACTGAAGATGTTGGAGGGCACTGAAATTATCCATGAACACTGAAATTATGCTTGTGAGGAATGAGGTGACCATGGATCAACTCATTCCATTCCACAAACCAAATAAAAAACAATGAGGAATGAGAAGACGATATGGGTCACCACATTCCTCAAACCAAACACACCATTAGTCTGCTCTCGACTCCCAAGCTGCGGCAAACAAAGCCTCGCCGATCCTACAGAGAACCGACCGACGAGCAGTTGGCTCTGAAGCGCAGCGCATGCCTTGCTGCCAAGAGCAGACATAGAGAGGCCAAGCCCGAGGCACAAGCAAGAAAGGTGAGGATGAAGAAAATTGGCATTGAGGTGGAGACGGAGCACCCAGATGAAGCGCCCCTTTGACGAGCTGCAGCAGTGTCCGCCTCCCCTGCAGGACGCACGTCAGGGAAGCAATGAAGGCTTACCTGTTCAGAGGCAGGAAGCAGAGGGCTGTGCAGGCCGACGCGCGCCGCCTGAAGATCCCAGCGTCCTTAGTTGCAGTACCATGCGCCAGTGGTCCATATGTGGTCGCAACATGCTTTCACAATGTAATCACCTACTATGTATCCAGTAGTTAGGTTGTGTTCCCTGGCCGGCTGCGATGTCCGCTTCCATGTTGCATTTGTGCTGTCTATTTGTGTTTGTGAACTTTTCTTCTTAATGAAACACGGGTGAATTGCCCGATCGAGAAAAAAAAATTAGTCTCCTCTCTCTCTCTCTCTCCCCAGCACCAGCCACCGCCCCTATCATTCTCCTCTGCACGACAGGCGACGTAGCGCCTACCTGCACCTCCAACGAGGGGGTCTCACTCGGCGGCGCCCCTCGAAGTTCGGAGAGCATTCATCTGATGTCTAACATTGTCCATCTGGTGGCATGTTGACTTCCCTTTCTGCTCTTGTGTTGCAGCAAATGCAATATGAGGTCTACGTCGAGCATGGTATGTAGTGAGACGTATAAGACTCCGAGGACATTTTTTTATCTGAAAAACATAGTTGAGCGTTATAATGTGGATGTCTCTAGATTAGCTATTTATGGAGTAGCTATTTGCAGAGGCAGACTAATCTTACCTATATGTGAAGTTAGTGATTAACAGTCACTAAATGGCAAAAAATGGCTACTTTATAGGTCAAGAGTGTTAATAAAGATACACGAAGGGCTGGTTCATTTCGTATTACTGCAGTGTTCTTCTAGTATATATCTTAGAACAACGAGAAATGGCAGTACGAAGGTTCAAAAGCCAGAGCTAGCCCAAGTAGTAGGGATTTATAGGCACTTAGAGCCAATTACATGACACATATTAATTAATGGACAGACGGCTTATGTCGGCATCTATATGCTCATGATCGATAACAGGATTTGTTTGGTAGAGCTCAATATTGTGCCCATTGCTTTCGAGTTTCAACAAGATGGATCAACTTTTCTGGTACTTATTTCTGTTGTCACTTGTTCTGCGTATTCAAGCGGTTGTCAGAAGCTGGTGCATATATATTCTTACATGTGGAAGCTATGAAACTAATTTAAGAGCAAAGTGCACACCGGTCCCTAAACTTGCGTGGGTGTGCCATCCCGGTCCACGAACTCTCAAAACGATTACTTACGTCCACAATCTTAGTTACTGTGCCATTTGAGTCCGTTAATTGAATCTGACCGTGTCTCTTTTTTTCCTTTTTAGGCCCTTCCACGTTTATTTTTTCATTTTAGAGCAGCTGACGCCGTCATTCCTTCCGTGTGTGCAACGGACGTGTGTGTTTGGCCTGCCTGCTATCCAAACTAGTATGGTATACAAAATTTTATGTTCAAAAGAGATACCACAACATTTTAACAGTAGTACGACCATAATTTTGCACTAGTATGCTATATAAACAAACTCTGACGACATGTTCAAAAGATATACCATGACATTTTAACAGTAGTACGACTTCAATTTTGCAACAGCATTTTAACAGTAGTAGGATGACACCACGACAGTCTCATCAGTACCAAAATTCAGCAAAGAAAAAGATCTAAACAAGGCGAGTATTGACATGTTCAAAAGAGAAAATCTGGGCGTGATCTGAAAAAAAAAGAGACAATCTGTGCTATATACATCATGGACACTGTAGCACCCAGAACATGTTAACTGTTGATCACTCTCGTGCCTTTGAGTTCTTTTGCATCATTGGAGCTTTTTCCTGGAGCCTTCCTCTTTCTATTTGTTGCCGCCTTTCCTGCCTTGGTGCATGTTGTGAGCGGTATAGGTCTTGCTACAGGTTGATTGGAGCAAATGAAAGCACTATCTGGTAGTGGTCCGTGAGGCTGAGGTAATGATGTAGATTGAGACGCCTGCAGCCAAAAAAAGGTTACCACATAGTCTTACTGAAACTATTAGTGAACCAAAAAATTGTGCATATTACCTCCCCTAGCATCTGACTCAATAGAGTTGTGCTGCACTGTGTCATGGACTCAACCTGTTCTTCTTGACTCAACTCCTGATTGATAGGAAACTCTTGTGGTTGCTCTTCTGGTTGTGCCTGCTGGTTCATGGTTGCCTGTGTAGCAGCTTGTTCAGCTTCCTGTGCTGATGTAGCACGTCTTGTGGCCACTATTTTTTTTGCTTCTTCTGAACTAAAGCCCATTTTTTTAAGCTTGCAACCACTACAATTGTGCCCAGCATCTGAACAATATTTGCAATGTATGACCACACCATGCCTACTCAGTCTAGGTCCATTCTTGCCTTGAACTTCTTGTGGTTGTTTCCTTCTAGACTTTGGTGGCCTCCCTATTTTCTTCTCATAAACTGGTGGTAAAACTTCAGGGCCACTTGCCTTTTCCCACTCAGTTTTGTCCTTGCAAGGCCAAATGTTCCATCCATATGCCTTTTTGAAAGCATTCACAGAATAACATGCATCAAGGACACTTTCAGGTGGGATCCTCTCACTTCTCAAGCATGAGATAGCATGACAACAAGGCACCCCTGTTAACTGCCACCTTCTACAATCACATGTCCTAGCTCTGATATCGACTATATGTTGGTAATCCTTTATCTGGACCTGAAACACACCCTTTCCTGATGGTGAAGCAAAGCACATATTTGCAAATTCTGCATTTCTTGCAACTTTTTTCCTAATTTTGGGACAAAAAGCACCTTGTATATCATCTCCGATTTCTTGTTGCTTGTTGTAGTGCCTTGTCATTAGTTGACACTTTATCCTTTCCAACATGCTAAGTATAGGCAACTCCCTAGCTTCTAGAATGTAGCTATTGAAGACCTCACAATTGTTGTTAAGCAATATATCACATTTGGGAAATTCAGAAAAGTAAAGCCCTCACCCATGTGTTAGGTGGCATCTTTTCTAGCCATTTGTAAGCATCCGCATTCAAAGCTTTCATCTTTTCCATGTTTTTGTTCCATTGCTGAACTGAAGAAGACCTTGCACATGCCCATAATTGCTTTTTCAGAATCTCTCCTTTGTACTTCTCATTGAAGTTAGCATATAAATGCCTCACACAGTAACCTATGTTCTGCCTCAGGAAACACCGCTTGCACAAGCTGGGATTAAACCCTTCTCGCTTATCTGTCATTATTGTCCATGGAGATGTGTTGTTAATTTTCAAGTCTACCTTCAAGGTTTCCAAGAACCATTTCCATGTAACAAATGATTCCACCTCAACAACAGCAAAAAGCAATAGGATAAATACAGTCATTAGGGTAACAAATGTAACAAATGTTTCCAAGAACCTTTAGCTTTCTTGTTATCTTTAACCACATTCACATGAGGAGTCACAACGCCTTCAAACAGATCTGCATCTCCCTCCTCTATCTCATTTTCACCGCCGCATAATACATCATCTTCAATGCCACTCTCTCTGTCTCATTGTCGACAACTTGATCCACTCTATTGTTCTCCAAATTTGTGTAGAAAACAGCAACTTTTCAAGATGATTTTTCTCTGCTGAACTGCACTTTGCAAGGGCTGATGATCTTTGGCAATTCGCATTAATCGGATTTGCAGCAACACCATCCCAATTGATTGAATCATACAAGTCCTCATGATCAAAATATACTATCAAATTTTTCACATCCTGTGCACAAGCTGCCATTATATTAGTGTCATTATTCGAAACTATGAGACGAAGACCATCTTCCACCGCTTTCCCCCGAAGCAGCCAATATATCTTCAAACTTGAATTGTTTTGGTAGCCTAATTGCACAAAGAAAGTCCGAAACCACAAAGGAGACCATGTGTCTGCGCCTCTATACGATCAAACCAAGACACCCTTTCATCAACATATGATCCGAGACTCCCGAACCACCAAAAAAAACCACCATGGTGAATCTCTCGGAATTCATCCTGTACGGTCACCTACAAGATACGTAAAACAATCGACAGTAATAAGGTACACCGCAGTTGAACCGCAACATTCCAAAACCTAGAGATTTTGTTCAAAATCGATGAAGCAATCTTGCCTCCCTACCTCATTTGGCGCCCTTTAATCCTACCACATCCGATGAATCAAGAATAGGAAAATGCAGATTATACGCATCGTAATCGGGGGCGGAGCCCCTTTCCGCCAAGATTGTCGCCACCATCGCGATTGCCATCGCCGCTGGTCGCCGATGGTCACCGGTGTGGACGCCCCTTCTCTCCTCCTTCCCCCGTGCGGAATCCGTCCGAACCCTAGCCGCCGCGCTTACGGCCGCCCGCTCGGCGCCCTCGACTCCGTCGCCGCCCCTCTCGCGTATTGATTCGAGCGAAGCCACGGCGGGGTACGATGCGGGAGGTAACGGCGCCAGCGGCCTAACCAGCAGGGAACGACGGGGTGGGAAATAAACGTGGAAGGGCCTAAAAGGAAAAAAAAAGAGACACGGTCAGATTCAATTAACGGACTCAAATGGCACAAGAACTAAGATTGTGGACGTAAGTAATCGTTTTGAGAGTTCGTGGACCGATGACACACCCACACAAGTTTAAGGACCGGGTGTGCACTTTGCTCCTAATTTAATTAGCCGCTAGAACTTCGACTATAAATAGTTCAGCAAGTTTAAACATGAGTCTTCAGCCAGCAGCTCTTAGAAATTTACTCGTACATTGCTTTACCGATATTTTAAAAATCTGGTGGTCAGCCATAAACAGGAATATCGGATATATCGGAAATTTATCGGCGATAGAAATAAAATTTCAGACAACATTTAGACAAAAAATAACTCATTTTATTTAGGAAGACACATAGATCATTTCTGAACGATTTAACACAAAAACCTAAATAAAAACATATTATCAATTGTCTATTCAATAAGCAAGACAACGACACGGCCGGAGCGTGCAAGTGTGTTACGACAAAGGGCAACTTGAACCTAGAAGAGAAGAGGATAGAAAAGAACCATGGATTAATTGGGTGGGCTTTGGGGTCTATTTGTATGGACAGATTCTTTTAAAAAATTGGCGATAAATGAAAAATATCGAACCCGACCGGTAAACGGAAATTTCAGAATTTTCGGATTTTCTGGACCGATATTTTTTTTCACAGCTTTGCACCCATCAACAATGCTCACAGTCATCGATTCATCGGTGCAAGGCAAGTCCTAGCGTTACTCTTATTACATGGTAGCCTCACTGCGCAGCTCGGCGGCACCACAGCCGCCACGTTACCGCTCCACGCCACCCATATTGACTCCCCATGGTGGCTTCACCAAGGTAGAGCTCATGCGCCGAGCCGCACATCAAAGCCACCACAGAGCATCGACAATGCTATCTCATTATTCCACATTGTCTATCAGCTCCAACGCCGCCCAGCCAGTTCCGGCTCGGCCAAGCCGAGTAAACCTGATGGAGCTCTCCATTTGGACGCTGTCGGTTCAGCGCCCTGGCCGACACCGGCCGCGACCTCACCTGGACCCAATGCAAACCCTGCAAGCTTTGCCTCGATCAAGACACGCCCATCTAAGACACGCCACCCTGTCCAAGCTTCTCCCCCGTGCCGTGCTCCAGGGCCACGTGCCTACCCATATGGAGAAGCCACAACTGCACCACCCCTATCGTGCCATGCGGTACAAATACGCCTATGATGATGGCGCCTACCCGCCGGCACCCCTCGGGCGTGGAGACGATCACATTCGACTCTAGCCCGATTGCAGCGGGCGTCTCCGTGGCGTCATCGTGTTCGGTTGCGGCGTCGACAATGGTGGCCTCCTACAACTCCACCGCACCGTCGGCCTGGGGAGAGGGAGCTTGTCGTCGCGGCAGCTTGGCGCTTGGTAAAGTTCTCCTATTGCCTCATCGACTTCTTCAACTCCAGTCTTGGCAGCCTCGTGTTGTTTGGCTCCCTCGCCGAGCTGGCATCATCACCAAGAGCCGATGATGCTTTTTTCATACAGTCGACGCCTCATTTGCAGATCCTGGTCCACCCATGGCACCTGCGAAGTATCTTCTACACCAGCTGATGCCAACGGACGATATAAGTGAGCAGTTCTTGGCGAAGATACCTTTGCACCCGTGAAAATATCTTTGCCGGATGGTGGCAAGTGCGTTTCGCGGGGATAGGTGGGCCACTACCAAAGATATCTTCGGTGGAGAGGAAGAGTTCGCTCGGCCCTCGGTGTGGTTGTCATTTCAATATTCAGCGTGCGTCGATGCGAATGACCAACGCTAGCGCGAAGATATATTCGGGTGGCGTTTGTCTTTTGTTTATTTCGACATTGCAGGTCAACTCGCATGTAACAATGGGCGGGCCCCACCAAGGAGTAGGGGCCCACACAGAGTAGGTGAGCCGCGAAGTGCGCAAAGACTCTGGTGCCCTTGTCCCTGGAGCGGATATTCCAAGATGCTGAGTAGGTAGAGGGTTAAAAGGGTCGTATAAAAGCCTACAGGCATGTATAAATAGCGCTCTGAAGGGCATTGTAACAGACGGATGGAGAATTAATACAATGAGTGTTGGTTTGTCCATCGGCTTCTCTTGTTTTTGTCATTTCGCTTGGCTAGTTCCGCAACCCGGGGTCCTACACATTCCATATAGACCAACCACATATCAGACGGAGAATTCAAAACTATGAAGCTCCTAAACAGTTTGTTTTGTCTTCGTCCAGACTGTTTCATGTATCTTACGAAAACGACAAATGGGGGTACCAAAGGTTTAGAGGCACTTAGAACCAATTACAATATTTTTAGCAATGGGCAGACCACAATGTTGAATAGGGTTTTCCGCTCCTGATGATGACATGTATCTTCGTCTATATGCTCAAATATTAATATCGTATGTGTCTGATTAGATATCTAAATAGTTTTTGCCATCGCATTCGACATTGTCATGTAAGTTGCTCTGTATATGCTCAATGTCGATGGATATAAGACAATAATGTGTTTAGTAGAGCTAAATATTCTGCACATCGCTTTCGAACATGGAGTCTTCCATTTGGAGATATCAAAGTAATGTAGCCGCTAGATCTTCCACTATAAATAGTTTTTAAGAGTTTACTCAAGCTATGCATCGCATATCAGTGCTCACGCTCAAATCCATGGGTGCAATACAAGTTCCAACATTTCTCTTATTACTAACCTCACTGTGCTGTTCGGCGGCAGCACCACCGTTCGGCTACCGCTCCACACTCACTCACGTCGACTCCCATGGCGCCTTCACCAAGGCAGAGCTCATGCGCCGGGCCACGCACAGAAGCCGCCACCGAGCGTCCACGAGGTCTACCAGCTCGGATGCTGGTCCCGCCAGGGCCCGCCCGGTGAAGCCGAGTACCTGATGGAGCTCGCCATCGGGACGCCGCCGGTGCCGTTCGTCGCCCTTGCCGACACTGGGAGCGACGTCACTTGGACGCAGTGCAAGCCGTGCAAGCTCTGCTTCCCGCAGGACACGCCCATCTACGACACGGCCACCTCGTCAAGCTTCTCCCCGTGCCATGCGCCAGCGCCACCTGCAGGACCAACTGGGGCCTCAGCTGCACCGCTAAATCAACCTGCAGGTACCGCGTCGATTACGATGATGGCGCGTACTCAGCTGGCGTCCTAGGCACGGAGACGATCACGTTCGGGTCTAGCCCCAGTCCACCCGGCGTCGCCGTCGGTGGCATCGCGTTCGGCTGCGGCGTCGACAACGGCGGCCTCTCATACAACTCCACCGGCACGGTCGGACTTGGCCGTGGAGGTCTGTCCCTCGTGGCACAGCTTGGGGTCGGCAAGTTCTCCTACTGCCTCACCGACTTCTTCAACACCAGTCTGAGCAGCCCAGTGTTGTTCGGCTCCCTCGCCGAGCTGGCACCCGGCACCGGCGGCACCGCTGTGCAGTCGACACCGCTTGTGGAGAACCCGTACAGTCCGTCTTCGTACTATGTCTCCCTCAAGGGCATATCGCTCGGCGACGCTCGCCTGCCCATCCCGAATGGCACCTTCGACCTGCGCGACGACGGCTCTGGGGGCATGATCGTGGATTCCGGCACCACCTACACGGCCCTCGCGGAAAGTGCTTTCAGGATCGTGGTGGACCACGTGGCTGGCCTGCTCGGCCAGCCGGTGGTGAACGCATCCAGCCTGGACAGCCCATGTTTTCCGGCTCAGGCTGGTGAACAGGAGCTCCCAACCATGCCGGACATGGTGCTCCACTTCGCCGGCGGTGCAGATATGAGGCTGCATAGGGACAGCTACATGTACTTTGACCCGGAGTCGTCGTCGTTCTGCTTGAGCATTGATGGGACAGCGCTGCCTTATGCTTCAGTGCTGGGCAATTTCCAGCAGCAGAATATACAAATGCTGTTTGACATCACCGTAGGGCAATTGTCATTCGTGCCAACCGACTGCAGTAAGCTCTAAGGTCTGAAGCATATTATTATTGTTCTCGCTCTTCAAATTATAACGCACTCTAGCTTTTTTCTACATACATAGCTTTTTCTACGCATCTAGATATACATTATGTCTACATACACTACATGAATCCCACGCTTTTCGAGTGTCAACCTCTTTGCCGAAAGTGTTTTTCTTCGGGCACTCGGCAAAGAGCCTATTTGCCGAGTGCTAAAAAAAAAACTCGGCAAAGAAAAACACTCGGCAAAGATCTTCTTTGCCGAAAGTGTCAAATAAAAACACTTTCGGCAATGCCAAAAAAAAAAGACACTTCGGCAAAGAGCCTCTTTGCCGAGTGCTTTTTCTCGCACTCGGTAAAGCATGTTTTCAAATCTGTTTTTTGAGGCCCTAAACGAAGCTTAAATAAAAAAGTTTTCATTTACAAAGTCTCATAACTTCTCAAGCTCTACAAAGTTTATTTGGTCATTTCTTTATTTGATAAAGCATCAATAATGTTGTTCACAAAACTTAAATCTCTTTCATATCCTTTCGTAGTTTCCTAGAACTAGAAGAGAGATTAATAAGATTTTCGAACAATGTTACTAACATTTTGTCAAATAAATAAATGACCAATGTAAACTTTGTAAGTCTCCAAAAGATATGAATCTTTATAGTACGAAACTTTTTGATTTCAATTCATGTTATCATGCAAAACTAGGTCTAAAGCGCTCTCAAATTTAAAATTCGAATTTTTCAATTGACCTCGGATGAAAAAACTTCCTAAATGAAAGTGTAGATCTCAAAAAGTTATGAAACTTTGTAGTTGACAACTTTTTTTATTTAAGCTCGTTTGCGGACTCAAAAACTGGTTTGAAAAACCTGTTTTGCCGAAGTGTTTTTACACTCGGCAAAGAGGCTCTTTTGCCGAGTGTCTTTTTAGGCACTTGGCAAATCCTGTTTTCAAACCAGTTTTTGAGGACCTAAACGATTTTAAATCAAAACGTTGTCAACTACAAAGTTTCCCAACTTTTCAAGATCTACTATTTTTATTGAGGAAGTTTTTTGCATCCGAGGTCGTTTGAAAAATTCGAATTTCCGATTTAGTATAATATATGAGGAGCTAATACGCAGTCTAGACACAAGTGACAGTGTAGTGCAGTGGTAAGGCAGTAGACACGCGAGCGAGAGGTTGTGGGTTCGAATCCCACTCGCCACAAAGTGTGAATAAAGTGTCAAAAAAACTTGGAAAAAAGACCATGGTTGAGAGCAAGTGGTAGTTGTCGGTGGCGGCCTCTCTAAAAAAACAAAAAAAAAAATTGCTATTTTTTGTTTTTTTTTTCGACTTTTATCTTTGCCGAGTGTTTTTCTTTGCCAAGTGGTTTCTGGCACTCGACAAACCCGATAGCCGGCACTCGGCAAAGAATGCTTTGCCGACTATTTGTTTGCCGAGTGTGGCACTCGGCAAAGCTCTTTTGCCGAGTGCAAAGGGAACTTTGCCGAGTGCGGCGAGCACTCGGCAAAGAGAGGGATTCCTGTAGTGATACGTCATAGGAACGCCACAATATATTAGTTCTTCTGTTCCGAATAATAAATGTTTCAGCTTTTCTAAATGCATTGCTTTTGCTATATTGTACTTGTAAATCCACTATGACTATATCTATCTATCCATCTATCTATCTATACTATAAAAGAGCGAAGGAATTAGGTGGTGCCGTGTCACGATCTCATCCGTCCGATATCTATCTAGATTTCGCGATCCAACGGTCCTCGATAGGGGACCGACCTTAGGCTACAGTACAGAGTGTTTAGCTTCACTTAATCCTCCGATGTATGGCGTAAACCGGGCAGCAATAGCGCCTCCGAAACGTCGACGCCTACCCGACACGCCGCGAGCATCCCTCCCTTCCCACGGTACCCTCCGCGACGCTGCAGCAACTCCCTCACCACGCTGCTCGCCACCGGCGCCGGGGAACATCTACGACCTACTCCTGCCGCCCAGGCATCGAGATCGCTCATAACCACAACATCGTTGGTTGTTCGAGGCCTCCCCCCGCGCGACTCGCACAGACGATCGATCGCCGCACGCATGTGTCGTCAAAAAAAAAGAAACGCGATCTGCGTGCAGACCATCGCCGCCGCCCTGCCGCTACGCCGCCGCGCCGCCGGAAACCGCCGTTGCTGTGGTTCGCCGAGCCCCACGCATCTGGTTGAGCGGTGTGGAGAAGGAATTGAAAAACCTGGTCCTCGCGGCCATCGTTGAAGTCGACGTACTGCGCGCCCTTTTTCCGCACACAAAAAGCGGCGTAACTCCTGCGGTCGGGGACAGGTACGACGGCCACATCGCTGCTATTTGGTGTTTCACCTCGTGCATCCCCGCGTGACTCGCATACGAGCATTGCAGGGTGGTTCCATCTCTTCACCGGTTCCCGAGACCGGGATCGAAGCCCCCACCCAGCCTTGTCGCTGATCTCTCCCCGGCGCGAGCGCGGACTACACACGATGCGCGGTGGCAACAGAGGATCGATCGAGCAAACGCCGGATCGATCGAGGAAACGCCGGCGGCAATAGAGAATCGATCGAGCCATATCACATAAGTCAGGCTGGTTCGCTTCCTGATCACCCCCTGGGAACCAAGGCAAACGCTGCTGTTGCCATGCCAAAAATCCCGATTCAGATCCACGATTCCGTACGTCTCCCCGTCAACCGTCCTCAAAATGCCCGCTATGAGCCGTGAAGACCATGGGCAGTGGGGGCGTTCCTCGCCCTCTTCCTCGGCTTATCATCTCCGTTGTCACGGCAAGCATCGGACCTGCAGGCGGTCGAGAGCAGGGTAACCGCTCGAGCTACAGGATCCCGAACCAAGGGGCCTCCCTCTCGCATGTAGTACACATGTACATTGCAGTAGTAGACAAAGAGGCTGTTAGTCGTATTAGGGAGCAGTGAGCAGTCTTTTTTTTTTAATCTGGGGAGCAGTCTTTCTGTACGTTACGATTCAGTAATTCACAGGATACTTCAATGATGACAAGCACAAGTATAGAAACCGGGAGGATGGCTTGTTTTCGTGCCTTTCCCGTTGCAATTACGTACTAACTATTTCGTTTTCACTTTAAATTTCAGATCAGAATCGTCATGTAGATGAACTGAAATGGGGACAAATGTTATTATTTCAGATGATCATCCCTGCAAAGAGGCAATGTTTATTGGTAAGTTTAATTTAATCATAAGCTTTATGAAATTCTGATAATTTGGTGACACTTTGCAATTTTGCATCAGATAGGTAAATGAAATTTAGGGTAATTTAATTTATAACCTCCCAGTTCATTGCGTTGCTTATTTTTGCTCTAGATTTCTGGTGAGATCTTTTACTTAGAACATGGTTCAACTCTTTTGGTTTCCTGTTCTTGACACCTGTAATGCGCTCTCTGAATATTAAGCAGGATCAGCCGTGCATGAAGCCAGCGGTGGCGTTGGCATGCAGAGAACACAGGCTCGCTGATCCTATTTCTTATTGAGCTGAAGTTTCACTTTTTTCAGTGCACATCAGACATGGGAAAGTGATATTTGACTGCTAATAAGGTGCAAATTTATCTATCAACAAGGGAAAAGAATTCTTAAATTCTACATTATCGTTGTTGTTTTTCTGCAGTAATGGAAATGTTCAGAGTGTTCACAGAATCAACGTAAGTATGTCATGTTCTGAGTGTAAAATCAACTTATATCATATTGATTAATGTTGTTTTATCATGTAGTTCGTGGTAATCTTCTGAAAATAAAAAAAATTATATCATGATTTCATGAATTCTAATGTAATCAGTTACCTATAAACTCAAGGTGTGATTTACCGATTAACTTGTTCCTTGTTTCTTCTTTATTAATATTTTCCATTTATTTATATTTATATTATCTTATATTCTTTTAATAAATAGACATATTTACCATCTTAAATAAATTATAAACAAGTCAAAAAAATATGTTTAGGAACATATAGTCATAGCCATGACGCCAGCGTCGACACGTACATTGGTGAGAAGCTCCCTGACATTGCTGTGACGTCTAGCTCTCCTTCCTCCTCCCAGCCAAGAGATCACCCCTCCTTTCATTAAGATTGAGAATGGGCTTCAGTGGAATTTGTGATGCAGTTAATCTTGTGACCCATTACTTAATTGGGGATCAAAGTTTCTATGCTATATATGTGCAGATCCAAATCAAGAATTATAGCTTCAGTTTTATGATGTTCGGTTTTCAACTAATTTAGATAATTAATTATATGTCCCAGTTTATGGCTTTTTATCCTTATGCACAATGTGACCAATAATGACAGTTCATTCATATATTAGGGTTTATATTGGAGCTCTCTATGGAGGTGTATAGAAATACATTCCTCCATTCCTTAAATGTGTTAGCTTGCATTTATATTTTTTTTCCAATTCTTTGTTGTTTTATGAAACTTATGTTCCATTTTAAGAAATGTAACAGGACATCAAAAAGAAGCGAGAGGAGGGAAGGACTTCGAATCGGCAAACAACAAAATTATGGTGAGCTATTCCTTTCAACCAATTTTTTATATTGTAACACCGAAAGTGTTTCAAATGGCAATTATATTCCTCAGATTATTTGGGATCACATCATTATTTAGCTCCACCATATGTAACTTGAATTACCTAATGTTGATCTTTGCATTTTCTTTACAAAAGTTTCTGAACAATTTTGGTAAAATACTAAGATAGTATAACATTGGTTCTATAAACGAGAACTATACTTTCAAACATTTTTTACTATCATCTAAAGCCTGTTTCTGCAACTGATGCTACAGTAATCGTTGGACTTAAGTTAGCAGCAAAGATCTAACAGACTAGCATGCAAAAGGAGGATTACATCTCAGGAACTGACCCTGCAGTTGCAGGTCTCTTTTTAGATTGTGGTTGATGATTCCCTGTTATTATGTTGACAATGTTTTAGAACATTTGTATTCAACAACAAAATTTTGTTTATTTTATCTTTTGTGCATAAATATCAAAAAAAATTGTTATAAAAAAGAATAGCCACATGTGACAACGTGCATGTCGCATTTGTGCATATATATTTAATATATTTTACATGAGACATGAATCAACTTCTCCATTCCAAAATGAATTGGCTTCTCAAAGTTGAAAAAATGAATTAGCTTCTCAATGGTTTTATTGTCGTTGCTTGATATTGCATAATTGTGTTTTTTAGGCACGTGCATGTCGCGTGCATTTCCACTCAGTAAAAAAAAAAAGAAAAATTATGTGGTTGTTTCGGGAGGAGAAAACAAGTGGATTCTGGAACGTCGGATCTGGCAGACGACGTTCTATGGGTGGTTGGATCTGGCTTTGCTTTTGATGGCAGGTCCAGCTCCACAGCGCTTGGCCCGTGTACCCGTACTACGACAGATGAAGCCACGCCACCTAGCCAACCTCCGGCACCGCCCCCACAGACCCAAGACGGCCCCTCCGCCGCCACCCCTACCCCTCTCACCCTGCCCCCATCCCCCCCCCCTCCGGAGCCGCTATATGCACGTGGCACTGGTGCATGGAACGTGGGATAAGCTTGACCAGACAGCCTTGTCGTAGACAGGCGTGTCCTGTGGGGAAGGAGAGCTAGCACGGCTTGCAGTGCGTCCAGGTGAGGTCACTGCCGGTGACGGCAAGACAACGAATGGCACCAGCGGCGTCTCAATGGCGAGCTCCATGAGGTTCTCGGCTTGGCGGAGCGGATCCTGGCGGGGCCGGCCTTCAAGCTAGTAGACATTATGGAATAACGTGGCATGTAGTATCTTGGATGCTCAGTACCAGCTTCTGTGTGTCCCGTCGCATGAGTTGTGCCTTGGTCAAGCCGCGCCATGGGAGTTAATGTTAGTCGCAAACTCAATGAGGTAATCGTAAGTGAGCATGGAGGATGGTGGTTTCAAAAACCACCACGGTAAATCTTTTTTTAGTAGTGCCAATTCCGCAATATATAGCGAATGGTTTGGGAGCTTCAACCTAGAGGACTTGATAAAATCATCATTAGCAGCTGAGTCGTGATTATTATTCATTGTTCATTACTTCCTCCAATCGAATTATAAGGCATTTCAAGAATCTTGAAGAGTCAAATTTAGGATGTCAAGTAAGTATTATTAGATTCTTTGTTAAATATATTTTCATAATATATCTATTTGATCTCACAAATCTTTTTAATTCTCTTTATAATTTTGGCAAAACTTGAGATCATTTGACTCTTCAAAATTCTTGGAATGCCTTATCAATTGGAATGGAGGGAGAATAAATTTATCATTTTACCCTCGATTAAATAAAAAACTATGAAAAAAATAATTACCACTTCTATTTTTAATCATAATTCCATCATTTTTGGAGGCGTCGAGAAGCGTTATGGTGCATATATGGGTCCACTGACATAGACACATTTAACGCTTCCACACCTCCCTCATTGACGCTTCTCAACGGCTTCCATCATATGGGTCCATCAATCATAGACACATCTAATGCTTACTGACGCCTCCCAACCATAAAACAATATAAATATATATGGATGCTTGTAGAGGATAACGCACACATTTGTATTCCACATATATCCTCTTAAATCTTATTATCACCTTCACTCTTTTATTACACAGTGGGGTTTCTGGGTATTGTAAGATGTGCAAGATCCATAGAGATCACTGGGGAGAGATTTCACGTTAGGACCTACAATAGCATTATTTGCGACATTCTTTCTTCAATGCACCATGTAAATCTCCATTTGGAGAGCTATTCTAATAAAATTTGCTCTGTCTAAATCACCACCTCGTCAAGATACATGATAGGACCTATAACAGCATATTGTATTATTATTGCTCTCGCTCTTTCAATCAAATTATAATGCACGCTAGTTGCTCTATATGGGCATGTATATCCTAAGACAGCCGATGATCAACAACCAATGTAAGCTCTATATGTAATTTGGGCCATGCATGCAAAGGTATACCAGTGATGACACATGAGCTCACGGAGAATTCAAAACAAGGCACCTTCTTGAACACTTTGTTTTGTCTTCGTTCAGATTCTTTCATGTATTTTACACCAACGACAAATGGTGGTACCATAGGTTTAGAGGCTGAAGCAGTGCCAAGTAGTAGTTTCACACTTAGAACCAATTACATTTGTAATGGGCAGTTGATTTCCTGACTATGACATCTACGTCTATGTGCTCAAGATTGATAACGTGAGATGTCTTGTTAGATTTCTAAATATTTTATGCCATAGCATTCGACAATTCTTTTTCAGGATCCAGTGAATACCGTTGTCATTTGACTCGTGTCATTTTGCGATTGTCGTTTAATTATTCTGATGACGATCCTGATGACCATACATTTAGATTTCTAAATATTTGGTGCCGTCGCATTCGACAAGCTTTTTCAGGATCCAGTAGTTACTGTTGTCGTTTAATTTGTGTCATCGTGCAATTGTCAGAGTGTCTCTATGCTACATAACGGAATGATGACGATCCGGATGATCATATACTGAGATTTCTAAAAATTCTATGGCACTGCATCCGACAAGTTTTTTCTGGATCCAGTAGTTACTATTATCATTTAATATGTGTCATGCAGCGATTGTAAACAGCCACAACAGCGCCACATAATCAAAATGTAATAAATAAAAAGATAATAAATAAGGTTAGACTCTATGATAGAGTCTGCACTGTGAGTGCCCTTATCATTTAATCTGTGTCGTGCAGCAATTGTAAAACATAATGATGACGACCGTGATGACCATATATATATGTGTGTCTGTAGTATATGCACTAGATCGATGCATAGAGCAGAATATGTTTGGTAGAGCTAAATACTGTGCACATCCCTTTCAGTGCTCATGCCGTAAGAACGTGCAATGTCGATCTTCCAAGTGGAAGATATCAAAGTAACTTAACCGCTAGCGCGGTGTTCATCTATAAATAGCTTTGCAAGTTTGAACATGAAGCTCAACCAGATCCAACAGCTCTTACTTAGATATTTCTCAAGCTAAGCTACGCATCGGTTATCCGAGCTCATGCTCAGATCAAGGGTACAATGCAATTCCCAGCATTACTCTTTTTACTAGCCTCGTCACTGTGCTGTTTCGGCACCGTCATCGGCTTCGCTCCGCGCTCACCCATATTGACTCCCCATGGCAGCTTCAGCAAGGCAGAGCTCATCGCGCCCGAGCCGCGCGCGAAGCCGCCACAGAGCACTCCACACAGCGTTATTCCACATTGTCTACGGCACCGGATGCTGCGCCCTACAAGGATGCACTCCGGCCAATCCGAAATACCTCATGGAGCTCACCATTGGTGCGCCACCAGTGCCGTTCATCGCCCTTTGCCGACACCGTAGCGTTGTCACCTGGGCGCCAATGCAAGCCATGCAAGCTTTGCTTCCCGGGACACGCCCATCTACGACGCTGCCACGTCATCAAGCTTCTCCCATGCCATGCGCCAGGCGCTGCGTGTGGGGCTGTGCGGGGCGCAAATACCGACCGGCGGCTCACCCTGCAGGTACCGCTGTTAGCCCCACGGCGATGGCGCCTACTCAGCCGGGCGCCCTGGGCACAGAGACGTTCACGTTCGGCTCTAGCCTCAATGCGCCTGGCATCTCCGTGGACGGCATCGCGTTCGGCTGCGGCATTGACAACGGCGGTGCCCGTTGAACTCCACCGGCACCATTGGTTTGGGCCGCGGGGACCTGTCCCTTGTGGCGCAGCTTGGCCTCGCAAGTTCTCCTATTGCCTCACGGACTTCTTCAACTCCAGTCTTGGCAGCCCCCGTGTTGTTCCGGCTCCCTCGCCGAAGTTGGTATCATCACCAAGCGCCGACGATGCTTTTTCGTCGTACAGTCGACGCCGCTTTTTGCAGAGCCTGATCTACCCATGGCTATACTACGTCTCCTCAAGGGCATATCACTTGGCGATGCTCAGCCTGCCCATCCCGAATGGCACCTTCGACCTGCGCGAAGACGGATCTGGGGGCATGATCGTGGATTCCGGCACCACATTCACGGCCCCGCGGGAAAGTGCTTTCAGGGTGGTGGTCGCCCACGTGGCGGCGTGCTCGGCCAGCCGGTGGTGAACGCCTCCAGCCTGGACAGTCCATGTTTTCCGGCTCAGGCTGGTGAACAGGAGCTCCCGGACATGCTGGACATGGTGCTCCACTTCGCCGGCGGTGCAGATATGAGGCTGCATAGGGACAACTACATGTACTTTGACCCGGAGTCGTCGTCGTTCTGCTTGACCATTGTTGGGACAGCGCTACCATATGCTTCAGTGCTTGGCAATTTCCAACAGCAGAATATACAGATGCTGTTTTGACATCACCGTAGGGCAATTGTCATTCATGCCAACCGACTGCAGTAAGCTCTAAGGTCTGAAGAATATTGTATTATTATTGCTCTCCCTCTTTTCAAATTATATACAAATGCTATGCATCTAGATATGATGGGTGGTATTCTTGTTGCTAAATAAGCTAAATCCGATACTGAAAAAAGATGACATCTAACATTGTAACACCATTTAAGTGCTCCATGAAATTGAGTAGCGTACATGCATGTATATATGTTTTGTGGAACCAACTAATCATTTTGACATTTTTTTCCCTCAGTACAGTGATAAATAATCTTATATATATGCATGAAAAAAAAAGCTTTCTGGTCTCTCAACCATGATTGTCCAGCTTATGTTGAAGACCATGCTTCAAAGTGGAAATGATAAATTCCTTGTTGTTGATTTTCTCAAAATAATGAGATTATATATTGTAGTTGTAAGCCTGCCCTTTCTAGTGTAACTTGACGAATCGGACAACTCGGTTTATATTTTTGAATGTAAAGGCACAAATGCTATTTTTTTCCCTTCGACAGCGATGGAGCAGCGCATCTAGCAGGATGTAGGTCCATTCCAAAAATGTCTGAACCGCTTGCCGTTTTTTCATTAACAAGAATAAAGGTGAAACAAAGTTTGATATTAGTAAACTACATAGTTACCTAGACCCACCTATGCTACTGGAATCATAAACAAGCATTACATTGTGACAAATTTTGGACAAATAGCAGCTAAA
>JADLZK010011478.1:0-103767 GCA_015847255.1 Hyparrhenia diplandra
TTATGCCTTTGCATGGGATCTTCGCTCATATGGAGGGCTCTAGTTATTAGCGGTAGCTAGAGTTGTAATCAATAGTATAGACTTGGTGTCTAGGCTATAGGTTACTGAGGTTGCGCCCAAACCTACGGATAGTTGTGGTAGCTGTTGGTATTTCTTAGCGTAGCGGCAAAGTCAAAGCGCACGGAAAGTACCGTTGTAGCACTTCACCCCGAAGTGTTCGGGTATCGAATATCCACGAGGAACGGGCGCTAAGTCCGCTCTACCTATCTATCGAGGGTCAAGCATAGGAGGTGAACGTGGAAGTGATGTGTTCCTTCAAGACTTAGACTAAGTGGGGGCTACTCTTTCTATTAGCGAGAATTACTTCGGGCACCGGGTTGCACTTGGTCCGCCAAGCGATCTTGCGGTCTACAGCTCTACTACGCAACCGGACGTGGAGGAATACAATGGGCTTAATAGGGCTGTCACCACCTATCCCCTACCTCACTACCTACCGTGGGTTGCTAAGCAAACGAGGGTGATTCATAACTTAGACACCACGCCTACGTTACTTGTCACTACTCTAGCGTCGATCGGGGTATCCGTCTTCATCGGGGACCCTCTACTAGAGCATTTCTGGGAAGGTAAACAACGATCCCGTAATCTCGACAAAATAAATGATAGCGTGGAACTTAAGAATGGTGGCGAAGGTAAGACACGAATATCTTTCACCAAGCCGAAAGATTACCCGCAGAGGTACAAGGTATGGAGGCGGGGAGCCGGCAGGTCCGGCACTCCGACGGCCCGGATGGGCGTCGCAAATCCTTACGCCGCACAAGACCGCGGGGGTCGCTACTCCTCCTCTCTCTCTCTCTACCTTTCACTCTCTCACTCCCTTTCGAGTGTCTTGGCACTCTCTAAACCACCCTATGTGTGAGGCGTGGAGTGTAATTCTGAAGGAATGTGGGGTGAGTGATGGATCACATGGTGAAGTGTGTGATGGAAAGTGTGATCCTTTATTGAATGATGTGAATTGGTGAATTCGTGAGTTACAAAGAGAGGCAAGGGCCTCTTTATATAGGGAAAGCAAGAGAGAAATGGAGGGTTCTCCTTGTTCTAGGGGACTTTCGGGAGTTTTGGCGGGAGTCTTTGGCGCCATCGCGAAAAACACCTTCATGCACCGCCTCTTCTCCTTCGGACGCTTGGTCAAGGCAAAAGCGCGGCGGGATCGGGGCGGCCACGGCGGGCGCCGCGGGTGGGGGGCGCCCGCCGCAGGTTTGGCCCGCCTCGCGCTGGCTTTTGCGGGTGGGCTTGTGGCCCATTGTAGGTTGTGCCCCCCGAGGGTGCTTTGGTCCGATTCGCGTTGGTTTTGGCACGGTGGCATTCCCCTTGTCCAAAGTGTTGTTCGATGTGCGCTTTCCTCTACCTTTTAATGTACTTTTACCCATTTTCACGTTTATGCACGCAAAACATATTTTCTTGAATACAAGTGGAACTAGATTAATAGCAAAAGTTTTGTGTGGCAATAGTACGTTATTTTGCTATGTCATATGCCTAAGTTGGCGGTATAATTTGTATGATAGTGACCGCCAACAACTCCCCCACACTTAGTCTTTACTCGTCCTCGAGTAAAGTGCAAGACTAGGCGGGTTTACCTCCAGTGAAATAAAATCTGCATACAAGTTATTTCAAGCTTCACCTGCACTTGTGAAATTTTGATGTGTCTACCATATTGATCTTGGGTAATTGAATTATGGAACAACATGGATTCAAATCCTCTTGCTTGAGATAAGTGCGCGGGAACTTGGGTTTTCATATGATTTTGAAAATGTAAATATAGCCTTGCTCCTCGAATGATTCACTCGGATCACTCAAATATTTGTGTCTGGTTCCTCACCGAGGCATATGAGAGTTTTGCCTTCTTTCTTTTCTACTTCTAAAAAGCTTATATGGATCTTTGGGTCGGGAAAAGATATGAGGGCATACTTACTCTGCATATATTGCTAGGCCAAAGCTTGGATCCAAGGAGAAGGATGGCATACCTCTAGATCAAGAAGTGCATGTGTGTGGATATGATATAGTGGAACCTATACTATACTCCTTGATATGAGTGATCTCTCTCTTATGAAAACTTTATTCTTGAGAACATGGCTATCTTTTTGCATGAGCCTTCATGTGCTCATCTTTTTTTTTTTCCGTTGAACTCTTGGACCTTCATGTGTCTAACTTTTTTTTCATGGGACCTTCATGTGTCCCTATATTTTTTTTTCATAGCCATGTCTCTTTGAACCACAAAATATAGAGAGATCACTATCCGGTAGAGCATGGAGTATTTTATTTCTAAGATGTCTCTTTTTTTTGTCTACTCCCAATGTAGGAGCAAGGAGCTTTTTGTATGGTGGATGGAAGCATGTTTTAGCGTATTCCTAGGGTAGGAATAGCTGGTATATGTGGAGTGTACGTGTTCTTGATCTCGGGGCATGACAACTATCTCAACAAGGGTCAACAAGACTTGGCACAAGCTCAATGCAAAGATAAGTAGCATATGTGTAAGAGTTTTTGCACTTGATAAACTTGATATGGCTCGTAGGAATTTTGCATATCATTGAGGAGCATGCTATTTGAATTTTGAAAACAAATCCCAAGTTCATATAAAAGAGCAAGGTTCAAATCATCCGGCTATATCACATATTCCAATTACTTAGATAACATGGGGTCCCTATGATAGATAGTTCACAAGGCATAGGAATATTAGCGAGGAATAAAGAGTATGCAAATTTTTATCAAAGGATAGCATGGAGATGGGGCCTCAAAAGCTTTGTATTTTTGATATGTTCAAAATTAAACTTCAAGACCCTTTTTTTTTTGGGAGATGTAAGGGCGAGAGCTGCACAAACCACCGTTTAAAGATGAAGGAGTTAATGGTAGTCGTTCGTCTTGTCCTTCTCCATCATGAATTGCTCGATGATTGTGCATTGTGTTGGGGAGATCTCGGAAGTTTGTTCATTGTGTTTGAGAGATCTCCCCACACTTGGTCTTGTACTGGTTTTAAAAAAAAAACAAGAAAACAAAACAAAAGAAAAACACATGGCTCTACGGTATGAACACCGTAGAGCCTTTATTGAGATTATTTATTTATTTTATTTATTTATTATTTATATTTTTATTTATTGTTTATTTATTTTTTTACTTTTATTCATTCACCTCATCATCACTCAAGCAAGGCTCATATAAAGAAGCAAAGTGTAAAACATAGCCTTGATTCATCTCCAACATAAGATACTCCCAAAGATCATGACAACAAAGCTCTAAGTTCATTAACCAAACTCTGACACCATGTTAAAGTTTGATTAAAGAAGATCAATTTACCCTAAGCACCATGCTTAATGTCAAAGACCTATAGATGCATTACACGTGCACGTGTAAATGTACCCAAACTCAAAGCATATGTCAAAAACCGGGGAGGTAGGAATTTGTGTGACCGTATGGAGGTAAAAATGAGTAAGAGTGTTGGTGAACATTTATTTCCTTTGCGTACCTGGATATACGTACCGGCAACATTTGAGGATGAAACGTCGAGGTTGATGTTGCGGTTGCATGATGGCTTTGTCTAGGTGTACCATAAGACTAGGCCCACACACACAAATTTGTGTGTACGGGCCATGGGTCTTGATGGTAGCGACAAAGGATGAGAGCGAACTCATCTTGCTTGTGGAAGCAATGATGAGTGGAGTCAGCGACACTTTGGTATGTACCTTCACCATGTGGGGCCAACCTGCTCCTCTCTTCTCTTATTGACTTTTTTCTATTCTATTATATATATATTTTTCTTTTCACTATTTTTTTTTCATCTATATTCTTTTTTTTTATATATAATTCTTCTCTCTCTTTCTTCTTTTTTTTTTTCTTTTCTTTCTTCTCCTTTTTTTTTAAAGGCAAAGCGGGGTGACATCATCTTTTATTCTCCATTTTTTTTTATGACGCCTTGGTGTATGGAACTTGAGGTTTTCACCATCTTTCCCCCACACTTGGACTTTTGTGCAAAAGTCAAGTGTGCAAAGTCCGGGTCTCCTTCTGAGTGTGTTCCACCATCCATAAGCATCAAAGTTTTTTTTTTTTTTTGTGCTGATGTCGGCCCCATGTTTTCAAGCATCACATGCCTCTTTTGATCCTCTTAATCGATCTCCACCGAAATGGTTAGCGACAAGAATACCCGAAGGTGCATACTAACTTGATAACATGCTCTTGCTTTTATTAATAAGGGGAAAAGAAAAACCCTTTTTTTTTATGATAACAACAAGAGAGAATTATTCATTCTTTTTTTTTTTACGGTCCGGGTTATCTCCCCCGATTGCTTTTGTTTATGGTCATAAGCTTGACCGCGGGAATTCTTCTTGCAGCTATGAAAGGTGGTGAAGTTCCGGGCTCACCACTAAGAAGTTAGCATTACGCTTAAGCTACAAGGTGCCATCGTGCCACTACAAGATCGACAAAACTTGTGATAGGCGAAGTCATCCACAACCATCCTCTTGAAAAGTTTGTGAATGAGGATTAAGAGAAGGTTGGGGTCCTCGTAGGGGCACGTGGTCGAAAGCGAGACAACTCTAGAGATCCAAAAGGTGAGCATGAAACGTGAGGGATCTTAAAAGAAAACTTTTCATGCTCCTTAGCGGTTTCTATCTTGGTCTCTAGAGTTGGTGCCTCGGGCATGTCCATGGCGCATGAGTTCTTATCCTCAAAGGTATGTCATGAAGGACAACTAGATTAATAGCAAAGGTTTGTGTGGCAATAGTACGTTATTTTGCTATGTCATATGACTAAGTTGGCGGTATAATTTGTATGATAGTGACCGCCAACAGTAGCCCCAGAGGTGACAGCTCTGACCGGCCGATGTAGTCCACCACGTACGGGTTGGTGTTTCATAGAGCTTTTTGGCGGCCTTCCCCCGGCTACCCCTTCCCAGTCTATTCGAGAGCCGGAAAGGTACCGTTGCTCCAAAGTGCATTGGTATGATTGCTATCAAAGAACCAAAGTAATAGAGAAGTACGTAGGAACCTTGATCTGTCCCGCTGTCCTCTCAACTTGCTAGCTACACATTCATCATGGGATTCTCTTGTGTGTGATATTATTCATAACTCCTACCATATATCGGTTACCCCATCACTTTAGTCTAGTGGTTTGCTAAGTTAGTAGATGTATGATTGTGAGTTATTAGAATTCTTTAGCCAAAGCTTCCCCTGTGGATATGATACTCTAGAATACTCTCCTAGGGAAAAGCTACAATGGTATTCTCAGGCGCGGCGCGGAACCTTCTTATTCTTTTAGCACTTAATAATTACCAACAAGCTTTTTTGGCGCCGTTCTTGGGGAAGCAATTGGCGTAAAGATTTTAATAATGATCTTGATGTACGCTAATTTAGTGTATCACTAGCTTTAGTAGGATTACCCTTGTTACGTTGAGTTGTGGAATAAACGGGACAAAAGATGTCGTTGCGACCTTTCAGGCAAGATTCCACAAGAAAAGAAGAAAGATTGAAGAACCCGGGGTGCCTAATCATTCAAGATTCATCAACATGGGAACCCTGCTATCTCAAGGTATGTATTTAAATATATATTATTCTAACCATGTATAGATTGGAGAAGAAGTCGCCGTCACAAGAATTCAATGCACACATCTCAAGTGACGTACATAGAGAAGCCGCACATTGTGGTAAGTATGATCAATAAAGGTGAGAAAGTCTTGCTCATGGACTATAAATTGATTGAGTAGTTATCATTTAATTCTTGCATTACATTGCATGTTTACTTATTGCATTGCATGTTTACTTTAATCCATGCATTCGCTCCATTTAGTTTATGTTTTCTCATAGTAGATCCATTGCATGTGTAGTCCTTTGCATACATATATGTCATTTGCATCTAAAAAATATATATATATATATATCCTCACCATGATCATGCTCTTACATCTCGATTTGAATAAATCTCTATAGTGCTTTCATGCTACTCTTGTGTCCGCTATAGGATGCTTTGGTTTAGAAGTATTGCAAGGATACTTCTAAAGGTTTTTAAATTAAGCGTGGTGCTTAGGTTAAAATGCCTTCCTTAATTAAATTAGACATGGAGTCTAGTTTGGTTATTGAACTAAGAATTGCTTGTGTAGATATTGGCTATTGTGTTGGACTAACCCATGCAGAAAACTCTCAAATCCAATTCGGGTAAGTCAAGAGATGAACTCAGATCAGAGATGAAGCAAGGCATATGATGAACTCTAATCTTGTGCAAAAGGAGGCTCGGCTCATTCATCATTGAAGAACTGTAAGTATCAACATTCACTTGGTCTTTTGCTACAAGTTACCTTTGCCTTGAGCCATACTAGAGTGCAGCCATAAACAAAATTTGTTCTAAGACATGAGGAATAAAATCTGTGCTAAGAGTAAACAAAGAACCACCTTTTCATTAGCATAGATGAGATCTTATGAACTTTGGACAACAACCCCTACTTCAACCATGTTGTATTCCCTCGGGTATGTGTCCATTAACATTTTGCAGGAAAAGATTATGCTAAGTCTATTCATAGAGTGAAATGAACCTGCGAACCAGACCACCACTTTAGAGATGGAACAAAGAATGACATTAGTGTCATACATGAGAAAAGCTCTCACTCGAAGGAAGTGGATGGACAAAGCAACCGGCCACAAGAACATCAAAGACAGGAAGGCTTGAGCATGGGGGAGGAAGGTCGATTCCACTAAAGATCATCCGACATACTCCTCCTCTTCTCAAGCTCCCATCACTCGACATGCCGCTTTGCAATCCCTCTACTCACTATTACTTTATCCCTCTAAGTTTGATTGGTTAATAAATGTCATATATCAAAATCAAACATAAGGTACATAAAAAAAATCTACTAGAGAAAAAGCAATGGTGAGCAAATGCTAATTAAAATATCCAACCAAAACTTTTTCTAGCATAGAAGCAACCTTTAGCTCCATGACAATTCTACCCTTGTTTACAATTACTTGTATATTCCTCGGGGTATATGTTGTCAACTAATACCGCAGAATAAAACCATCGGAGGAGCTAAAAGGTCCTAGCACAATTTAAAGAATAAGAAAGAAAGGATGATGCAATAAAAGAGATAAGTGAGGAGTAAGATACACAAGAGGCCAAAGAAGGAAAGCTTCGAAAGGCAAGAAAAGGACCACCACAAGGTGTTACGATCTTTGTCACACTCCAATATAAGGTAACATCTTGAGGTAAGTTTTCATTAATTAAGCTTTACCTTAAGTATGGCTTGTTCATAAATAAAGAAGAAAACATGTTAGAGTAACAACCTTTCTTGATCCAACTTTTTTAGCTCAACATGTTTTGTTTCTTTTAAGTGTTCCTACCACCGATCTCTTGATCTCATAGTCCAAATCATGTAAACCAAAATGTTGCTCACCTTGCTTTGGAAGAACATAATCAATATCATGCCTTCGATACTTCATGCATAGATAAGAAAACCTTTCAAAGAGTCAAGGAGTTTGATTCAATTTGCCAATGTTTTAACCACAAACAATCATTCTCAATCTTTCGATCTTGTCACCCAAGTTAGGTTTAAGCAAAGCATATAAGAAGTCAACTCTATCTTGTTTATTGTGCCTATGGTTAGAGAAGAATGAATGAAGTTTGGTTCTATTGGTGTTTTCCCACCAACAGAGCCCCATGTTGTTGTCGGGAAGCAATTGGCGTAAAGATTTTAATAATGATCTTGATGTACGCTAATTTAGTGTATCACTAGCTTTAGTAGGATTACCCTTGTTTACGTTGAGTTGTGGAATAGACAGGGACAAAAGATGCCGTTGTGACCTTAGGCAAGATTCCACGAGAAAAGAAAAGAAGAAAGATTGAAGAACCTAGGGTGCCCGATCAAGTCAAGATTCATCAACATTGGAACCCCTGTTATCTCAAGGTATGTATTTAAATATATTATTCTAACCATGTATAGATTAGAGAAGAAGTCGCCGTCACAAGAATTCAATGACACATCTAAAGTGACGTACATAGAAGCTGCACCTCACAGTAAGTATGATCAATAAAGGTGAGATAGTCTTGCTCATGGACTCTAAACTTATTGAGTAGTTATCCTTTAAATTTCTTGCATTCATTGCATCAATTCATGCATTCACTTGGCTTAGTTTATGTTTTCTCATAGTAGATCCATCGCATGTTTAGTTCCTTGCATACATCCTTGTCATTTGCATCTAAAAATAAAAAAATATATATCCTCACCATGATCATGCTCTTTCATCTCTAATTGGATAAATCTCGTAGTACTTTCGTGCCACCTTTGTTTTTCTTTGTAGTATGCTTTGGTTTGGAAGTGCTCCATGGGTACTCCCAAAGGCTTTTAAATTAGGCGTGGTGCTTAGGTTAAAATGCCTTCCTTAATTAAATTATACATGGAGTCTAGTTTGGTTATTGAACTAAGAATTGCTTGTGTAGACATTGGATATTTTGTTGGACTAACCCCCCGCGAAAAAACTCTCAAATCCAATTCGGGTAAGTCAAGAGATGAACTCAGATTAGAGATGAAGCAAGGCATACGATGAACTCTAATCTTGTGCAAAAGGAGACTCGGCTCATTCATCATTGAAGAACTGTAAGTATCGACATTCATTTGGTCTTTGGCCACAAGTTACCTTTGCCTTGAGCCATGCTAGAGTGCAACCACAAACAAAAATGTGATATAAGACAAGATAAAATTTGTGCTAAGAGTAAACAAGGAACCATCTTTTCATTAGCATATATAAGATCTTATGAACTTTGACAACAACCCCTATTTCAACCATGTTGTATATTCCCTCGGGTATGTGTCCACTAATATTTTGCAGGAAAGGATCTGTGCTATGTCTATTCAATGAAGAAGAGTGTCATACAACACGATCTAGAAAAGCTATCACTCGAAGGAAGTGGATGGACAAAGCAACAGGCCCATAAGAACATCAAAGACAAGATGAACAACGTCTAAGGACATGGTGATTGCAACACACGACTAGGGATGGTTCAGCATTCACACTTAAAGTGTTGAGTGACAGGAAGGCTCGAGCATGGGGGAGGAAGGTCGACTCCCCTAAAGATCATCCGACATTACTCCTCCTCTTCTCAAGCTCCCGTCACTCTGACATGCTGGTTTGCAATCCCTCTACTCACTATTACTTTGTCTCTCTAAGTTTGAATAGTTAATAAATGTCATACATCAAAATCAAACTTAAGATATAATAAAATTTCCCGCTAGAGAAAAAAATAATAGTGAGCACTTCCTAATTAAAATATCCAACCAAAACTTTTTCTAGCATAGAAGCAATCTTTAGCTCCATGACAATTCTACCCTTGTTTACAATTACTTGTATATTCCTTCGGGTATCTGTTGTCAACTAATACTGCAGGAATAAAACCATCAGAGGAGCTAAAAGGTCCTAGCACAATTTGAAGAACAAGAAATAAAGGACGATGCAACAAAAGAGATAAGTGAGGAGCAAGATACACAAGAGGACAAAGAAGGAAAGCTTCGAGCAAAAGAAAAGGACCACCCCAAGGTGTTACGGTGCCGTCACATTCCAATAATGAGTTAACATCTTGAGGACACACTTTGAGCAAAAAGGTGGAGAAGCCTATCAGTCTCTCCAAAATTCAACAAGTGAATGTCTTGCAAGCATACACACTAAACAAGATGCTGCCTACGTCCAACATCAATGCTTCACTCTGACTCATAAGACCAGCAAAGAACATGGGTGACGTCGTCCTTCACCATCTCAAGGAGCACGGCCATCGATATTAGATAATACGCTCAAGGAAACGACAAGGTAAGAAGTCTCGTTCAGAGGACTTAAAACACTGAACCCTCACCGAAAGGTAAGATCGGTAGTTATTCATATTTAATGCATAGCATGTTTACGCCCTTGCATTGCATAATTATTTTCCTTTAGCATATTTACATTATAGCACTAGCCTTGCATTAGAAAAGAAAATAAATATTTGTTTGTTGCATATACATTGAAAAACTCTAAGCCCCATGTGAGTAATTTTGTGGCGTGTAACAACCCACAAGGATATTTATTGTGGTGGCATAAAAAAAATATAATAAATTTGCATGCATCATCATCCTTATTTGCATAGAAAATCCAAAAATATTAATGTTCTTTGAACTCTTTGTCTTAATGGAATTATCATAATCTTTGGCAACAAGAAGCTAAGTGGCTAAAACCACTAACGCTTAACTAGTTCCACTAGCTTTGTTGTTTATTTGAGTTCAGCAGATTCAAGGAAGAGAGACATGATAGGATGACACCATCGTCATTGTCTACCTCTACTTCCACATCACCATCAAAGACTATGTCAACATCCAAATTTTGGGGAGGGCAACCCCCATGTATCCGAGATAAGTATTCTTATACCTTATTTAATATTAGCTAGATTTGTTTGCTTTATTAGAAAGAAATAAAAAGATGCATAACTAAGGAAACCAAATAAAAAGAGTCTATCTAGTCTTTATTAAAGAGTCTTTATTAGATTGTGATAATAAAATAAACTCTGAAGATAATCTCTAGCCTTGGAGATGATGAAATAGTTGCTCCGTCGTAATTCCTTTAAAGTACCTACCTTTCAAGCTTAATTTCTCTCGAGCTTTTAATGCAACTGCTTTGACTTGAGATTTGCTCGAACCTGAAACCCGTGGGTAGCAAATGCTTGCTCAAGTCTAGGTGATTGACGGATATGATATATGAGAGTCTAATTTGCTATTTATCTTACTCCTAGTGATACTAGATTTCGGAGATTTATCTTTTGAAAATTAAAGTGCACATGATAAGTTCTTGTGTGACAAGAGTGTTGAACCTCCTACCACGACCATATATACATGCTCCCTAGATTAGGAAAACCTTTTGATATATATATATATAGGCTGCTTGCTTTGCATTGAGTTTGTTCAATCTTTGTCGACCCTTAGAAACTTGTCATCCGATCATGCACACTCCACCCCGCCCCCTCTACCCCACTTGCATTTATGCTACTTCTACCCGGAAGTACGCATCCACAAAGCATCCACCAAATATCCACCAAAAGTGTTCTACTCCTACCCTGGAATAGAGCAACCAAAAATATTCCCTACACCTATCCACTTAGCCAATATTTTATAAAGCTCCATTGTTCTTGTCTATCTCTCAAAAGTTTATTGTAAAAGAGACTTGGATTGTATAAAAAAAAAAAGAGAAAAGAAGAGAAAAAAAAAAAAGTGAATAAAGGAGAGTTAAGAAATGGACAAGTGTCCGTAATAAAACAATGGGTACTTAGATACCCGCCTCTCTATGAAAAAAAAAAAAAAGAAAAAAAAAAAAAAAGGAAAAGAAGAAGGAAAGAAAAAGAAAGAGTATGCAACCTAGGTTCTCCCAAATATTCCCGATTCTAAAGAGAGAAGATTCCTCAAGGAGCAAAAGTAGAATTAGGTTTTCCCCTCATTGCATTCATTACACTCACCACCGCACACCTACCATCATATTCCACCATACACATGCATCACTTGATCGGTATGACTCGTGACTTTGGATCCATTGCTTGAACTTACAATATATGCCTAGCAAGTAGATTTAGTTTTCTCTCACCTATGAGCTGCAGATATAAGCCTTAGATATAGAGAGAGAAGAAGGCATAGTGTCCTACTGCCTTATTCCAAAAATACCACATATTATGAGAGAAAGGGCAACACAACATTATTGCCTAAGTGAGGATCCACAAATGCCACCAATGAGAGACTTGAGAGGGTCATACAAAAGGAACTTTGAGTTTTATTTTGAAAACTTGCAAAAAAACTCGAATGAAGGTTGAAGCGAAGAGTTTGAGACATGGTGCTTGACTTGATTGTTCTATCTTTCAATTGCCCAAGATCCTAAGAAAAGGCTATAAGCTCCACGGTTAAAGGTAATATGGGTAAGTTGAAGGTTGAAAAAGTTTATTCTAATATAGAGGAGAAATTTTGTTTGAAAGCATGTGTACTTTTGAGGTGTGAAAGCGTTGTAGCAACTCCTGATCCAACCCTAACTATAAATATAATTTTGCTAGGGACTAGCAAAGGGTAAGCCTGGGGGAACTTGTTGACACCTGTTATAGCATAATATTAATAGTCAACTAAACATGAAATAAGGGCTTAAAATGATTATCAACATAGACTAGGGGCTTTACTAGCATAATTCCACGAGCTTTGGTGATTTATATCTTTACAGGGATTAAACAGATAAAAGCAGGTAAAAACCTAGAGTTTGCATCCCATACAATGAAGAGACGTGACCGTGAGGCAACTCAATCCGAAAAGTGGATTAAAACATTCTAGAAGACACCAGAAGACACCAGGAGGAAGAAGAACACACCAGGACACAGAGTCCTGGCGATCGCCGCCTCTGATCCTGGCGATCGCCAGGATGGGTCCACCTGTCAGCCTCAGCTTCGGAGGTCGGTTTCTAACCGCCATTGAGGAGAGATCTACACCGTTGCCAAGGTCGGTTTGATCCAAGGGCTACGATGCATCCAATGGAAGATTCTAGAACATGACCTGCAGGATGAATTCGGCCCAAATCAGAATTCGGCCCATCTAAGCCTATGTGCATTATCATAATACATGGTCGAGGGTTTAGTACCATATTGCTTGCTAAAGGTGGAGGTAGGCCAGGAGACCCCTATATAACAAGACCCCTGCCCCCTGGGTGAAACCCTAATTCATTTTATTCATTATCTCTTGACCTGTTGGTCATGGAGGTGTCCCAATGTGAGGACAACCTCTCCCCCACACTAGAGAATTAGGGCTAGACTCTCCAATGTAGTAGATTAGCAACTAGAGAGTTAGGGAGAGCGGAGCTATGCTCTGGTTCTGGAGATGTCTACAGAGTTTGGTATGTCTTGTATCCTTTCTTTGTAAGACTTATGATTCATATATTTATCTTCTCTATTTACTTCCATGTCTTTAATATATTTGGTTAGTATAGTTATTATGCCTTTGCATGGGATCTCTGCTCATATTGAGGGCTCTAGTTATTTGCGGTAGCTAGAGTTGTAATCAATTGTATAGACTTGGTGTCTAGGCTATAGGTTACCTGAGGTTGCGCCCAAACCTACGGATAGTTGTGGTAGCCCCAGAGGTGACAGCTCTGACCGGCCGATGTAGTCCACCACGTACGGGTTGGTGTTTCGTAGAGCTTTTTGGCGGCCTTCCCCCGGCTACCCCTTCCCAGTCTATTCGAGAGCCGGAAAGGTACCGTTGCTCCAAAGTGCATTGGTATGATTGCTATCAAAGAACCAAAGTAATAGAGAAGTACGTAGGAACCTTGATCTGTTCCGCTATCCTCTCAACTTGCTAGCTACACATTCATCATGGGATTCTCTTGTGTGTGATATTATTCATAACTCCTACCATATATCAGTTACCCCCTCACTTTAGTCTAGTGGTTTGCACTTAATAATTACCAACAGGTGCCCAAGAGTCCATGCCTCTGTGACCATCAGTGTTGCCATCATCATTACCATCATCAGGATGCCCATCATCAGGTTGGGGGGCAGAGGGGTTCACTAGCTCCACATATACCGTCCTGCAATTGACCTTGTAAATAAGCCCAAGCGCTCCTGACCTTTCTCTATTCGCCGCGGACATTGGTTCCTCAATATAGATTAACTGAGTTTCACGGATGCGGCTCTGATGGCGGCACCAGGCTGTGACAAAGAACTCCCAGTCATCCTCAATCGGAATGTCCCTCAAGTCAGATAACTCAACATGGGTGCAAGCAGAGCCAAGGATCAGTTGTGCGGTCTCCGCGTTCCTGGCATGAGCTGGAACATGGCGAATAGCCACCAATACCTTGAACCGGAAGAACTCAGAGCTGTGGCAGGATGTGCGCCGCCATTGTCGCCAGATGAGTGGCAGGCGCTGGTTACTCGGTGAGTGCAGCACACGCTGCCTATCTTCCTCGTGCCGGAAGTGCACAAGGAAATCCTCAGGCTCATGTCTTCGGACAAAGACCTCGTGGGCAGTGAGGCCAAATGCATTGAAAAGGTATGCATACAACTCGTCCATAGAGATGGCCGGCCTGGTGCCACCAATGAGAGCCGTCAGGGCCAGGTCCAACCCCTCCTCTGCCATCTGGATTGCAGGCGTGCACGGGATCACCACCAATGGAATGTTGGGCGGTCCACCAGCGCCATGGAAGGGCTGCTGCAGCGGCTGGAAGTTAGGCAGGGGCGGCGGTGGGGGCAGAGGCGTCCCGAGGACCATGGCCATGGCGGCTGCGTTGCGCGGAGGCACCGACGGAGATCTTCCGGTCGACATGGAAGATCCCGGGCGGCCCCAGGCAATGCCCGACACGGCCTGCCCGGATGGAGGGGCAGCACCGGCATGCGTCCCTGGACGGAGTCGGGGGAGAGGCGGGGTCGCTTGCCGACCGCCTGCCTACTCGACCCCGGACACCTCGCCACACGGTGTCCCTCCTTGAAGCACTTGTAGCAATGTCTTTAATGCGGCGGGTAGCCCGGACATGCCCCTCCCGAAGATAATGGAAGCACGGGCCGTTGAGCGCGGCCGGGACCACCCTTGGCGACCGCGGCGGCGACGGAATATGACAAAGCGGCGACCGGACACCGGGTAGAAGCCATTCGCGTCCGTAGGGCCATGAGCATCGCATCGGATGCGCGAGGGAGGAGAACGCGAGCCGCCGGCCATGGGTCGCACCACCACACCGAATGCCCCGCCCGCGAGGCGGCGCTGCCAGGCTTTGTCCGTCAGCATTGGCGTCGGCCGAGAGCGGTTCCGCCGCGGCCGCGCCTCCGGTGTCGCCTATCCCGAAGACCGCTTCTGGCGGGCTACGCCACATCCTTGCCCCCTGCCCGGAGGGGGTGGTGGCAGAGGGGCCTCGACGCCGTCGTCCTCGTCAGAATCAGAGAGCTCCTCCGAGTCATTGAGAGCCAGCATGCCCTCAGGACCGCGGTCGAGGTGCTCTCCAACTCCATGGCCAGCCGCGTCAAGCTCAGCCAGCTGATAGGCGGCCGCAACCACCGAGTCATCTGCCGGCGCCGCGTCCTGGCCCACCAGCCCGAAAGCAGCGGCGAGGAGCTGCTCCTCCTCAACCTGATCCACCCAGGAGTGGCGCTTGGAGGACGAGGAAGCGCAGTCCATTGCAGATCCGACCGAAACACTGCTTGTGGCTTGGGGAAAGTTTTTTGGGGTGGGGGGTAGAGGGGGAGCGGGGCGAGGCACCTACCGCGGGGTAGGCGGGGAAGGGGGGAGGGGGTGGAGGGTCACCGGGAGTGGAGGGAGGCGGGGAGGGCGGTGGGGAACCGGCCGCCGGAGGAGGCGCCCGGCGGCGGCGGGGGTCGCCTACCTTATCGCCCGCGGGGGCTCTCCGTACCTACCTAACGGTCCGGCGAGAAACTCGCAACAAGTTCTTCTCAAAAAAAAAAAAGTCCTAGAAAGTTTGGGCGAGGGGCGGTCGTGGTGGCGGCACGACGGCGAGGGCGCCGAGAAGGAGGCAATGGCTATGAACTCATTTGTGCTCTATGGTTCGCGATGGCCATGCGCGTTGCTGGGTCCTTTCCTTCACCATCGGCAATCTATGGTTCGAGGAACGCCTTGTTCAATGTTGATGGCGGTAGATCTATTCTGGAAGTCAGGTCCCTCTCTGGTTTCGCCGGATCCCGCGGCACACGCAGCCGTGCGCTGCTCAGACGGCGGAGACCGTCCGTGCCCGGGGAGGTTTCTTACCGATGCCGAGTACCATTGCCCAGGCCCTCCCAGGGGTCTCGGGTGCAGGAACGCGGCGCGGAGGGGGGAGGGAGCACGGCGTTTCGGGTTTCGAAGGACGACGAGCATGCCGATCTCGCTTTCGCTGCCATGACCATAGCTGCTTCCTCCGCATTTGCCGGAGTTTGTTACTTGATGAAACAGACTGATAAGCAGCCGCCGGCGCCAGCCTTGATCCTAGACGATGAAGACTCGACGATCCTACACGAAGACCCCGCCATGAAGACGGATGCATATCTCGGTACAATGAAGTTCGGGAAAGACATGTACAGCAACAATGCCATGGTTGATGAGGAGGATGCAGCAATGAGAGCAAGGTTCGCTGATTGGATGGAGGAGAATGAGCGGATGTACCAAGATGAAGATGACGAGGCCAGGCGTTTTCAAATATTCAAGGCTTATGCAAGGCGCGTAGATGCGTATAACGCATTGGCTAAAGAATCAAGGTCTTTGGTCAGGTATCGCCTCACTCCGCTTGCAGACAGGGATGCTCGAGAACTTGCCACTCTATGGTGCTATGCCGAATGTCGTGTCTGAACAGTCATGTGATTTGCGCTCTCACTTCTTTGTGTGCTAGTCATGCTTGCACAAAAGATGCCCATGAAAGTATGGTTTCGCCCACATTCTTCTAAACTTGTAAGCACGATCCATAAATTTGTTTTCGTCGAGCTTGTATTCATGAACCAGTTCATGCCATTGTTGTTCAAATGCAGCTGGTGAGGTCTCATCCGTGACTAGGTGTTGAATTTCTTCGTGAATCCACTCTTTTTTGAGTACGGTGGTCCTATTTTCGGTTTCGCTTGCCTGAGCATGTGCCATTTGCACCATCTATATCTTGTCCCTTTCAGTGTTGTTTTTATGGCCGCACCATTGCCTGGCATTGATCTATCTCAAAAAAAAAAAAAACAGGGTTTATTTCAAGGGACAATTATCTCTATGACCCTCAACAAAACATTTAATTAGTAAGAACAATTATCTTGTCCTTTTCATGGCCATAGAGGTCCAAAGTGTTTTGTTGAGGGTCATAGAGATAATTGTGTCCTTGTTTCAATGAGCAGGACATGGACATATAATTAGTAAGAACATCTCGAAGTTTAAGCTCTTGTGTTATTGCCATAGTATATACAATCAACAATAACCATGTTTGTTCTAGAATCTGTCATATAATGAATTCCATCTTCATAGTTTTAACATTTATTCTCATTGTGTAGGATATCAAAACGAAATTATGTCCATTAGATTTGGACTCGAGAAAAGTAGTACATTTCCCAATAGTTGGAAAGTAGGAAAGGAACAGAAAGTGAATACATAATTACAGAGGTTAGTATACTTCTACTACTACTTTAGTTTTTCGAGCAAGTAATTCATGTCTCGATAAACCATTAACTAGCCAAAAAATTATTCTAAGCATGTAAACTAAAAATCAAGCTATTGCACAGGTATTAAAACGTGCATATCTAAAGTTCTTCGTAATTGCATATCACTGTTAATATAGTTTGAGGTTGTTTACCATTCATTATCTCGGTGAAGTTCTTGAATCAAATATACCAAATGGTATAAGTTCTACAAGTTTGTCCAGTACGTGGTGTCGAAAGTAACCACATCCCCAAATACTTTGTAATCTCTTAAATTCTTACCTGTGAACCACAACATTGATTCTTACCTGTGCACCACAACGGTTGAGTCGCCCGGACTCAACCGTAACACCAGCCGTAGCCATGTCCATGTCGCCGCCGTCTTCACCTAAGTGGGTTGCGTGGCTAATTTCTTCTAGAGGTTGAGGATGTGAATCTCTATCGGGTGGAGGATGTGAATCTCCAGCCGCTGCCATGAATCTCTCACATGGGTCTGGAGGATGTGGATCTCTATCGCCCGCCGCCATGAGTCTCTCCGATGGGTGTTTGAAGTTTCAAACTTCGTTTTTTAGATTGGCGACTCTTGTACATTTTTTTCCACAATGGTAAACCGAATTTCATTACTTTCACAACGAAATTACAAGAGTTTTTAGCAAAAATAAAACGTAGAGTTCTAAATATACCAAACGATAACTCGCCCTTTCCTAACCGCCCAGGGGACTGGAGAAGGGGAGAAGCAAGACACCATCACGTACCACGCAAGGTACCAGCCTCATCTACGCCCCAGGCGCGCAAAACAGTTTTGCAACAACAGCGCGTACAAAAGAAGCTACTGAAAGTAAAAGCTTCAATTAGATGTGAATTTCTCATGACTCCATCATCCGGAGAACAACATGATCTGCTTGTCTTGGGAGTAATCTTGAGCATTTTGCTTGTGGAAGGAGAGTGCCCCCATCTTGATTGCTTCAGATCCGTTGATCACCTGATCCCTTAGCTCCTCCTTCAGAAGCCCTGCCCAGTATGAAAGAAAAGAACTGTCACACCCTGCCCTCCAAATCCGCACCGCACAACCCTTTCGAGGGGCGTGCACACATACACATAGCACCACCGCTTACACTTTCATCCTCGCTTCATGTAAAAGGGTTAACCCGAAGGTGCTATGGTCGGAAGACAAAGACTTATAAGTTGGCTCCACCCTTGCTCAACTAGCAAGGTGGTACTAAACATGTGCACTCAGCACTCATGGGCCACTACTGGGCCACATCCAAATTGGGCCGGGTGTTACATACACCCCCCCTCAAAGGACTCGACGTCCTCATCGAGCGCCAACTTAACCAGGACCTCCCCTCTTGGCACACACAACCGTGCGCCCAGTGCCGGCACATGTGCCATGTGGTGCACTCCGCAGAGCCTACACGCACAATGAACCCCATGTCCGCACATCTAACCCGCACGTACGCGCCCGTGGCCACGAAGGTTGGCTTTGATACCACCTGTAACACCCTTCCCTCCAAAGCTGCACCGCATAGCCCTTCCGAGGGGCGTGCACACGTACACATAGCACTCTGCTTACACTTTTGTCCTCGCTTCATGTAAGAGGGTTAACCCGAAGGTGCTATGGCTGGAAGACAAAGACTTATAAGTTGGCTCCACCCTTGCTCAACTAGCAACGTGGTACTAAACATGTGCACTCAAGACTCATGGGCCACCTCTTGGGCCACATCCAAATTGGGCGGGTGTTACAAGAACAGATCAAGCAAACGATCTCTCAGTAGGAGATTGAATTCTCTTTTTTCAAAGCAAATAAGATTTCTAACACGCCATATCGACCAATACACCGCCGCAAGACCGAACATGTGCATTTTGGAAACATGGGGAAAACATTCGGATCCAAGGCCGAATTGTTTGGAGTCCCTGTGTCGGCATTGTACACCCAAAAGAAAAGGCCAACAAACTCGGACATATTTTGTAGTGGCACATTCAAAAAAACATATGTTCTACGGTTTCTTTTTTCGTGACGTAAAGCACACATGTTTCTTCCCTTCCATTTCCTTCTAATCAAATTATCCTTAGTTAAGATGGCATTTTGTTCTAATAACCAGACAAAAATTTTAGTCTTCAATGGAATTTGGGCTTTTCGGATCCTTTTGTTCTTGTGCCCATGCTCATGGGTGCACAATTTTTTATAAACAGACTTGACTGAGAAATGCCCTGATTTTTCCAGATCCCATTTTGGTTTATCTTTTTCATTGCTGATGTCACAACGAAATGTGATATCATACAATCTTGTTAATTGAATTTGCAGTTCCTCATACAACCACCTTCTGAAAGACAGTCTCCATCCCTTGTGCTTCATATCAGCCACAGAGCAATCTTGTTCCCTACATATTTCATACAGATCGGGAAATTTTTCCTAGGGGGACACCGGCCACACCATCTGTCTTGCCCGGCGGTGTTTTTGCCATTGCCCACATTCATGGACCTTCCTTTCGGATAAAAATGTCCGACTTTAAGGAGATCATTCCACATTGAAGAGTTCTTAGGACTCTTCTTTAGCATACTCACAATTCCCTTCTTCATTCTCAAGTCGAGTCCCAAATCACTTTTTGGATCCGATAATGTCATTCCGCATTCCATGTCCATTTTCTACTTTCCACCACCATTTGCACAAAAGGCTTATATTCATTTTCCTCAGTTCCTTGACTCCCAAACCCCCCTTTATTTTTGGGTTTGGTGATGATAGACCATTTGACCAAATGATACTTTTTTTATACTTCCTCCCCCGCGAGAAAAATCTCTTTCTAGCAATGTCTATTTTGTTTAAGACCGACACAAGGCGACCAAAACATAGACATTACATAAATTGGGATATTATTTAAACGGGCATTAATCGAGTTAGCCTTCCACCCAAGGTCAAGGCACTCCCCTTCCAACCATCTAGTCTTTTCATTACCTTTTCATATATGGGTAGCCAGTCAATCACATGTAATCTAGACCTAGAAACAAAGGCACACCTAGATATTTGATTGGCCAATCTCCAATTGCATAGTTAAACATATCAGCATAGAAAACATTCTTAGAGTCATCATGATTTACCATCATTACTTCACTCTTAGAGAAATTGATTTTGAGGCCGACATATTCTCATAGAGATATAGTAACAGATTTCAAATTAGTTGCTTGATTCACATTATCTTGTAGACACAAAATGGTGTCATCAGCATATTGTAAAGCCACCACTCCATTTTCAATATACTCGGGCACTAATCCAAGAATGAGTTTGTTTTTTTGTGCCATTGTAATCATCTTTACTAGAGTATCGGCTGCAATGTTAAACAGAAAGGAGACAAATGATCCCCCTGTCTAACCCCTCTTCTTGATTTAAAATAACTTCCCACCACATTGTTCATCTTCACACTTACAAGCATTACCAGTACTCATAACCTCTTGAATCCAAGCACACCATTTATCTCCAAATCCCTCTCTTTTAAGACAATTGAAAAGAAAGTTCCAATTTATTTTATCATAAGCTTTCTCAAAATCTAGCTTAAGAATTAGCCCATCTTTTTTTGCTTTTGGTATCATGCAAAATTTGATGTAATGCAAGAATACCATCCATAATATTTTGTTTTTTAATAAAAAACGGACTAACATCTATTTATGATCCTTTCCATAACTTTCTCCATTCTCATAGTTAGAGCCTTAGTAAAAATTTTGTAAACCACATTTAGCGAGACATATAGGTCGGTCTTTGTTTTTATACTATTTGCATCTTTTACTTTGGGAAGCAGAGAAATTATGCCATAGTTAAACCTTCCAATATCTATCGGGTTATTATGAAAATCATCAAAAAGTTTCATTAGATCAGCCTTGATTATCGACCAACAAAGTCTTTGGTAAAACTCTATTGGGAAGTGGTCGGGTCCAGGGGGCAGTGTTTTTCTCCATTGAGAATACCACCCTCCCGATTTCTTCCTCACTGAATTTTTTTCTCAATTCCTCATTCTCCAGATTTGATACCTTCTCAGATTGTTCCCAACAATTTGGATCAATAGAGAAATTAGCTTGGTGCGAAGGACCAAAAGAACTTTATAAAAGTTAGTAGCATGGTTTACAAGAGCCTCATCCCCCACATTGTCCTCGACCATTGTGATTTAGAGAGAAGATAGTGTTTTTTTTTGTGCCATTGGCCACTCTATGAAAGAAAAGCAATATTATTATCACCTTGCAACAAACCCGTTACTATTTGACCTCTTATGTCAATACATTTCCTCTTTTTCTAAAATCTTCTAAGTTCAAGTATGAATAAAAGTCTTCTGTTTAAATTTTCATGGTTTAACCCCTCTTCTTCTTCTTCTTCTTCTTCTTCTTCTTCTTCTTCTTCTTCTTTTCTATTTTCTCTAGTTTTTCCAACTCATTTTCAAGAATTTTCTTATATTTTCTTGTATGCCCCTTTAAGCTTTGTCCCCATCCTTTTTAAGAATTTTTGACCCTATCCATCTTAATGCACCAACTTTCAATGGCTGATTTGGCTTTTACTTCTTTCTCCTAAATTTCTTTGATTTTTTTTGGTAGAAGGCAGCATGCTTGAGCCAAGAGGTCTCAAAGCAAAAGGGTCTAGAACCAAGATGTTGTTCCAGATCTATTCTCACAATCAAAGGATTGTGATCGGACATGTACCTAGGAATTTTCCTAAGGTTACACAGAGGAAACTCATTCTCCCATGAACTAGAAATCAAAACCCTGTCCAGTTTTTCCAAAGTTGGATCATCTCTGTTATTGCTCCAGGTAAATTTACCACCAGTTAAAGGTAATTCTCTTAACTCATAGGAGTTAATGATTTGATTAAACACAGGGAAAAAATTATTCTCCCTAAAAGTCTTATTCTTGTCGAGCTAAACCTCATTATGTTGAAATCACCCCAAATAGAATGGGGTATTTAGCTTTGTAAATGTAAACGAGAAAGTTCTCGCTAAAAATTCATCCTTAAGATCATCATGAGCAGGTCCATATACATTCCCAGGGACCGTTTTTTTTTTTTAAGTTTTTTTATCAAAAATATTGGCAATAATCATATATTTCCCACAATCATAGTCAACTATGTCATATCTATATCTTTTCTTAAACCACTCAACATGCCCCTGCATTTTCCATTGAAGGAATGGACATCCGCCTAAACTCCTTATTACTTGTCAATTTTCCTGTAAAACTTGTCGGTGTGTACATTTCATGGTTTCTCGCAGGCCAATAAAAAGTCCGCTTTGTGATCCCAAATCAATTCCTTAATGTAGAGACCCTTTTGGCTACCCCCTATAATTCCGGATGATGCCTATCATTGGGAAACTTTTTTTTTGTTTTCTTCTACCCGAGATTAAGTCCGGGGCTAACCATAGACTTATCTCTCTCACTCTGATTAGGAATGTCATTAGGACAACCCTTGAAAGCCATAGTTTTCCTTCTCTTTTTCCTAGCAGATTTGCTCTTTCTTGACTTAGGTGTCTTGATATAGGATTCTGTATCAGAATCATCAGACCCCCATTCTAGTATATTATGATCCTCAACAGTATTATCTCCTTCTACTGAATCAACATTTTGTTCACTTTCCACATTATTTTCTGTAGAATGATGCCCATTAAGTTTCATTCTAGCATTTTCTAGATCTTTTAGCAGATCTATTTTCTCAAGATTAATACAGTTATTGGCTACACCCATTTTACTAGCCAGATTAGCAACTTGAGAGTAAGACAGAATTGCAAAGGAATTCTGATGAATAGGAGAATTACCTTCATTGTCCAGATCCTTGGCAACCTTTTTCTGGGCTTGCTTGTCAACATTCATTTGAGAAACTCCACTTGCCTTGATTCTCTTACTCTGTCTTACATCCTGCCATTTGTACCATCCCTTCTTTCCTTCTATTTGACTCTCCATAACTTCTTCCATTGCAGCTTGTATTTGCTTATCCCATCCACATACTCCTTCTGTCATGCTTTGTGATTGTTCTTTGTTGTCAGCTTCTTTTGCAGATATGTTCAGATGACCTTCAGAGACTTCCCTTGCTTCCACAGTCTTATCATCAAACCTATCTGACATTTTATCTTCCATATCCTTGTCTAGTCCCTTCCTAGCTGACCTCTCAGAGAAATTTAAAGTCAGTTCTTCTTGATTAGACATAACTATTTCAGGACCTCCTTGACTATCCTTAATTGGGCTAATGGAGACAGCTCTCATTATATCCTCCTCTTCTTCTTCCACAATTGTCTCTAGACCTTTGCTAGAACCTTTCCCTCCCAAGTACTCATCAATATTGAAGAAGCAGTCTTTGCTAGCTTCATTGATAGCCTTTTTGGTTTCAACAGTTAGAAGTGAATCCTTTTTGTTCTGCTTGAAATTTGTCCCATATTCATCAATAATTATTCTATGGCTGTCCTCCATAGTGAAGCAACTAATCTTGTTGACTTGTACATTTTCAAAATCTCCAAATTTTAGCCTACCTGAATTAGGAGACACCAATTCACCCATGTAGACATTCCCATAATATGAACCACTACTTGAGGAAGAATTATGTTGTTGTTCTTTCTTACTGTGTTCTTCAATAGGCACTTGACTTTGTTCCAACTGGTTTGATTCAGTATTTCTCTGTTTTTCTTGCACAGACTTCCCCCCTATATTACTTGTTCCAGCCATGAACTGGTCTTGAACCTTGTCTTGAATAGCCTTCTGTTTTTTGGAGATGGTGCTCCATCTCTGTTGTTATCCCTCCTATTCCTTATCCACTGATTCCCAGCCTGATTCACATGTCCCTCCTGAATCACTTCTCTCTGAAAGGTGTAATCATACGTAAAAGAAATCCAAGACTCCATCAACCACGCAGGTACTTTTGTCACATCCCTGCACCCAATCATAACTCTCACATATTCATTTTTAGTGAGACTGTCCTTGTCCACTTCCATTGGTAGTCCTACCTTGGAGGCTATCAAGAAGACATTAGCAAATGACCTTTTGTCATAAGGGATATTAAATATCCTGAACCAAGCCATCTCTAGTTTTGCTTTGGAACCATTAGTAGGGTTCCACTTCTCTACCTTGATAACTGCTTCAGGAACTGTTCTCATTCTCATCTCTATGAAATGACAGACATCATCGAGAGCTTGTACATTGGGGAATCTCAACTGAAATTTTCCTTCCCCAGTCTTTTTAGCATACCATCTCCATTTTGATTTCTTTCCTGCCTTGAGTTCAAATTCAGCCTCTACTTGTCTTGCACTAACCTGTCGGCCAAAGTAAACAGTCCACCGAGCAATTGCTGACATATCGCTGATCCCTTCATCAGTTTGACAACTTTCAATCATGTGGAATCCCTGACCATAAGCAGATAAGCCAAAGAATGGAGCATTATACTCCCATGGCATCTTTGTGCTACAAACTCTAGCAACATGGCCTTCAGCCTTGCACCTGACACATATCACTGGGCTAGGACACTCATTTGAATTATGCCCCACCCTACCACATTTCTGACAGAACAAAGGTCCGTCAGAATTCTCCTGTTTGTCCATTTGATTCCCCACCTCTTCTAGCCCTGTGTTTTGAGCAACAACAGCCACAGGTATAGTTCTGTTGTTGACAGATGCTTCATTTTCATTTGACTCCACCCTTTGTTGATTCACAAGTTCAGCCCTTGGTATCACTTGCCCCATCTGTGGATTGTGTTGCCCCCATACTCCACGCTCCCCGATCCCCAATTCCATGTCCCCTTCCTTGACCTCTCGCCACCTCTTTCACCTCCCCCTCTTGGGATCCATTCCCTGTTCCCTCGTCCATACCAATCATTCCTGACACCTCTCCCCTGATTCCCTCCAAATCTGTTGTAATTTCCAACCCCATAAGGACACCTATTCATGTTGGATTGAGGCTGCTGAGGAGCCTTGAGTACCTGCACAAATGATCTCGTATCACCACCCAAGGTCGACCAACTAGAACGAATTGGTACCACTCCACTGAGGGGAGCCTTCTCTGAATCCAGCAATTTACCAAAGTTGCTACTATGAACCGCAATAGTATTTGTGCAACCATAATCTACACTATGAGTCCAAATATGCTCAAGTCGCGCACTCAGATCAGCATCCAGATGATCACGTACCTTGTGTGGAAGAATACTCTTGATCCGCTCCCGATTCTCGACTGCAACTCTCCCGGTTTCGCACCCCGCCTCCTTCGCCGCTCTGTAGGAGGGGCTAGGGTTGCTGCCACCACCGGAGATGAGAATAGGAGAGGAAAGGGGGAACTGTGGATCGCTTTGCTTCAGAGGAGCCAGATCCGTGTCATCCCCAACTCGCCATGGCCCAAAGGTCAGAGACCTCAGAGGAGCCTCTGCCTGAACCCTGGCCCCCTTGGGCGCACCCACTCCTGCCCCCACCTGAACTCCCAAAACTGCCCCTGCGCCCCCAGCTGGGACTCACCCTCACCTGCGTCCTCCCTCGATCCGCGAGACGTGCCAGGTCGACCACCATGGATCACCTCGCGTGCACCGCTCGACTCGCCCTCCGGGTCGCCCGTGTCGCCCGCGTCGCCAGGAGAGAGACGAGCCATCCCTACGGCGACTTGTACATTTCTACTCCGTATTGACAAAGCTCCTTCCCGCGCAAGCTTCCAAAATATCTGGTTCAATTGTTACGGCGTTGCCCTCACATTACGGCGGTCGAGATGGTTGAGTACGTAGTATTTTAGGACCCCCGTTTCAGATCGCATTACATGATCTCAGCCGTTGGTTGGGGTGGGATACGTAGCCCCTGAGATACCTGCATCGCGTTCATGGTGCTGTTATGAAACAAGTTGGTCCACGTTCGCCACCACACATACGGTCAAATTCTTGACTGGTAGCCTTGAATATTATTTCAAAACCTAAAACATAGACCTGAAACTACAGAAACACCAAAAATGTAGACCTAAAATACTTGAAACATGATGTTGTCGGTGGCCATGGCCTACCGAATTAGGAACTACGGTACCTAGCAAGCTTGGGAGAACGAGGATGGCGGCGACTGCAACCTCAACCGCAAGCGCTACCGAGTGTCCTCGCACCACCATTGTTGGGACACACAGCCAGAGGCGGCGCCCACTACCAGGGACCTGGAGGGGGTCATGGGGACTGAGCAGTTGTGGCTTGATGACAAGATGGAGTGCCATCACATCCGCATCAAGGGATGATGGGAGAAGCCGCCCGCGAGCAAAGCAAGGTGTCACTGGGCACAAACCTTAGGCGGGCGGCAATCTGCCGAGCCGAGGGATCCGATCCGCGAGGAAGGGGATGGAATGGATCTAGGTGGAAGGATAAGTGCAATGAAGTTTTTGTTAAGAGACACAGAGCTGCTTTGGCGGATGAGTCGAGGGTGGATGGGATAAGCGCAAGAGATTTTGTTATTTGAGAGAGAGTCAGAGAGAGCATCGGAGCGCCAACGAGTGGAAGAGCCGCATGAAAGGCGGAATGGGTGCACACCATGTCCGGACGACAACAGACGCCCGAGTTAGAAAGTTTTCGATATATAAATTCCCTATCTAATTTGATACGAATTCAAATTGTAAATGTATGAAGACTTTTTTTTATATATCCATGTGGGTACTAATAATCCGTCCAATGAGTGGATACATGAGATCAACAAAATCCAGGAGGATATAATCAGCCTATTTAGAAAGGGGGTATTTGGGATTTGGGGTTAGTTTCCCGTATGCACCCGCTCGATCTCCTGGAGTTGAGAGAAATTGGGGGTGGAGATGTAGAGTACTGCCATACTGAGGCCTCGTTTAGATGGCAAAATATTTACCAAAAGCACTGTTCCGAACTCCTGTAGCACACTGTAGCACGTTTCATTTGTTTGTGGTAAATATTATCCTACCATGGGGTAACTAGGCTCAAAAGATTCGTCTCGCAATGTACATCTAAATTGTATAATTAGTAACTTTTTTATCTACATTTAATGCTCCGAACATATGTCTTTTGGTGTATTTAATGTGATGTGATGGAGAGAGAGTCTAAAAATTTGTAAGTTTTTGGCAAAACTTTAGCCATCTAAACAAGGCCTGAGTGGAATTGGCTGGTTGCTGGTCACGTGAGTAGTAAGATTTGAAGATTGATTGGTTTTCTCATGGGTTCTAAAAAAATATCGGGTAATATGGGTAACTCGGGTATCTATCCATACAAATTGGCTTAGGAACTTTACTAAGTACATTGGGAAAAAAAAGGAGCGGACAGATTTTGGTATGGATAGAGTCACCGCGCGCGTTTAAACATTCAAAACCAGATTAGATGGATTTTTTTTTTTTTTTTTTGCTCTTCCTTAAAACACACGAGGTTATTACTTATTAGGCAACCCAGACACGTCTTTTTGAATAAAGAAATATTTTATTAAAATCTCAAAATCAATACATAGAGTTTGATATATAAAACCGGATTCTTCATCAGTTTGTTCTTTTTTTTTTATACAGGAAACATTTTTTATGAACTCAAGATAATCACACTAAGTTGATATATATAACTAAAACTGGACAAAAAACTCGAAGCTCGTTAGCTCGCTTCGGCACGTGGCTGGGCTCGGCTCAGCTCGGTAGGATAGCACGAGCCGAGCCGAGCCAAGGAGTTGTGAGAGAGAATAAGCTGAAACAAAATAAGCTAAGACAAACGAATTAACACGGTGCAAGAGTTTCGCTCGTTAGCTATTACGAGCCAACTCGAGCCAGCTCACGAGATGCTTGCGACACAAATGTTGCTGTTGAAGTCATTAGCAATCAAACCTCTTTGGTTCTTTATGTTCCACTCTCAGTATTTTGCTGTGGATCAATCCATTGTTGAGTATTCTTAAGATTTCAGTCACCTTTTCCCACCAGAATTGAACTGATAATTATATTCCTGGAGCCATTATCCCTATTGTTCTTTAGGAGAAAAGGACATCAAAAGGTTAGCCATCAGCTACTAATACGTACTATAGCTGAAGTTGTTGTCAACTATTCTACTTTACTTGTTGTCAACTACTACTCTACTCTACTTGTTGTCAACTACTCTACTCTACTCTGTAGCCCGTAGCATTTTGTTCAGGTGCATCCCTGCAATCGGCTTTGATGTTGTACCATCAGCCATAACTGCTATGTATTTTTGCTGGTTCTCTTGCCGGGAGTTAAATCGCTTAGCAGCTTGAAGGTACATCTACCTTCTCTGGCAGGAAGGTATAGGCTTGCTTTCTCTGAAGTGCTGTACATATAATAATTCCATTGCCTCTTATTGTGTCTGACCTGGCCGTTATCATATAATACTCAGTAATACAAGGAGGAGAGTACTCCTTTCAGAAGATCTACTGAGAGCAATTCAAGGCATATAGGCTAAGCGATGAGTTCAGAGAAGTGAGCATGAAGAACAAGCAGAACTCGCTGAAAAACGAAAATCCTCATCGTCTCGGCTCTCGTGGCTATGCCAAAAAGATGCCAGAATTTCAAGTAGAACTTGATTTGATGGAGCGACGCCACGCTCAAGGTTTACAGGTTGACACTGTAGATTGGGAGACAAGATCGTTAATATACCGTATGACGAGGAAAGTACACCACTTCCGAGAAGACGGAGCTTTAGCACTGAAATCAACCCATGAGCAACCTCGCCCGTAAGATCTTCAAAGTAACTAGGGAGGTGAAGAAAGGGTCTCGCACTTCTAGGAGGGAGAATGACGTGCTCACCCAAACACTGAAACAAAAGGAGCACCCCCGGGTCGCACCGAGGAGGAGCCGGTGTTGTTCCTTGGAAACTATCATTCGCGGAGTACTCGAGAGTATCGGTGCCGCTCGAATAGTATACAAAGCAACATGAGGAAGAGTGGAATAGACGTCCGCAGCGATAGTGGATGACGAGTCCAAGCAACTTTTGTCTCAAAGACCTGAAGCGCTACAAGACCCTAATGATGCCTTGAGCCTTCATGCCAAGAGCCGCAGCAGTTGCGGATCGACCCCCGTTTGAGAAAGATGTGAATGCGCCTCATCCGTGGACAACATCAAAACCCCGTCAATGTCAAGTTGTACATCCGTCGGCAATGGACAAAAGACAAGGTGGTAGTCGGCGGGCCTGGCCGACCCCTCGTAGATGGGGTCATCAATGGCCGACCAATTCCACGGGGTATGCTTTGAGCCAGCTCACGAGATGCTTGCGACACAAATGGGCCACACATTCAGGATAAAAGCAAAGCATAATTTATATTAGTTTTGTATTGCTTCATATTGTGCATTATATATGTTAGCATTTTTTTTCAATTTAAAGTGACTAGATGTATTACTTTTTATATTATTAATATTTTTAAACTTTAGATATTTCAAATATTATATTTTATATATTTTGTTATACCTGGCTCGCGGGCTTAACGAACCAGCTCGAGCCTTTACCGTGCTAAGCCAAGCTCGACTTTTGGCTTGTTAAGATAACGAGCCGAGCCGAGCTAACTCATTATGCCGAGCCGAGCTAACTCAATATCTTAACGAGCCGAGCTGGCTCGTTATCCAGCTTTACAACCACCATGAGATCACTCTTCCGACCTCTATATTAGCCTATGAAAAGTTATTTTCTCGACAAATATAGATACCATAGCGTACATCAATTTGTATACTAGACCGCAACCCATGCATGTGTCCGTATAAAAAATTCCTTGACCACAGGGTCCATTTTGCTTTGTAAAGATTATGTATATATATCATATTAGATATCAGACGATATGCTACATATATACCTTCCACCCGGATGTTTACTTGCTGCGCGTGCACCTATTCGTCCCCCACGTGAACGTTCAGGCTTCAGAATATACATGAGAGCGAAAGCATGTTATCATTTCCTCGGAAAGATTTGCAAATTAAAAACAGCATATATACTCCGTACCAGATTACCTGACATACACACCCAGCCTCTTCCAGGGCATGTCCCTTCAAAGATGGGAATAAATTGGGTGGGGGAGGTCCTCCTCCTCCCATTTTACTCTAAATAGAGAGATTAGGGTATAAAATTTAATATAGAGATTAGGAAATATAGAGATTAGGGTTTAGGGTTTAATATAGAGATTAGGGTATAAGACTTAAAATAGAGATTAGGGTTTAGGGGCTTAATATAGAGATTAGGGTTCAATTTAGTGTGTAGAGTTTAGGGTTTAGGGGCTTAATATACAGATTAGGGTATAAAATTTAAAATAGAGATTAGGGTTCAACTCATAACATAGAGATTAGGGTTGAAGGATTAATATAGAGATTAGGGTTCATGCTCTAATCTCTTAATATAGAGATTAGAGCAAAATGGGAGGAGGTCCTCACGGTGAGGACCTCCCCCACCCAATTCGGTTCCTCAAAGATGGGAATAAATTGGGTGGGGAGGTCCTCCTCCCCATTTTACTCTAAATAGAGAGATTAGGGTATAAAATTTAATATAGAGATTAGATGCACGCATTATACTCAAAGTTCTGGGGCGGGGAAGATGCACGCATGTAAAAGGCACTCAATCCTGAGTTGGATCGGAGGCCAAGGAAACGCAATCCGATTCGATTCTGCTCCCCGTCGGCTGTCCCTGTCCAATAATTTGTACTCCTCTGTCCCTAAATGTTTGTCGCTTCTCGCTTCTCGAGAAACTATTGTTGGTAATTATATATTAAAATATATAAATATTTACGCCACGTAACTAGTATCATTGGAAAGATCTTTTCGTCTAGTTTTTTAATAAATTTATTTGAAGATATAAATGTTGCACGCATTTTGTATAAATTGAGTCAAACTTGTGACACAAAAACCCACGGCGACGGTCAATTAGGGACGGAGGGAGTAACATTTTGATCCGCTCAAGCCATAAAATATGCCGTTTTTCTATCCTCTTGGAAAGCTGGAATCTCTCAAGCTACCTCTGGTCCTCTACTGCTAGAGGCTAGAGACGACGACGTCCCGTTGGCTAACGGCCGCTGGATATAAAGGCTGCGGCACCGGTGCCCAGTTTTTTTTTTTTCCACGAGTTGACTTGTGCCATGTATTTAACGGTTAGTTATTGGCCTTAAGTCAGCCTCAACGATGAGTTTCACTACGTTGTTTACAATACTGCCATGTCATATAAAATGAAATTAAACTTAGATAAAACCCTATTCTCAATGGAGAGTTTTAATCTATGATTTCATATGCATTTAATTTCATGACTCGAGAGATAGTTGGTATTCGTGCCAAGAGAGTTTCACCGAGATGAAATTTTTCCCTTCTCTCTCCACAGTGTTTCATGCAAAAATGAACTTTTGTTTATGTGACGCCCTATTTAATGTGCATATAAAACGCATATGAAACCCCCATTGAGACTGGTCTTAGTGTACACCACCTTGCTGATGCAGAGTTAAGATTCTAAAATCATTTTTGAAACCCATACAAAAGTTTTAAAAAATCGTATGCGCATTTAAGTAATATACAAACCGAAAATTGTTAGTATTACTAGCCGTTGACAGCTAAAATTGTCAAAAAGGAATCCATCCTAGATTTTCCACGAACCCAAACAAGTTAAGCCAGTTTTGATAACTTTGTCAAAATATAAAATGGACTTCACCGTTGTGTTCCTCTCCATTTTATAGCATGAAAATAGTTGCACTATAGTGTTTAGCTGACGCTACATCGTTTAGTTGCCGATATATATATATGTAGCGCCGCTTATAGCGCCAATAGTGTCCAGGATAACAAAACACTAAATTTGATAGCTCGCTATTTTTTCATGGGTTCCTCTTGTCGAAAAGATAAAAAAAAACATATATGAAACATCTAATTTGAAGTTCAAATAAAGAAAATATGACTTCAAGAAAAGAAAAGCATAATCAGCGCCGACGCCTAACAAATTCACAAATATAGTGAATCTGTGTAACCATCTATGATCAAATATTCTCAGCCTCCATGAGATGAGAACCTGTTTAGAAAAACCCACCTCTCCCGTGGTCTCAAAATAAAGAAAAGAAAACGATGAGAACCAGTTTGAAACCAAGAAAAACAATATACTCCCCTTATGGAGTACATAAAATAAGATTCTTATGGATGTGTCGAACTAACAATATGACATATGAGATTATTATCTGTACTTTTTGGCAAAAATGCATCATATGAACGTCTCATCATGGCACCTCATTACATGGCAATGTGGCACACATGCAAGTCATCTAGTAGCTCTTGAAATGATGAAATGCCTTATGCTTCGGGCACTCAGTTTTGTCCAGCGTGACTTGATGTAGATGTAGCCTTGTATGGCTGTTCCTTTTGGCGACAAAGATGGATTGGTAAGTTGTCAAAAAAAAAAAAGATGGATTGGTTCAGACGTATCCTCTCACTTTAGTCGTCGTCGTCTTGCTTATCTACTACTCCCTCCATCCCAAACTACAAGGCATTCCAAGAATCTTGAAGAGTCAAAGTATCTCAAATTTGACCAAATTTATACGATAAGATACTAACAATTAGGATGCCAAGTAAGTATTATTGAATTCTTTTGTTAAATATATTTTCATAATATATCTATTTGATGTCACAAATCATTTTAATTCTCTCTATAATTTCGGTCAAACTTAAAATGATTTGACTTTTCAAGATTCTTGAAATGCCTTATAATTTGGGATGAAGGGAGTCACAAGGTGTCTGCGCACCGATGTGACACGCCAAGGCTCATCGAACATAGTTATATACCAGCTGGCCCCGACCAGTTCGTTAAGAGCAAGAGAATTCTGAAACGTCTTGCCTGTTGTCATTAGAAAGGCAGGGAGGAAAAAGTTATGCGTTAAGTTCCTAGGAAATAATCCAGGCACACGTATCCTCTGAACAATGATTGACCAAGCGGTTCCCTTTTGTCGTCAGAAAGAAAAAAGGTTGAAATGTGAGTGAGACGAACTGTGTGCTTAATTTTTTCATATAGGGAAGGAAAACAAATAAATTTTGAGTGCACTGAGTTACATACACCGATCAGTTACACCCAATTAATTAAAGGCATCAGCTATACATGTATATGTCATTTAATTTTTATCTGGGTTCCATGATCTCAAGTTTTGTTTCCATATTTCAAAAAAAGGCACACTAAGTAGAGAACAAACTTTTGTTTTTTTGATTTAGTCTTGACCAGATTTTGGCCCAAGGACTGATTCTCAAACTAGTCCTGGTTGGTGGCTCCGATCGAGATTAGGATTCATTGCGCAACGGAACCGGGACGAGAAGGTCTCATTCAAATTTGGATGGTGGAACCGGCACTAAATGGGAGCCTTTAGTTCTGGATTGGCAATTCGGTTAGGAAACAGGGACTAAAGAGGGGTTTCCCAACAGGGACTGCAACCCGCTCATGTTCTAGTGGTAATTCCATGACCAACTTTGTTTTTTACATGTTTAAACAAAAAAATGGGCATATAATTGAAGGGCATGAAAAGTGAATGTAAAATCCTTATGTCCTCGAAACTTTAGCCTCGCTGACTAGTAGATGCGCATCATTCATGGATAAAAAGAAAATGTCGATGCAGGGGAAAAAAGGGCTTCGTCTTTGTTCCGTAGCAAGATAAATGATGCCTTTCTTTTCAAGTCGGCATAATGCATGCATGTAGGTGATTAGACGTCCCATTCTTCATAAGAGATACTCATATTGATTTCATCCAAAATAACTTGATAGTGACCTTTAAAAAATAACTTGATATTTTAGTTTTATTCTAAGTCAAACTATATTAAGTTTGTCCAAATTTAAAGAGAAAGTTATTGTTTGGGTTCACCAAAATGGGCTCCCCAAGAGAGGGGTGATTACCATCTTACAAGAAGGGCCCACAAAGCAGGCCCAGTCCTTGAGCCACGCAAGCGCCCTGGTGACAGGCCACAAGGCTGGAAAACCGGAGCCTCGGCACACACTCCGCCTCGCCCGAGCCAGCCGCACAACAGGCACTCTCGGGGTCGAGCAAGGGCTCCCGAGCCCCCGGTTCCTTCCTTCGCCTAGAAGGATAAGCCTTGGGGACTTAGACGCTGCGTATGGCTTCGAGGGGAAGGCAGTGGCATACGCCAGGGTCTGACAGGGCCCGGCGCTCTGTCGACCCGCGAATCTCGTCGCTGCCCTGACACTGCCCCTCTTGTCATGTTTCAACGACAACACGCTTCTCGTCAGGACTGCGCCCCCTTCACCTCAGCATCATTACTCCGCCTACCCGTCTGCCGTAGCAGGCCGGACAGGCCACGACACGTCCCGTCAAGGCCTTATACAACGGGCCTCGGGAGAACCTCAGGGGGCAACTTAGGGGCCCCCCAGAAGCACTGGAGCAGGCCTCGGATTGGGGCAAACGACCTCGGCAACCCACTCCAAGACAAGAAATCATGATGATCTCTCCGACAAGAGCGCGTGGGCCGGTGATAGGCGAACAGGGTATGACACACGACTTAGATAGGAAGTCAGCACAATTGTACGACTAGGCCCTCCCTTCGACTATAAAATGGAAGCACCTAGCAGAGGGGGGGGGGATTTTTCCTCTGAAAAGGAAGGAGGGCTCTCTCTCCCTCCGGCGATCCCTCCCTGTTCTTCTTCCTCCTCACATTCGCATGAGACTTGGAGCCTAGACTCCTCACTCACCAGCTTGTATCCCCTACTATGAGCACCCCCCCCCGCAAGATAACACGAGGCCACCAAAACCGCTGGACGTAGAGCACCCGTGTTCGAACCAAGATAAACCCCTCGTGTCTCCCTCTCCTTCTCTTCTTCTTGTGTCCTCCTGCACACCATCCGGAGCAAGAGCACGTAGGATATTTTCACTAGTCGATCGCTTGGGACCCCCAGTTCTCAAAACACCGACAGTTATCAACATTTATAACACCAAATAGGTTTATAATAAAAATATGTTCCATGACAAAACTCTCATGATATTTATTTGGTAATATAAATAGTATATTATTAGTTTTTGTATTAATTTGGTTTAACTTTAGATAGTTTGAACTTATGACAAAACTAAAATATCTAGTTTTAGGAACGGAGTATGAGTATCTCTTATAAAATGAAAAGAAGAAAAATGAAAAGGGGAAGTTAATATGAGTTTTAAGTTCCAATATACTACGATTGAGAGAACGAGTGGTCTATATATAGAAGTCACATAGGCGGTTTGGCATCTTAGGGCACCCCTAATGGATCACTAAGATATGTACAAGGCTTCCACATAGGAGAGAGAAGCAACTGCCGTTTGGGTTGGCAAGAGCAACTATGTGTACCCATATGTTGAGTGGGCCCACCATGTGATCTAGCACGAGGCAAGGAGAAAGGGGCAGTTGCTGTTGGGCACGAAGTGTGGCTGCCGCCACCAGGGCAGAGCTCACTGAGCCACCGTCGAGGATGAGATTGGCGCAAAGTAAAGTATAGTTGTGTCGACCAGGGCAAGGTGAGTTGGCATGGATGAGGTGGAGACCTATGTTGTCAAGGGTGAGACTGAGCTACACCACCAACATTGATGGATCGAAGTTCGACTCACTAGAGAGGGGTGCCTGGACTGGGACCGAGACCAGGAGAAGCTAGCGGAGGCGCAGCATCAGCAGGAGAGGGGTGAACCTTGGTCCGTATGAGGGTGGTGTGGATGTGTGTCACAAGAGGGGTGGGTCGGTTGAAGCTCACCAAACGGAGGTGACACTAAATTGGAGTCGTTGGAAAGGGGTGAAGCTTGGAGGAGATAGTGAGTATTTAAAAAACCACCGACATGTGGACCTCATTCATTGCAAAATTATGCTCTAGATTTACTAATGTGCATGTAAATTATACCATAATTATGGATACCACCATCGGGAGCAATACTACTATTTGTTGCTCGAGGAGGTTGTAATAATATTGTAATTACATGCATGTCTTTCCTGTGCCAAACTTATTAACAGACGATCTTGGTGTTTTTTTTTTTTTTTTTTTTTTGAGAAGGAAAATGTATTGAACTTAACGCATTACACCGGCCCTTTTACAAACAGGATCCACAAGAAAAGGAAAATTACAGAGAAGTACATAACTCCTGTTCATCTTCCTCGCAGCCTTCAGAGATCCGTTCGTCACCGCCGCCGGCCGCTTTCCAATCGCCGTCGGGCACCAGAGCCAAACTCCACAAGGTGGAGGCCGCAGAGGAGGGCTTACTTCTAGGCAAATCAGCCGAGTACACCGCCTTCCAGCGCGCGATCGGCCAACTCCCGCACTCCACGACGCATCCTTCGATTCCACCGCCGGCAACCCGAGAAAAGCTCAGATTTTCGCCAAAGAACATCTTCCTTGAGATTAACAGGGTCAACAACATCATCACCTGAAGAAGACGACGATGCGCCGGCCCTCGACTCCTGGACAGGTCTCCCCAGCCTCTCCGTTTGACGTCGGTTGAAGCTCACCAAACGGACGATCTTGGTGTTGATACGTGCCATATGTATATATTCTTAAGGGATAATGATGAGAAGCTGCTTAACCTATTACGGCTGCGCGTCCTGTGTAAGCTATACCCATTATGGCAAGTGATCTGACATGCCTGCATTATATTGCTGTCTTCTTCACCCTAGCTTTCCGACCACGCACAGGCTAACAAGGTCCTCTCTGCCCCCCAAAATAAATTCCTTTTGCATGCTAGCACGACCGTCCTTGACTGCGTGTTCTGATCTTGTTCACCTTTAGCATCATGCACCATCGTCACTATACCACCGTCAGCCCCTGCAAATGGATTTGTAGGGATAGCTCGTTTGGAAATCATTTATCGTACACTAAAAAAGAGGAGGCATTGAGATAAATATTTTCTATAGTAGTGACACACTGTGAAAACTAGCTAAAAGGGTGACCATGTATGAACAAATAAAAAGCATTTATACGTGTGTCTTAACTTGAGCTTGATTGGCAGACATGTTCTCGACAGATTAGTTCAAGACGCAACGGGAATTGATTGAGAAGAGAGCGCAGCTGGGTTTCAGATAGAGTCGGCACGACTGATCGACCGTTAGAGAAATATATGCTTGCATGGTCATGCAGCTCAGCAGCAACTACGTCTACGTGGAGCGTACGTGTGCGGTCTCCAATATAGGCAGGAGGAGCGAGAGATGCTTGGCACTGCTTTTGGGCCGGGGGTCGTCGTCAAAAGCGCGCGAACAATGTGCCCATGGCGCCCAAGGGCTAGATGCCCCCATCCAACACTATGCATATACGGCTGGGGCGTGTCATCAGGTCCACACATGAAGATAGAGAAAAGGACTCGATCAAGATTCTATGGGCCCTGTGTGCTAGCAGACTCAGCCAGCAACAAAAGGTATTGCACATAGCCACACAGTAGTAAACGTCAGCTCAGGTAGATCATCACTTCATCAGCCATTAACAAGTCCCGGCCACTAGCAAAAGTTAGTGTCCTGATGAGCTTGACATACTCCTATATAAACAGGGCATCAGCTGTGGGACAAGTATGCAAACCAACACCAACCAATAGACGGAGTTTCCTGCAGCCAACCAAGTACATAGAGTACAACGTAGAAAACACATCTATCTCCTGTGTTCTCGAGAGCAACTTGCAGCAATTTAAGGTAGAGACATGGCCGGCAGGGAAAGGGATCCGCTGGTGGTTGGTAGGGTAGTGGAGACGTGCTGGACCCTTTCGTCCGGACCACCAACCTCAGGGTCAGCTACGGCACCAGGACCATATCCAACGGATGCGAGCTCAAGCCGTCCATGGTGGTGAACCAGCCCAGGGTCGAGGTCGGGGGACCCGACATGAGGACCTTCTACACCCTCGTACGTTTCTCTCTTCATGCATGAATATTGGAACAGCAGAATATATGGCTTATATGTATACACAAATATATATAATAGTCTGTTGACGATGCCATGCATATGCATGCTCTTCCTTCTTCATCAGGTGATGGTCGACCCGGATGCTCCGAGCCCAAGCGACCCAAACCTTAGGGAGTATCTGCACTGGTAATTAAAAATACTCGCTCATCCTGTAGACTCTCGATCCTTGCTTTCACTCTATTTAATTAATTATATATATTATATATACTAGTTGTGCACCACATATATGTAAAACTTATTTATGATCATCATATGGTCCTATTGATTATATTCATTGATATCCTCTCGATCTTTTTTTTCTTCTTCACGCAGGCTGGTCACGGATATTCCGGGAACTACCGGGGCAGCATTTGGTGAGTGTATATGCATGTCTCCGCGCTGTCATAGACTGTCTGTCTATGCAATTAACCCTGTCCACTAAAGACGTTTTTTTAAAAACTGATATGATCCAGACAAACTTTTTACTACACGGCCGATCGACCGGATTTCCTACGCTGTTTGCAGATCAAACTCAGACGGCACACACCAACATAGAGTTACACACTTGTCGGTCTCTCGGCTATATATAGACACATACAAATTAATATATTGTTACTCCCTTCAGGTTCCTATAAATAAGTTGTTTTTGGGAAAGCTTTAAATCAAACATTGGGAATATAAAAAATCATGAATAACTTTTCAGTTTTAGAGTTTGAACATATGAAAACCATATGACTAGATTTATTTTGAAAAATACTTTCATATTTTTTTTGCGAGGATACTTTCATAAAATTACATATATCACTTTTCAATAGATATTTTTATAAAATAAAAAGTCAAAGCTATGCTTTAGAGATCGCATCGGTGTTCAAAACGATTTCGAACCTGAGAGAGTATATGTCATTACACACATAATTAAGCTACTAGATTATGAAGAACAACACCAGCCTGTCATGCTGTTGAAAATGACTTCTTTTACAACTCTGGAGGGAGTATATGTCATTACACACAAATTAAGCTACTAGCTAGATATATGATGAACACCACCGACCTGTCATATAAATAATTAAGAGAGTATGTACGTTTCTATATTTTAGGTGGCAACAATCTTGCACAACAAACTAATATAAATAATAAAAGAACATCTTACAAGATATACTAGCTTGATACTTTAACTTATATTTTTTCTATAGCCAAACAATGATAAAATGATACATTGACCTTAGAAGACCAACACAGAATATAGGAGAAATTATTAAGTAAGCTAATTAATGATTATACTCTTTACTGCATGCAAACGATCATGATAAGATGCTTTGGTAAAAAAAACCAATATATCTACTGAAACCAAAATGTCTTGTAATTTGGAACCCATGCATGGGTGATTTAATATATATGATGCAAATAAACACTGGTGGCGTGGCATCACTTGCAGGGCAAGAGGTGATGTGCTACGAGCCCCCTCGGCCGACCATTGGGATCCACCGCTTCGTGCTGGCGCTGTTCCAGCAGCTGGGGCGTCAGACGGTGTACACCCCGGGGTGGCGCGAGAACTTCAACACCAGGGACTTCGCCGAGCTCTACAACCTGGGCGCTCCCGTCGCCGCCGTCTACTTCAACTGCCAGCGCGAGGCCGGCTCTGGGGGAAGGAGGATGTACTCATGAATCACACATGCCACTATGCTACGTATGTACTCCAAGATGGCCTTGCATATAAACTAGAACGTAGTGCATGCATGTCGTCGTACTGGGCAGGCAGCCTGAGCTGTACTTGCTTGGCAATGACGACGTGCAGGTACATACAGTATATGTGTATAGATTGTAGCGTAAACAATGAGCGGCTAGCAGCAGCTACGGGCGACGAGCCCTATAGCTTAGCAATACACATATCATGCAGGCATATGTACGTATATATGCCATGCATGCTAGCCGTACCTATTATTGTGTATATACACATATGTGTATATAGGTACACATGATGCATGAATGTGTACCATAGGCATGCATGCATATGCTTGGGGAGATAAAACAGCATAATGTAACTAAATGACATAGAGTATTGGTAATTAGTTGAGAAGCTATAGCTTATCATGCATGCATGCATGCATGCATCTCCTACATACGTACTTGGTGTAATAAGTCGTCAGTGGAATACATATTTGTGTAATATTAATAATCAGCTATCTTTTGTGTGGAGAAATCAGCAGTGTTGGTATATATATTTCATGCATGCAAGAATCTATATATAAATAATTTATTTACCCAAGAAAAGAAACTATACATTATACATTGTCATCATAATAGTCCAGTATTCCACGTGAGATAACTAACTAACATAGTAACAGAGAGGATATATAGCTTGGGAATTCATGTGCGGCGCTCGTATTCGTATCTCCATCGGAAAATGGGGAGATTGTAAAGTAGTACTATATGCCGTCACGTGTGAGACTAGTGGGCGCAGCAGCCTTTGATAACAAAAAAGAACTTCAAGATATGCATGCATTCACTGGATGCTATCGCACGATATGATATCGTAGCCTCGCTTTTTTGACGGAATTTTGACCGAAGTCAGGAAGGAAAACCCCCACCCTTATATTTTTGTTTTTTTTTTTAATAATGCCCCAGCCTGAAATTCGCTCCCACTAGGATTCGAACTCAGGACCGAGGGGTGCCTCTAGAGTGTCCAGCCGGTTTGGGGTAACCAACCGAACCCAACATCCTTTGGCTTCGTAGCCTCTCTTCGGTAGCAGTCTACAACAACGGATATGTGAGAGAGATTCGTCGGGCAGAGAACTCATCACCACCGTCAACTACATATATAGAATATAGAGATATCGTATATCGCCTTTAACTAACTCGGCAAAGTGAAAAAAAAAAAAAAACAAAGGCAGCAGGCCCCGACAAGATCCCCATAGAGTTTTGTCAAGTTTGTTGAGATATAATAAAAGATGATATCATCCAACTCTTTGCTGATTTTCACAGTGAAAAGGTGAACATTATATAGCAGGATTAATTATGGGATCATTACATTACTCCCTAAGAAATCTGATGCAACTACCATTCAGCAATATAGACCTATATGTTTGCTAAATTGTATTTACAAGTTAATAACCAAAACCCTTGCTCTAAGAATTAAGAAGGTAGCAAAAATTTGATACATCATAACCAACCTGCCTTTATGAGAGGCGTAAATATTATGAGTGGAGTTATGATTCTTCATGAGATTTTACATGAAACAAAGACAAGCAAGAAGCCGGGGATCATATTGAAACTGGACTTCGAGAAAGCTTATGACAAGGTGAAATGGAAGTTTCTTTTCTAATGCCTTGAGGCTAGAGGCTTTTGCCCACTATGGTGTAGATGGACTGAGCAGGTGGTCTCTAGTGGGACTATTAGTGTTAAAATCAACTATATCAAAAGTTATAAAGGGGTAAGATAGGGTGACCCCATGTCCCCAATTCTATTCAACTTTATTGCAGATGGTCTTACAAGAATAATTATTAAAGCCCAAACTAATAATCTCTTTCTTGGACTCATTGATCATATTGTGAGTAAAGGTGTTGTTGTGTTACAAAGATGCAGATGATACTATCATTTGCCTTAAACATGATCTGAATGGAGCAAGAAACCTGAAATCCCTTCTATACTTGTATGAGTTAATGGCTGGTTTGAAAATTAATTTCAACAAAAGTGAAGTAATAACCATTAATGATGAAGACAACTTGACTTCTCGTCTATGCCGATATGTTCAATTGCCAAGTTGGTAAATTGCTCATCAAATACCTTGGGGTGCCCAAGTAGACTCCACATTCTTATTTGGATGCCCTTATATGAAAAAACAGTTTCAAGAGATTGGATGTATGGAAGGGTGGTACAATGTCTATTGCTGGTAGGAAAGTTTTTATTGATTCTAGCCTTAGTAATGCACCCATTTACCATATATCCATGTACCTCTTGCCTAAAACTATTGTGTACAAAATGGATAGACTCGAGAAGGTCCTTTTTTTTTGGCAAGGTGGAGGTACAAAAAGAAAATACCATCCGATTAATCGGACTAAGATTTATAGGAATAAAAACAAGGGGGGACTTGGGATCAAAGATATAAGAAAGATGAACATAAGTCTTATTTGTAAATGCATCCGAAACGGGAAGAGAGACCGGCCTTTGGCAAGACATTATTACTTTTAAATACTTGAAAAAAGATTCAATTAGCTTTGTGAAGCCAAAACAAACCGACTCTCCAATGTGGCATGATTTGTTAAAAATTAGAGATATTTATCTTCATGGCGTAAAACTTCTAGTGGGGGATAGGAAGAAAATGGATCGATACATGGATCTCTCGATAAACCTCTTTCTTCTCTGTACCTCGACCTATTTCGATTTTCGATGACCAACAATAAAAAAATTTCTTTGGTTGATGTGAGGAATGACTTATCTTGTATCTCTTACTCAAGGTGGTTAGTTGATATTTGGAGAACACAATGGCTTGAAATAGCCAGTAAGGTAATGATGATTCAGTTGCAACAACATGAAGATATTGTTATATGGAAATATGGCAAGAAGAAATGCTACTGTAACAAAGGACAACATGACAAGAAGGAAATGGAAGGGTGACCCACCTTTTCTTCAAGTGTGAAGAAAGTATTCATCATCTTTTCTTCAAGTGTAGTATAGCTAAAGCTGTTTGGGCCACCTTTGCTACATGTCTAGGTGCTACTAATATTCCTTGCAACCTTGAAAAGCTTGGAGATGGTGTGAAATCTGGTTACCAAATAATCAAAATTATCATACTTTGGGGATAGCAGCTGTTTGCTGGGCTATTTAATTTGGAAAGTTAGGAACAGTGTTTGCTTTGATAAGAAAAGGATTCAAAACCCTATTTCTATTGTATGCCATGCATGTGCCTTAATAAGCTACTATGCAGGTTTCTATCCTAAAGAAGAGGAGGCTCTCAAAGCTGGAGTCAACACAATGATGGAAATTGCGGTCAGGCTGTTGAACAAGAAAGCCAAGAGTGGCGCCACCACGCTTCATTTGGGCAACAATGAAGACTCTGAGGAGGATTAAGGGAGGACTAGAGAAGACGGTGATCCACAACTTATCTGTTGAGAGAGCTGTTTTTGAATGTCTGACAATCTCATGGGTGGTGGCTTTGTTCCAGATGTGGTTTAGAGAAAACTTGGTTTAAGAATTTTTCGAGGCTTCTATTCACCCCTCTAGGGTGTACATGTGCCGCCTGCTGCCGGTATGCGGTCGTGGTTCATGTGCTAGAGAGCTGTGTGTTTATTGCGCACGATATGGGGATGGAATTATATCCATGGCACTTTCGTCCTACGCATTTGGCCGGTGTGTGTGGAGTCTGGGAAAAAATTCCTATTATCTAAAAAACATCTATTTTCTTAGGGTGATAGTAGTGGCTTTCTTTGTATATATACTTTTTATTTGAGAAACCAGGTATATATTTGATAAATATTTATGATAGTTTACAACCCAACGCTTCTAACGACACCCTCGACAGAAAAGAAAATAACATTCTAAGTCCTTGCAATTAGCTTCCCCAGTTCTCTGCTATGGGGGCAGCCCAGCAGCAGTTGGAGCCCGGCAATGGGCTTTACCGTTTGAGAAAAGGAAAATTCAGCCAGCCCAGCCCAGGACTGGAGGCAGGCAGGAGCCCACGACCAACACGTGAACAAAGACCGGTGGACTCTGGAGGCCGCGCGCCCGCCGATCTGTCGTGATCTGATCTCTCCTCTAGTTTCTTCTCTCTCGATCGTCGGGTTTAACAAAGTGCCATGCGCATATATATATATATCAAAAATATCCTGCTAACCACGGTGTATTCTACCACCCATGCAGGAACACTGCCATCCCCTATTTATAGTTGAGCACGGTGCACCAAAAATTGACTTGCTCCTTGTGATCACACTAGCAAACAAGACACGCACACCTCATCGCGTCATTAGCAAACACATGCTGGCCGTGAGCACTGTGTGGGCATACTTTTAAATTGGCCAACATGCACTAGCCGACAAAAAAAACGTATTTAGTAAAGAAAGCAACATGCAAACCGCAAAGGTCGGTTTAAGCCATCGCTTGGGGACCATTTCTTCCTTCTTGGTATGGTATGGTGCATCACTTGAGGGGAGGCGCCTATTCACCCTGTTGCATCTCGTCGCATGATGCTCAGACGTATGAAGTTTAGGAGATGCGTTTTACTATACATATTTGATTTGTAATTTATTTTCACCATAATATTTCTCATGATTTTATCTACAAAATAAGATCTCACATGACCATATTTAATTAAAGTGAAATGGTATAGTATGGTCCCTACATGTCATACAACCCAAACATTTTTTCACTACAACTAGCCCCATATTTTGGCTTCCTCGAAAAACAAAACACAACTTTTAGACCACATTTGTTAGGGTCAGTTTGATTTGGCCAACAAACAATTTTATTTGAAAAGAACAAGTTGACTAGTGAATGAGTGCACATCGTATAATTTATTGTGTTTGGTTCTAATGCTCAAGTGCAGTCCGAGCTTGTGATAGACTGGACACATAGTGCGATCCATGGGGATGAAAAGTCCATGCATGCATTCATCCCCAAAGCTGAACCCGTATGATAAAAAACCTACGGATATCCACCCTAAACTCGATCCGCCGTCATTCTTACGGGTCGGGTTGGGGACCCAAAACCAGTTGAAACCCGAAACCAAAACCGATTAGGGGTGGAAATTCATCCCCAAAGCTGAACATGATCCAAAACCCGCGGATATCCATCCTAAACCCGATCATTTTGCCATTCTTACGGGTCGAGTTGGATCGGTACACCCAAAACCAAAACCCGAAGTTGAAACCCGAAACCTAAAACCCATTAGGGTGGAAATTCATCCCCAAAGCTGAACCCGCATGATCCGAAAACCCGCGGATATCCATCCTAAACCCGATCACGCCATTGGTCGGGTTGGATCGGGCACACCCAAAACCAAAACCCGAAGTTGAAACCCGAAATCAAAACCGATTAGGGTGGAAATTCATCCCCAAAGCTAAAGCATGATAGAAACCCGCGGATATCCATCCTAAACCCGATTACCATTTATATACTTCGGGTTTAAAGGAAAACCGATTAGGGTGGAAATTCATCCCCAAAGCTAAACCCCATGATATATTTGATAAACGCCATGATCGGGTTTGGATCGGTGCACCCAAAAACCAAAAACCCGAAGTTGAAATTCTAACCTAAATAAACAAGTTATATTATTTATTAACATATTATAAACACATGAGTTTTAATTCTAAATGGTTTATTTTGGATATCCATTTGATATCCACGGGTGGAAAATCAAACCATATTCATCTTGGTTTGACATTTTTGTCCCTGGAAACCAAACCCGAAAAAAACCGTGGATGAAAAATAATCACCAAACCGAACCAAACCCAAAACCGCTACCATTATAACCATGGGGATCACTTGTGCCAAGTTTGGTCTCCATTCATCCCGTCCATTTTTTGTTGTGTCGTTCTTGCGGACTGCTTTATCGGGGCAGCGGTTCTCTACCAGCGTGAGCAGCGGGACATCGGTAGCGTCGACCTATCACGGGAGAGTGGAGCAAGTGCATGGAGCCCGCAAGTCAATGGGCTCGTGATTTGCACTTCCCTTGTGTTGCCAAATCTTGCACTAAAAGCAACGAGAGAGAAGCAATGCATCGGTCGTGCCGGTGGCTTGTTTTCTTCTCATGCATGCTTGGCTTGACCGGCCATCCCCTGTCACCCCCAAGACCCCAACCTTCTTTCTCTTTTCCTTGTCCATCTCGTGGTCGTGGACATATAGGGAGGGGGGGGGGAGGCGATTCTGAGACGAAGAGGCAGGCCCCGGGACTGGGGGCAGGCAGGAGCCCACGACCAACACGTGAACAAAGACCGGTGGACTCTGGAGGCCGCGCCCGCCGATCTGTCGTGATCTGATCTCTCCTCTAGTTTCTTTTTTCACCTCACCCTCGATCAATATTGTCGTTGGTTTAACAATGAACAAGACCCATATTGACTATATATTTTTACCAAAAAATAATAGCAATGGGCCCACATATATATGATTATGGTACAAAACTTTTTTTTTTCTACGGTGGTGCCAAAATACGTTGAAAAACCGTTTGCTAATCAAAGATTACCCCAAGAAATACCATTGAAAAAAATAAAAAACAACTTGATTTGCACACATGTAGGCTAGCTATCGTGCTTTGGTTTAGTGGTGAAAGTGACGTGGGGGATGATGCAGCAGCTAGCTAGCTTTTTCATGGTGCACGGTTCCTGCTCCGCTAGCAGGAGAGAGGCGCTGGCTGCTACTGTATGGAGCGAAAGCGATGGCTCAAGGAAAAATTGGAGAGCACAGTGCATGCTCTATTTCATAGAGTTTCTTTGAGTTTGGGGTCCGGCTGCCCATATGGAGAGCTAGGTGGGGCAAAAATGTGCAAAGCATCTTCAAACTTTGAATACATCACGTGGTTCAGCATGGGAAGGGGCCATGCGCATGTCACCTGGTCCCTCACACCCCCACGGAATTTGATGTCCTTCATTTGCCACAAATGCCCAGCTGCCATCAAGGGAGGGGTAGATTTCAACGAGGTTAGGAAATTCACACTATATATATATATATATATATATATATATTTTATATATATATATATATATATATTCGAGATGAATGGGCCCTCCACCGAGGTTCCAACCCAGCACGGACTCGGGACCAGCCAACCCCTGACCTCCCGCACGGTTCCCCCTCCCAGCTCCTCTTTAACCTTTTTTTTTTTTTTCCCATTCTGTAATTTCGAGATCGTGGGCCTCCACCGGTCAGCTCGGGCCTGACCTCCCACCCAGCCGCCCATTCCCTCCGTCCGGCGGCGGTGCCCTCGCGCCCTCCCCTGTTGCCCGACGGCGGCCTCCCATCCAATGACGACGACGGCGCGGTCCCCTTCCATCCTGGATGCCACGGCGTGCCGGCCACAAGCAGCGGGGTGGCGCGGGCGGGTGTGGTTCCACGTAGCGGCGGCGTAGGGCCGAGGAGAAGGCTGCAGCAGGCGCGAGGTGGCAGCAGAAATCGGCCGGCAATCCACGATGCGTCGTCGGGTACGGGCTGAGAAAGAAGTGGCGACTCGCCTGGCCACGCTCCAGCAACAATAGTGGCAGATCCAGGTGCGTCCTCCTCAGATCCCCTTCCGCAGCTCCTCATTTGCAGCATCTTCTCCTTCCCCTTCCTCCCCCCTCCCCCTTCCTAATTCAATTTGATGATTCGAGTGCAGGAACCACCACTGCCAGGAGCTCCTGTATTGCCTCGTTTGATTCATGGATAGAGCAGATTTGTTCTGATTTTTCTGAGGTAAATCATCCCACACGCATGCTGCTTGCCATTGTTAGGACCCATGGATGCATGGGAGAATTGACGAGGAATATCAGTACTTTTTTTCATCGCAGAGGGCTAAAATGTTTGTTGCTAAGACCTAATGAGCTACACAATGCAATATTCAAATGTACATCATTCGTTAATTTATTGGTGCTCAATTTTTTTTTTTTTTCTGAAATGGCTAATTGCATCTTAATCGTTGATTCCAGCAGCAGCTCAATTCTTCTGCAAAAGCAGGTGGACAACAACACATCAGTAGCTTTGCTCTTCTATCAGGTAGCAGCTGACAGTAGCTAATTAGTATTTGTAGCTTGCTGACAACTAAAACGTTGTGGTTTTTTCTTCTCTGTTCTTTTCCCGTGTTTTGTTCTCATCTAAAAATAGTGAAATCCTCTCCATCTCTTCTCTTTTATACTCATGTAAATTATTAAGATCGGATGCTAAAATGCCGGCAGTTTAGCAATAATACAGCAAGTGTCTTGGTTAAGCAGGATTAACAAATGCTCTTTTGCTTCCTCTTCGTGATAATTTCAGAATTCATCAAGGATAATCTGGACAAAGCAGCTTCCTGGCCTGCCAGATCATAGGTAAGCTTTCCTTATCCCTACGGTCATTCTTCTTTTTAAATTGGTTTCCCTATAGAGTTTATACCGATGACTGCTTACCATATGTGCAGGTGGGTCATCACTTCTGTTATATATTTCTAATCTTTATCTGTATCATAATATGCTGAATGAGGCTATGTTCAGGTGCACGAGCAAATGAGAAGTGGTCATAATAGAACTTGAAAAATGTGTTATCACAAAGAGCTTAACAAAAGCGTCAGAAGGTTATCCAGATGTTAATAATCAGCCTCATGTTCAAGTAAAAGTTGTGGCAAAAGTCGTGTATCTTGTTTAGTCCCTGATTTCTTTGGTAAGCCAAAAAAACAGATGAGCTAATAAATGTGTAAACTGGGTTGCACAGGTTGCTTTGAGACTCAGGCAAAATGATTACCCTGATTGCTTAGCTGGTGACACAGTCCCTTATATAAGCAGGTATTACTAAATGATGTCCTTTATGTTTTGCATGCTGACTAAATCATCAATTGGCAACCCACATTGCATTTTTTTTAAAAAAAAATGTCAACCTGTTATATGGCACTGATTGGCACTTCTATTTTACAATCTGTCCAACGCTCCATGCTTATCATTTATATTTATATAGACCCAGAAAGCATGAAATCTCATCAAATTATAAATATCTGTGTGCACATCCACTGAGGCACGTGGCATTGTCTACCGGTTCATGAACATGGCTTATGCTTATTTCTCACAAAGCTCTCATGTTATCTAAGCCTGCTAAGAAATAGAGGTTAAAATAGGAAGACACAAAGAAATAGATCTAATTGGATTAAAGGAAAAAGATCTTGGAAGGTCTTCTCTTTCACATTCTGCTCGTGCTACATCTTGGGGCAGATCTTAAGTAAGGAAGATCGTTCTGAAAAAAAAACTTATGTGTATAAATTGAACACCCCAGTGGATATCCTAGTTGTTGGTCCACTTCAAGTTCTCCCTGACCAAAATGACATAAATGTCTCACACATCTGTTTATCCCCTGCCTTGGAAAAGCTTCGGAACAATATTGCCTTTTTTTCCACGATGCATACAAGTGCTGATCAATCATTTTTGTCAAAAGTACTTAATTCTGGTGTTGAGTTCATTAGTATATGAATAAGCTTCTTTTTTTAATTGAGTTCTAAAATTTATGTTTAATTTGTAGCTGTTATGAAGACTATCTTGCTGCACCATTTCTCTTTTGGTTTATACAAGCAGATTTTTCTTCCATCTGAAATTACACTATTACCAGCAAGCTTAGGAGCCTCCACATGCATCTTCAGTTCTGATATCTTGCATGATGAGAAGGTTATAGATTAGGTGCATGTGATTCTCTTATTTTACTCCCCATCCCCTTTGAGGTTGACCAAATAATTCGACACCATACTTTTGAGATGTGAATATGAGGTTGCTATAACATGTGCTTATCAATTGTGGCAATTCTCTATTTAGTTATTTTCTTTTGATCTCGATCATGTACCATGTTGTACTGAAATTGTAAATTTGAACTATTCCTCTTAACCTTGTTGGTTAAGTAGTAAGAATAATTTCATATGAATGGATAAAACAAGTATTTGAAATGACATTATGGTTAGGTAGAAAAAAAACCAATTTCACTTTAAATTTTGCCCCGCCTGCACGCTGTGCTGCCGGTTTATCCATCTATCTTAGGTTACACTGAAGTTCAGTGAATGTGTTCTTGTTTTTCGATCATACAGCTAGCGCCGAGAATATTTTTTTGCTTAGATCTTTAGAATTCCAGTATCGCCAGAGGGTCATCTTGCCCTGGGCTTTTGTCAAGTTTGTCCAATAAAAGCAACGGTGTGCCACCACCTTTGCTCTCTGCTGAACCATTTTTAAGTGGATTTATATTCAACTGATCTGTGCAGGATATGATGCATATGAATCAGCGGACTCTTGTTAGCTTCAGTGTTAGTTTGTACTATTTTGATTGGTGTTCTTCGTAGTGCCACTATGGATGTTTGGTTAACACTATTTATATTTTGATGATCTAATGTATAGGAAAATTATTTTTTTTGAAGAATGTATTTCTGCATTATTGTGACTTGATTCATTCACTTCTTCATACTCCCACAATGTTCCTGAATTTTTGTTCTCATAAAAGCTATAGTTTTTTTTGTGGTCTATTGTCCTGACCTTGTGTGTTACCTGGCAGATCGCAAGCCTTCATCTAACACAGTTGTGGCGTACTGGTAGTCAGGTTGAGCTAGTGCTTTAGGTGCAAACGTGGTAGCATCGTGTCCAAGAGCTTGTGGTAAGTGGGAGAATATATCATTTGTTTTACTCTGGAGCATTGGTTTGCAACTAACTGCTGGTAAACTAGAATGGCTTTTACCTATGAACTCTGCTATGTGCTGAGAGTTAACATGCAGTTAGTTTTTTCCCCATCTTGCTGAATGCTGATACACAGTTTATCTGTTTTTTTCCCCTATCATATGCTTCGACCTGTGTGTCTTGGGCACTAGAAATGCATTATTTGATCTGGGACTGTAGCAGATCACATGATTTTTTATTTAGGAAATATCTCTTATGTGAAGGGAAGGGAGAAAAAACCACAAATGCCTTTGATTGTTAATTTGTTACCCACTTTCACTTCTCCATTGAAACTACTGGCTATTCATTTGATAGTTCAAAGATCGAACGATGCCATATTTGAGTGCTAACCACCTTACATAGTTGCTTGTTGCAGTTCATATTTATATTGGGGGTCAATAGGTGAATATTACATACTAATAGTTCACTATCTCTATTTTTTTTTCAGAGTTCGTCTCAAACACATCAAACATGTCTGCAAGTAAGCACAATCAAAGGTGTCGGATCTACATACAAATTTACCCTGTGTCAGCTCTTAACATCTATTCGTTTTTTTTTCCTTAGGTTATGTGTGCAAATCCTAGGAGTTCTCCATTAAAGCACTCTCCAGCTACATTCCATGATTGTTTGTGGCACTACTTGTGCTAGGTTAATTAGTCATATCAATTTAAGCAAACCGCTCACATTTACCTTGTGGCTTAAACAGGGTGAAGGTGGACTCAGAGAATCCTTGAACTTTGCATTGTGGAACTCTCTCAGACAGATGCAGAACCACAGATGCTTATGCGAATAGGCTTGCTGTTTATAGTAATGTAAAAATAGGTTTGGGCGCATGTTCATAGACCAGGCGTGTATCTGTACAATGACTGCATGCTGATGTGAAATATTGCTGGCAAAAAAGTGTTTGTGGCCCTTTCTGAGCGAGACAAATCATTTAACAAATCTTATGGTGTCCGTGCATTGTTAGAATAAAACGGCCTATCCCTATAGTCATGTATACAAACAACTAAATATATCCTCCTTGAACTACGATAATTGTAGTCACTTGTCAATACGAAATATTTGTTAAAAAATCTTTATGATTCAACACTTTTGAACAACTATTCATTTTTTCCCGTTTCTCCAGGAAAATAAATTTAAATTTCATACGATAATAAGATATCTATGTTCCAAATACTGGCCCGCCGAAAAAAAAAGACTAAAAGGAAAACTAGCTAGATATAACAGACACGATAGATTTCTAATAGAAAAGAAAAAAATATCGGCTGGATAACGTTGCCAAACATGCATCCGTGAAAGAAAAAAATAATGATGGTCAAGAAAATCCGTGAAAGAAAAAAATAATGATGGCCAAGAAAGGAGGTGGAACGGTGGAAGGGATCGTGGTGCACGTGGTGCGTGGTGAAGGGGCACTCGGCCTGGCTGGCGCAGCGCGCGGGACGGCCACTGGACTCGGCCTGGCGAGGGGGCTCGGGTAGCGATTAATAATCACTACCCCGGGTAGGATTTAGCGTAGCCCTATATATATATATAGAGAGAGAGAGTATAATCTGTAGCTAGCCAAGAATACGATATTCTGTAGCCAGACCACAGTCCGACGCCACCAGGACCAGGCAAATGCATGCATGCCGAGAGCCACGATCCCGGGCAGCGATCATTAATGGACATATTTAAATCATAATTGGGGAGCATGCATCGATTAGCGCACAGTAATTTTGGGTTGTTGACTGCGTGTGCATGAAAGCTACTGGACTGAGGGTTACGAGAATATACGTGCATGCAAGTGAGTGGTTACGAGAATACATATAAATCCGGTGTACTTTAATTGCTATGCATGCAAGCATGTACAGATGCATTACGAGAATACATATAAATCCGGTGTACTACTACAGCTGCTGCCATGCATGGTAGTATTACGAGAATACTAAGGTAGATACCAGAATACAACATGATGAGATCCCAATTTACGGTAAATGATTTACGGGAAAAATGGCAACTATGAAATATAAGTATTTACAAGAACTTTTTATTATATGGTTGACTACAAAAACTAATAAGAATGATTGAAATTACCATAACATCAACATAAGCGAGAATTTTATTTACAACAATACTAACAATATTTACTAGAATTTTTCCAATAACATTTACTGGAATTCTACACAAACAATATTTACTAGAATATTTTCCAATAATATTTACAATAATATATACTGCCGCGGCGGATGACCTCACGCGCCGCTTCGTCGCGTTCATCCCCGTCCCGCTCTTGACGTCACCGCAGAAGCAGCAGCTTTGCGGCGTGGCCGCGCACCACCATGCCCAACGCCGAGGGACGCCTGGGCCACGCCGTGGGCGACGTCTTCGGCTGCTTCCGCATTGACGACACCTCTACTCGGGCAGCGGTGCGCCAAAGCAGTGCCGACGTAGCGGTGCGCCAAAGCAGTGCCGAAGTAGCGCGTGCCGACGGCTGTGAGCGGCACAACGTCGTTGCCGCTGTGGAAGGCGGAGATGTTGTTGGCGCTGGAGCAGGCGTCGTAGCCAGACTCTGTCACCTCCACCACGTCGTGTAGTTCTGGCGAGTACGTGGATGCTGCAAGACTCGCACGAACGGATCATGCATTATTAGTAAATGGCGGCGACGACGACGAGCGTGAGAGATGGATTCAAACAGGAGAAATAACAGAGCTGAGCTCGACCAATCATACACTGATGTTGTCGCCCCGATGGAAGGTCTTGATCTTCACCCACTCCGTGTAGACGGTATGCTGCGTCCGACGCGCTGACTGTGTACGTCGTCGCCGCGACGGCTGCCTCCATCACAGCAGCGGTCACCACCGCGACCGGTGGTCGTCTGCCTCCTCCCGCGCCCCCGCCCAATGACACAGCCATCACCTGGCGCCCACCACGCCGATGTCGAGGCTGTCGTGGATCAGGAGTCAAGATGCTGCCGGCGTTGGGGCCACGCGTGCCAGGAAGAGCGCCCGGCCGGGCCAGCCTCCGGCCGCCACCGCGGGGCTGCAGGAATGGCGTAAGGCCGCAGGTGTCGAGAACCACGGGCGCAAGCAAGGCGGCAGGCCACGGCACCCCAACCTTCCGGAGGGCCGCAGTGAGGGCGCCGCGGTTGCCTGTCATCGCCTTTGCGTCGTAGCCGCGAGGGCCGTCGGAGAAGACGAACATCGTCTTTGCATGGCGGCGTGCTGCAGGAAGAGTCCAGAAGCGACCATGCATACGGATGAAGAAATGCGAATGGAAATTTAGGAAGCAACGTGGTTAACGGGTGTCCAATGTATCCCATCCAATTTATATAATATAATAAATGGCTACATTAATGAGGCAAGCCCACGCGGAATCAACTTAATTAACCCATTTATGTGAGGGCTGGATGCTTGCCGCTGGATCGGTGGTCTGGTCGGCGTGGATCGGATGGGTTGGGTCCGGCTACGTAATCACATATTCTAGACCACCGGCAAGCATCCAGCCCTCACATAAATGGGTTAATTAAGTTGATTCCGTGGCTTGCCTCATTAATGTAGCCATTTATTATATTATATAAATTGATGGGATACATTGGACCCGTTAACCACGTTCTTCCTAAATTTCCATTCGCATTTCTTCATCCGTATGCATGGTCGAATCCGGACTCTTCCTGCGGATTCTGTAGCGGACCCAACCCATCCGATCCACGCCGGACCAGACCACCGATCCAGCGGCAAGCATTCAGCCCCTCACATAAATGGGTTAATTAAGTTGATTCCGCGTGGCTTGCCTCATTAATATAGCCATTTATTATATTATATAAATTGGATGGGATACATTGGACACCCGTTAACCACGTTGCTTCCTAAATTTCCATTCGCATTTCTTCATCCGTATGCATGGTCGCTTCTGCGGACTCTTCCTGCAGCACGCCGCCATGCAAAGACGATGTTCGTCTTCTCCGACGGCCCTCGCGAAGGCGACGCAAAGGCGATGACAGGCAACCGTGCGCGCCTCACTGATATATATATATATATATATATATATATATATATATATATATATATATATATATATATATATATATATATATATATATATATATATATATATATATATATATATATATATGCCTCGTGACGGTGACGGTGGCCTTGCAGTAGTTTGCACACGGCGCCGGCCTGACGACGCACGATGTACTACACCGTGCCGTGTACCAGGTGTTATATAGGTCAGGTAATGATCACTGATCCAGGCCCGGAAACGTCATCGTAAGAAGAAGCTGCGTACGTGGTGATGCAAGTCGGTCGAAACATCTCTACATCGTGAGGGGGGCCGGTGGTTATTGCTTCTCCGTTCATCATTGTTTACCATTTACCGGCCGGCACTGCTGCGGTCTAGTCTATGTGTCTTGTCGTCGTGCGCCCACAGGATGAGAATGAGATCTCGATCGATGATGTTGAACGTACGTTGTTACAGCACCGTAAGAAGAAGTTGCATACGTGCAGCAAATTGAAACGTATCTACATCATATCGTGGGTGCGAGCGGTGTTTATTGCTTCTCGGTTCATCCTTGTTTACCATTTACCGGCGCTGCTGCGGTCTAGGTGTCTTGTCGTTGTGCGCCGGACAATTCCTCGTCGCCGGCACGCGCGCCGCCGTGTGCCGTACGTACAGACGTGTCGATCCAGAGGAAACCGGCCGGTTGCTGAGCTGCGTCGTCGTCTGGTCGTCGCCTGAATCCCCATTCCCTCCGAGGAAATTGGATTGCTGTTGGGCCATCTTCCGTGCATATATTGCTTTGCCTCTCTAGAAAAGCTAGGCAACCACGACGCACCAGCTTCCGTGCGTCTTGTGTGCGTCTTGTGTCGTCCGTCTTCCGTGCTGCTTCCACGACAACCACGTCTTCATGTGTCTGTCTGTTTATATTAGCTCATGCATCTTGCTTTTTTTTCAAAAGGATGGCAAAAGATTTACCGCGATTTCTATTAGCCGAAGAAAAAAAAGCCTAGTGCTAGCCTAGTTTTTTTGACTGCAAACGGGGCCGGAAGAAGAAAAACCATACAAATGTGGAGGGTACCATACTCCACCTCCTCACCTAGGTACCAAGTCAACTCAACTCGCGCCACAAAAGCGCCCACTCAACTCCTTGCTTGGTCGGATTAGGACATCGACACAAACCTCAACAAGACACGAGCAACCACTTCGCACCACTAAAAACTTGGTCGGATTGGGTCATCGACACGAGCCTCTAGTCCACTCTATTAGAGCTCAATAAAAGCAAAACAAGCAACTAAAGACTGACCACATAAAAAAAAAATCGACTAAAAACAATCTACACCTACTCCACCACTGCCACCAACTGCGCAACCAAACAACGAGAGCGACGAACCAGCTCTGCCCGAGACACCCTGACCGAACCGAAATCCACTGCGACGCCTTCAAGAAGGTTACAACGCCCAAGCGCAGTCGTCGCTCGTCCAAGACAGCACAAGGCTTTCACCCGTGGAAAGTGCTGGGAATACGACGCCCTCAGCGGGGGAACAACACCGCAGGTGTCGCCGTCGACAGTCTTTCGCCCAAAACCCAAAGCACGGTCGTTGGTCAAGATGTCGAGTCCCCGCCAGACACCAAGTCGTCGCTGCCGGCCATCCAGAAGAAGACCCACCGGGGTCGACGCACCGGCCACACGAGTAGCCGCAAAGTTGTGCCAACACCCCGCCAGACCACCTGTCGAACACCAGCCTCCCGCCACCAAGTACGTCCTCCAACCGCCCGTCGTAGCCGTAGCCACCATCGGCCACCGCCGCCGACCGAGCACCCGTTGCAGGAACCGCCATCACCCCGAAGGAACCGGATCTGGAGCAGAGCCCCGGACCAGCACCCACGCGGACGCCAAGGCCTCCGTCTTCACAATGACCGCCCCACGACGACAGACAGGGCATGGGGGAGGGACGGCATAGTCGAAGACCGCCCCCCAACACCAGCACAACCCCAGCCACCACCGCAAAAACGGTCACCACGAAGAAGAAAGGAGGGGTGAGCAGAGAGGGAGGGAACCCCACCGCTACCTCTTGCGCCCGAAGGGCATGCAACAGCAGCCCCACACCAGTCCGCCGACGAGAGCCAATCGGAGAAGAGCCCCCCCCCCGGACCAGCACCGCCAGTAGCACCACGATGGCACCACAGCGCCACCACGAGCACCACAGCGCCACCCCGGATCTGGATCGTGAGCACCCCAAACCCTACAGCACTAGCGAGCCGGCCACCACAACCGCCCGGCGTTGCGCGCAACTCCATGACGTTGCGGGGGGCGAGCCCCACGCCGCCCGCACGGCCCGCGCCCGTCGAACGGCCGCAATGCCGCCGCCAACAAGCCACCGGTGCACCCAGCCCCCTTGGTGAGGAGGCCCGCAGCCGCCGTGAGCCGCCCCTCAACTTCACCGGATCCGCCGTCAAGGCCCCAGCGGCACCCACCGGCGCCCGGGGAAAGCAGGACCGCCGTGCGCTGTTCCGGCCGTAGCACGCGGCCAGCTCGAAGAGGGGCCCACCGTCGCCATCACAGGGAGCCGCGCGAACATCCGGCGGCGTCCCTCCCGCGACGGCGAGGGAGGGAGGGGGGAGGGAGGTGGTTGGCGGCGGGAAGGGGGCGCGCCCGAGTCGCCCTCGCCCGAGCGGAGGGCGATGCGGGGGCTGTGCACAATTGAAAATCTACCGTGGACTGGGCTCCTTGCATCTTGCTTTGCCTCTCTAGAAAAGGCAACGACGACGCTGATCGTTTTAGTTAACGACGATGCATACACACAGTAAGTATTTGGGACTCCAGCATTCACGTGTGCATGCATGATCGAGTGCGTGTATAGATCAGCTGTCCAAAAACATGTACACTTGTACAACAGTTCATACAGAAGTTTCAAATGCAGCTAGCCCAATGAAGATAATCCATATTCTAACCTATTTCTACGTTCCAATCCAAACTTGTTGACGAGATAGATCTCTATTACCGTGCGTGCATGATTTCCAGTAATCGTCATCCCTGCATCCTACGCAGCTGATAACACAGAATGACATCCACCATTTGAATGCATGCTCTCCGAGTGCACTCACTGGTGGCATGTGCACTAGCTGATCAAAATTCAGAATACATGGATGCTTCATGCGCGAGAAGATATTTGAACTCTGAAACTAGAACTAGGCGACTATTCCTCTAACGGTCAACAACCAGTCCCGTTCTCAGCTCGTCTCCATTCAACGCCAATCCATCGCACGCTGCGACCTTTCCCTACCTCCCTGCAGGGTCGATCTCTCTCGCTATCATCGCTCCCAAATAACGACTACTACAAGCAGGGCACAGTGGCGGTCAAACCATGAAACGTCAGTTGATCACCACAGACTGCCATTTATATTATCTGCTGTATATATATAAATAAAGCATATTCCGATATTCATCACCGAAGCTTCAGGGGACAACGAATTGACAACGTAACCTAGAGCTAGCCTAGCCTAACTACCCGACCTAGAAGAAGGCCAACCGAGAAGCGGTGGCGGCGCATCATGGGGGCCGCCACCGGCTCCCGCGGAAGCCACCAGGACGGCCGGGCGGCGGCCGACGACGACGCACCAGCGGCAGCAACAGGTGAAAGTGAAGCACATCGTCACGAGAGAGGTGAGCACGGACGTGGCCAACTTCAAGGACGTCGTGCAAAGGCTCACCGGGAAGGACTCCGCGGCCGCGCGCGCGGCGGTCGTGGCTGCCGGCGCCGTCGACGGCACGAGTTACTGGAGCGGCGTTGGCACCGCCGCGGCCGCCGGCCGCGGAGCTACTACTTCTACTGGGGTTACTTACTCGGGTGCAGTTGTGTTTGAGGGACAACGTAGCCGGAGCCGGAGCCGCCGGAGCGACGCCGACGCCGACGATGTTCCTGTCGGAGGAGGACACGAGGCGATGGTGGCGAGGTGAAGCGTGAGTGATCCATGCATGTATATATGCAAGCTGCCACGGTGTGCCGTCATATATATTCTTGTCCGTGTATTTTAATTGTTTTTATTTACTTTTGGATTTGTTATCTTACGTACTAGAGAGGTAATTAAACCATTGTTTGCCATTGATTATTATGAAGTTCTGAAGTTTTGTTTTTTTTTTATTATTTTTCGTTTACACTAAGATAAGAAGAGAAGAGCCATTGCGACACCATGTATAATTTCACACCCTAACTCGTATAATTTATCCTTCTATACCATTTCTTTATCAACTAGTGGCACATTATTAAGCCCATGCTCCGGCATTGCCTAGAATTTTTTAGATCAAGGAAACTTTATTTAAACAAAGTTCTAGCTTTGTAACAAGCTGTTAGTCTTACACACAGCTATTACAAAAAAAAAACACCTTATCCTTCTTAACATATAGCTCAAAACCCCACATATCAACAGCGATATTGCTTGATTCAGTTACTCTCTCATGTTCTCATAAATGAAATGGTCAAAATGTACAAAACTCCTTCGCCCTCCATCAAAATAAGGTGATCCATGCATCTAAATCATCTCATATGTCTCCAAATGGCATCCGGATAGCCGATCATTAGTCAGACATGACCGACATCTGCAAACATTGATATATTGACACATCTAACAACGGAACGATACTCATTTGAGCAGTATTGAGCTTCTTCCTTTCACCGGTATTGAAATAGTCAGGCATGTGACATAGAGGACGGGCTAAAGAGAAATACGTACACTTATTTGGAGATATAGATGTTGTTAATATGAGTGTAGATCAAAGCTAAATCACTAGTATCATGAATTCGTGTACCATGGAAAGGGCCAGCTCTCTCTCTCTCTCTCTCTCTCTCTCTCTCTCGATCTCTTCTCTCTCTCTCTTCTCTCTCTCTCCTCTCTCTTCTCTCTCTCTTCTCTCTCTCTCATATGTCTGATCAAACTCGACGATCATGAAGACTGCCACGATGAAGAGCCAAATAACACTACTACATAAACGATTAACCGTGGCGGACAAAAAACATTTTCCGTGGCGGGCATTTTGTCCGCCACGGAGGGCATTTTGGACGGAGGGTCACGGAAAATGGGCGATTTTTTTCCGTGGCGGACAAAATGCCCGCCACGGTTAATGAATAAAAAAAAAAAAATCCAATACGAAACCCTAACGGGCCCGGCCAGGGGCCCAGGGCCCGCCGGCCCGTTAGGGTTTCGATTGCCGCCGCCGCCGACGTGGATCTGGAGCTCCATGCCGCCGTGCTCGAGGCCTCCGTGCTCGAGGTGCCGTGCTCGCGGTGGAGCGCGACACGCCGGGCAGGAGCTCGAGGTGGAGAGGTCCGCCGCCACCGCCGGGCCGCCCGCGCCTCGGCGCGCCGCGTCGCGGAGGAGAGCCGCCCGCGCCGCCGTCGCGCCTACCGCCCGCGGTGAAGCAGATCCGCCCGCCCGGCGCCTCCGCGCCTCCCGCCGTGGCCGGATCCGCCGCCTCCACGCGCGACCGCCGCCGCTCAAGCGCCGCGCGCCGACATGCCGACGAGCGCCGCCGCGCCTCCATGACGAGCGTCGGGGGAGGGAGGAAGGGGCCGGCGCCGGAGTTGGGGAGGAAGGGGCCGGCGTCGGGGAGGGGGAGGAAGGAGGCCGGGCGCCGGAGTTGGGGAGGAAGGGGGGGCCGGCGCGGGGGGGGCCGGTGTGCCGAGATCCGACCGCCCGCTCGCGTGTGAGAGAGGAAGAGGGGACGGGGTGAGAGTGTCTGAGAGAGAGAGCTGAGGGAGAGGGTGGATTAGGGTAGAAAAAATCTTAGACTCTGCTATATATATGAAGTGCTTCGAAATGGGTCCGATGGGCCGCGGGCTAGGCCGATTTCTCATGGCGGGCTGTTATGAAAACCGCCACGGTTAATTGATTTACCGTGGCGGACATTGTAAAATGCCCGCCACGGTTACAAAAACCGCCACGGTTAATCGATTAACCGTGGCGGTTTTTCCCCCGGCCGGGAGGGTGCCAGCCATCTATTTTCCGTGGCGGTTTCTCAAATGCCCACCACGGAAAATCAAAACGAAACACCACGCAAAATCAATTCTCGTAGTAGTGTAAACATCTCACGACTGGAGGCGCCGCCTCTACCGAGCGCCACAAACGCCGATAATGGGCTAATAGCGCTCGGTAGAGGCTCTACCGAGGGCTGCTCTCGGTAGAAGCTCCTCGATGAAACTTTGCACGAGAAAGGGCTTTTACCGAGAGCTCAAACTAGGCCCCTCGGTGCACCCTCTACCAAACTCTACCGAGAGCTGAGCCCCCTCTCGTTAAAGTTGGCCTGACATCGACGGCGTTTGCCACCGTCGACGTCAAACTTCAGTGAGAGCACCCCCTCCCACTCGCCAAAGGTAGGTACTTCACCGAGGGTCATCTTAAGAAAGCTCTCGGTGAAGTTTAATTTTAAATTTTTTTAAAACAATATCTACCGAGCGCCTTGTCATTAGGGCGCTCGGTAGATTTTAATTTAAAAAAAAAAACAGGGACACCATCTCTACCAAGGGCCGCCTCAGCCAGGCGCTCGGTAGAGCTATGGTCGTTTCACCGAGGGCCATGCCCGCGCTCGGTGAATCAACCATACTTCACCGAGAGCTACTTTCACCGAGTGCTCCCCTCGGTACACATGTGATATATGTCCTGGGTTTCAACCATAATTTGAGCCAACGTCAATGAAACCTTACCCAATTTTTTTTTTTCACGTGTCTACGCATACGATATCACGACAACTTTATAATTTAAAAACTAATCACCCGCAAGTGAATGGTCATGTTCCGTGAACGACATGTTCAAAGTTTTGGGTCTATCCCTAGATGAGGTCTCACATTGCACTCACGAATATGTATCTCATTTTTTGGTTCATGTCTCCCTCAGATTCGAATGGCTTCAGTTCAAATTTGACTTATAGAAGAAAATTCAATTAAAAGAAATAAAATCAATATATATAGTAAATAGTTTTGAAAAAATCTCAAATTTGAACATGAGCTATGAGACATTGTACAAACCACACACAAAAACTTTAGATGCAAAATTAAAAAAAAGAGGTAATTTCACTGAGGGCCACAATTATGGCGCTCAGTAAAATATATTTACTGAGGGCCCTGTATCCTGGCCCTCGGTAAAATGCCTAAATTCTATCGAGTGCCTAACGCTGCTCTCGGTAGACTTGACGGCATAGGGGCATTAGGCTTCTGCCAGACGCTGGGGTGTCAACACGACCGAGTGCGGAGCGTTACGGAGGGCTGGCTCTCGGTGAAGTAATCATCTACCGAGAGTATAGGGTTACCGAGGGATGGACTCTCGGTGAACTTATTATCTACCGAGAGCCTATGGTTACCGAGTGTTGGGCTCTCGGTGGAGGGAGCACTACCGAGTGCTATATTCCTCCGAGAGTGGCTCTCGGTAGAGGGGGACGCTACCGAGCGCTATATGCCAGGCTCTCGGTACACGTTCTGGCGCTCGGTAGAGGTCCCGTGTGCGGTAGTGTCTCCCTCACAGAGTCGCGTACCATGACAATGGCTATCTGCTCCTAATTTTATTTTTACCAATCGTGTCTACCGATGCCAAAAATTTGGCTCACCTTAGAGCATCTCCAAGAGACATGCTATCCGTGTTTTGTATGCTATATTTAGTTTTTTAGAGCAAAAAGTGAACTCTAACAGTTATGCTATCTTGTTTTGTAAAATAGCAAGCCGGCTATTTCTACAATCTCACATGGTAAATATAGCTTGCATGTGCCGCTAGCCATCTACTTTGTCATAATAGAAAGACCGTTAGAGTTCTCTTGTTTTTTATATGGTTTTCTATTTCGGAGCTTGGCTAAATTATGAGTTTAGCAATTTATTTTTAGCAACTCTCTTGGAGTTGCTCTTAAGGAGGAGGATGTCCGTGGAAGAGGCGACTACACCAAATTTGGATAGTAGCAATAGGGGTGTCACCACTCCTCCTTGCCACTGGCAAGGTTGCTAGAAGGGAGGAAAAGGGTTTGCAACAATCCAAAAAATACCCGGTTGCAAAGATCACAAACATTTTTAAAAAAAAAAACTTTAAAATATGCTTGGTGGTGTGTCATATGGGTTAACCATGTTGTGTGGGCTAATCCTGGAATTATTTAGAGCTGGCCCAATTAAATCCTGTGAGTGGTGGATATTGGTCCTTGGTGCTTCTCTAGCCACATTAAAAAGAATTTCGTATTTTTATGGCTTCTAAATAATTTTTAATAAATCTAAAATTTATTTTTAGAAATAGTTGACTTAAGTCAGGATGCATCATTACCTAGCTGCCAGCCATTCGTACGTGCAGACATGCATGGCCGGCCGGGCGATGGCAATCATCATCAGCAACGGCCCGGGGTATGCATCCGTAGCCATCGGTGTTCGTCAGATGCTCATGGAATCTCCCTGTAATATATCGACCGTATTTTTTTTTTTTTGAGGTGGTTTTAGCCCGTATAGAGAGGATCGTGGATGTCAGCCTACTTGGCCCATAAACGGCTTTTTTTTTTTTTTGATAGAGCCCCATAAACGGCTTAACGTGCAGAAAGTTTGTTTCGGCCGAGAACGGAGAACTGAGGCTTAGCCCAGAGAGAGCGAGAGAAAACAGGCTTTCGCTGAACTGGACCGTATTAGTGAATATGCTCCCCGTTCAAGTGATGGGCCGGACTCGATGCGAAGCCCAATAATACAACAACACAGCCCAGTTTCACTTCCATCGCTCAGGCCAGACGCCGTTGCGTTGCGTGCGTTTGTTGGAAGATTTTGCAAAACATTAGCTCCACCTTGGTTATCCAAACCAGCGGCCTGAGTTAGGCATCAACAAAACAAGGGGCACGACACCTGGTTGGATCATACCTTCTCGGCCTTTTGGCGTTAAGATCGAAGTGTAGTAGGCCAGATTCGTTGCGTGCGTTTATGGGATTTTAATCTCCTGTTATCCAAACGTGGGCCAGTTGGGCTCACAAGGGGAGAATTAACTATTTTTTGTGGGGGAGGGCTCATAAAAGTGGCTTGCCATTGGGCCCTCAAGTGTGCCATTGGGTGTGCCATTGGGCCCTCAAGTGTGGCCCGGCTGTTGCACTGCTGGCTGGGCTCACCCGTACCAACACAATGCTAAATTTCCGTCACCTGTACTTTGCGTAATTCAGTATTTCAAGATTAGATTTATTCGTTGGCCTCTTTCTTGAAAGCACCAAGCACAGCACTACGTTGCTGGATGTGGCAAGGCTTTCCAGGAGAGATGAGTTTTACCAGTCATCAGTGTCTCCTCTCTCCTACTGAAAATGCTATAGGTCCTGAATACTGGGAACCTTGATATATATAGCTTGCCCCCAGCGTCCTGGAAGTTGCCGCCGCCGCCGCCGTGTCTAATCTGAAAATCGATTTTGACCGCCTACAAAAACATTTTTGTATTGTTGTTGCTATTTGAGTTGATTCTTATGGACTATTAATTCACCTAGAAATGTGTCCCAAGAACTAGAACCCTCTTTGTAAAAGTATATGTGTGTGCATGAATAGAATTATTAGAAATATAATTAAAAAAGGGGTAAGTATGAAAAAGGAAGGAAAGACAAGGCGGGCTAAAAGCCCAGAGGCCCAGTGAATCTGAGCTGAGCTGGCCCAGTGACCAAGTGCGCGCGGTGGACTTGCTTTGGTACGTAGCGTAGCTGTGCTAAGCTATACGAAAAAAATAATAATAATGGAATCAACTTTACATCCACTCAGAAATCAGAATGTGATGATATATATATTTATTTGAGTTGTCGTCACCCTTTATAATTTCGAGGGCGACAACGACAACGACGCGATTGAAGCAAAGCAAGCTAGGAAAAATCAGAATAATTCGTTGGATCGCAACCAACTTTATTTGGCTTCCCCTGCCAACAACCAGAATGCATATGATTTGTCAAAAGGACTGGAGTAATTGCCATGGCAAAAGGGCGCACCCAGATCGGAGAACTTGCAACAGAAAGGTTCATATCGCACTGTGTATTATCGAGCTGCAGCTGCATCCATGTTCATCCAGCTTGCCCCTGTTAGGTAGGTACGTATCCTGGACTAGCTAGCTCTAGCTAGGTGAGGTGATAGACACCTAAATGAAACACATCGATCCTAGCTAGCCTTCGTTCCCTTTCTTCTTTTTTATTTTGTTATTATTGTGCATGATCCACCACTTGCTTTTAATCAAGATCGAGCGCGTTTAGTTATTGCACAACTCTAGTCTTGTCGATCAAGCACTCCATACTACGCCTCATCGATCGTCCCGGCCTTATATTAGGGTTCCCAAAAGGGTTTTTGTGACGATGGATATATATGGGGATCAAAATTGGTCTCGATCGGCTGGACGACGACTCGTGTATTTTTCAAGTTTTCATTGAGATAAGGCTTGTCACCACGGTTGTCACTCACTCACTCACTACTCTCCCACACTTTCTGTGAATATCTAGGAGGTAGCTAGCAAGCCAGTGCGTGTAGATAATGGCGCACGCGCGCGCGGTGAACTCCTTTTCAGTTCAGGTTTATCTCACATTCAGTCAGTGACAGATAGCGAGATCCCTCAAATAGTCTCCAAACAACGGAAACTACAGAACTCGAAAACCACGACGGCTTTGTAATCTTGCAACATTCTAAAACACGGCCCGGCCGGCCTGTCCCTCCCGATCGAGAATTCACGATGACCGATTGTGAGGTGACCCTCAAATAGTCTCCAAACGGTGGAAACTACAGGGATCCTACAATAAAAACCACGACGTCTTTGTAATCTAGTAAACACCGCCCTGTCGAGCCATGCCTGTCTTGGTCCTCCGTAGTCTCCAAACGATGACCGATTTGTGAGGTGATTTTACTGGGGGGGCCTGCCGGGGAATGTGGACGTCGTCAGAACTGTCGAGATCATGACAAGTTGAGGATTTATGTGACGCAAGTGGTCGATGCAACAACCGATCGAGCTTAGCTAGCTAGCTCGGTAGGAGTATCTAGCTAGCCAGTCACTCTTTTGTAGGCATCGGTGAGAGCTGAGTGCTGGTCCAACGACGGATGACGATTGAGTGAGAAGGTGGTGTTGGGAACACGTACGTAATACGCAGACATGGTCCAAGTGTTGTTGACCGTGTACGTTCCTTCGTTGAGAGTTGTTGCCTTGTTGGACAATCGAGGACGTACTACGACGACTGCGGTTAGCAGAATTTCAGAAGCACCGAGAGAGCTTAGATCAATCGATCAGCAATCGTCGTCGGTCTTCAATCAATTATTCAAAGCCATATACAACGACCCTCCATCGAACGCTCCTTTTTCTTTAATTTTCCAGACTAGGTCGTCTCGCGTGCCAAAGCGGCGGCCGGGGACAAAACTAAAGTGAGCTATAGAGCGGTATCAGGGCTAGTGCCGCCCTTTCCACACCGTGCGGTCGACGCACAGGTAGTACACAGACACACAGGTCATCGACGAAGACGAAGAGAAAGCTGGCTGGCGCACAGGTGCAGCACGCATTCTTCTTCTTCTTCACGCACTAGATGTCGATCGCCAGAAAGAGTCGTGTGTAGCAGGTATGGTAGAGCGACGATGCATGATCGAACAAGTTGCAGGATCGAGCACAAGGATCGCTTGTTCCATCTTCCATCTTCCATCGACCACCCATCTCGATCGGCTCGATCGGCAGGCATCTCGCGTTCATTCTCGCGTTCATTCCCGGTCGTTGCATGGACGGACGTACACATGATGCATGCACAGGCCAACCACATGACAATGGATATACGCAGCAAGCTAAGACGACCGCTAACTATATACTATCCAGATGTGTATGAGGCGGCAGCGGGCGCGCACAGACAGAGCAGCAGCATGCAAGTAGCTTATTCCTCTTGTAACAATAACAACATCAACAGCGACATGCACCAAACAACCTCTCCGATATGATGAATTGATCATGATTCATGATCAATCAGCCACGTCGGAGGTTAGGGCGCGCTGCGTCCTGGTGGCCCCTGGACCCGTAACGACGACGTATGTAGCTTCCCATGCATGTATTCCCTAGGGTCGTCGCCGCCGATCCCACACAGCTGGGCGCGCTGCGCTCTCCCGCCACCCCAATCCAATCATGCGCGCGCGCGCCGAGCTAGTGTGTGCCAGTGCCAGTCCGCGTCGCCCGCGCCTTTGCTTGCGTGCGGGAGAGAATGATCGGCGCGGCCGCGGGCTGGGTGCGGTGGCGTCGGCGTCGACCGGCGTCGCGTTCGAAAGCAACGCCGGGCCGAACGGGAGCAGTGCCGTGCAGAGGAAGCCGCCTGCTGGGCGCTGGCTTGCTGACTGGCTGCTGATATGGCTAGCCATAAGCTCAGTCGTCCAGCCGTGCCACTGGCTGCGGCCGATGCCCCTGCCGCTGCCGCCGCCGCCGGCAGATCGGACGCACGCTAGTCAGTCTCAGAGAGCGGTCGATACTGGTGGGGACAGGAACACGACAGATGTGGTGTGCATGGCGAGATGCCGCCACGCGCACTCGTACGTGCTTGCATTGGGTTGGGTGCGTGTCGCCGTCGCGCACAGCTAAGATGGCTCGCGACTTGCGAATTTGCGACGACTTGGGTGCTGGCGTGGCCGTCTCTCTCGTTCCGTTGTTGCCGCGGCGCAGTCATATTCGTCTTCATCATTATCAGCTAATAAGCAATAACCGACCGACCGGAGGATTGATGATGATATGATCGCCTTTTTGGTTTCGTCGGGCCAAAGTCGAGCATCTTTTCACGGAATTTACTACGAGAGATCAGGGAAGGCAATGCAATGGTGGTGGTGGCGTTAGGATTAGTGGTAGTGGTGGATCGATCACACAAAGTGCAATGATTGATCGACGATGAAGGCAACAGTGTAGTGGAAACTACTAGCTAGCTAGACTAGGCTAAGGTTCGTTTTCGCGGCAATATATGCTAGCATTAAGCACTCTTTGATGATTCTTTTCTTGCATGGGCCAAGTACTTTGGCCACCCAGCGATTTGGCACCGGATAAGATGCAAAGTTAGTTATTTGTCTGAATCCATTCCAGCTGGAGCTACCACACACAGTGCTAGCTCGTTACGTACGAGTGTAGGTGTGCTGGTGTGGTGTGGTAGACTGGTAGTGGTGAAGTTGCACGGGGGGGATTCTCTTTAATCGATCGACTGAGACAGAAAGCTAGCCTAATGCATGGCCTTTCTGTGTATCACCTTGTTTAAGTGTAATAATAATCAATCACTATGTTGCATACATTTGTGGCGCCACTGCTGCTCATGTGCCTCTTCTTTCCATGCATCAAGTGGGTCGGTTGTGCATGCCGGCCTTTGTGTTCCATCGCTTTTTTTCTCAACTTTGGGAGCACAAACACACAAAGCATGCACATGTTAGCTAGTGCACACACAGCACACTTGCTGTGTTGTTCCGGGTTCCTTTTATGAAGAATGGTGTGTTCCGGATTCGTATACAAGCTTGATATATTCTTGAATGAAAGCAGAGACACATTGGCAGGTTTCAGTTAATGGTAGTGATCTTAGCCGTGCAGCTAGGGCCCCAATGCATATATCCCTCTCCTCTTCCATCATTATTCCATCGGTAAGTTGTTGTGTGCTGATGTAGTGTGCCCACTGGCATAATAGTACTCCAGTTTAATTGATACATACAGGCCTGTACTGTACACATGTAGTAGTACGTACCTACGTGTCCACCGATATATATACTCCTACATATACAAAGATACTCCTACTATAGTGTGCTCCTCTGTTTTAAAATTTATTTGGAAACACTTGCAAGCATCAACAAGGCTCAGCACTCGATCAGCGACCATATTTGATCGGAAATCAATGCTATGGGTACACATGTCCATGCATGACAGTAGAGACTAGAGAGAGACAGGACGGGACTGGAACTGGATTGGCTCAGTACAGCATCACAGCACTGTAGCACTTTGCTCCCTCTGGCATTTTTCTCGTGTGAACAGTAACACCCAATTGTTTTTCTGCTGCAGGTGTCGTGCATTCCATTGGCTAGTTCGGATAACCAACACGGATGAATGAAAGAAAAAAGAAAAATGAATAAAAACCAGATAGAAACGAAGACCTTTGTAGTCTACCGCACAGTGGAAACTTGGGTCAGTTTCGTCCTAACAGTGGAAAATCCTCTGTGCTCCCGTTCTACTACTCCGGAAACATTTGGCTGGCGCAAGCGGAATCACACAAGGGATGAAGAACAGCACCATCGGTTAAGTTGTTGAGTGTTGGCACCCACTAGCTAGCCCAAAAGGTAGTCGAGTTTAAGGCAAGTATCGTGTGCTGCTCTGGTTCGATTTTGGAAACACTTGCAAGCACATTAACATAAAGGCTCGGCACTTAGCGACCATTTGATCGGAAATTTAATGCTATATGCATGGCTGGACTTGTGTAGAGAGACAGGACGGGGACGGGACTGGATTGGCTCAGTACAGCATCACGGCACTGTAGCACTTTGCTCTCTCGGCGCTTTCCCCCTTGAACAGTCCTTCATATCTATCTACCACAAGAGACAAACACCTTTTGTATTCTACAAATACCTTTTGTACTCTACAAATACCTTTTGTAGTCTCCCGTACCTTCGTGTCTACCCACCGGTCTCTGGAGGCAGAAAAACGATCGATTGAGCAGGTGAGGTGCAAGCACACACACTCCGTTTTCAGAGATCTCTCGTGTCTGTTTCGTGGAACCAGTGCGATTGAGCGGAATCACGCCTACCCTGTTCGTTTGGATGGCTGACTCATCGCTGGTGTTAATCTTTGTGAGAGAAAGTCTTCTTTCTTGGCTGGGCCGGCTACGATGATCTTTGTGAGAGAAAAATCGGCTGACCGATTTGGCTGATAAAAAGAAGTGCAGCATCGGTCGCGAACATCTAGTACCATAAGCAAACGCTACTTGCTCATGTACATTTCTTCATTGCCCAAGCACTTGACACCACTACACGGCTACACACCTATAGTAGGTGCCGGTTCCCTTTACAGGTGCAAAGAAAGTCATCACAAGGCGAGGTGAAAAGTGAGCGTGAAGAAGACGATGTATCAACGACGAGTGCCGGTCACTCACGTCTGCTCCCAACTCTAGACCCTTGTCCCCTGCTGCGTCTTCCTACCCTGAGAGACTGTAAACTGAAAGTAACTTTTTTTTAGACGCAAAACTGAAAGTAACCTACCAACCCAAAAGTCTCGATCTGGATGGGCCGTCCAAGTTTTCATCAGAGAAGAACAGAAACAAGAGAGCCGGCCCGGGCAAAAAGCAGAAAGGCAGAGCAAATCCACCGGGGCACGGGACTGGTCGCAGCCACGCACCGGTTAATCCCCGATTACCGGCTGGAAAACGCCCGTGTCTCGCCATCATTCTCCTGGGACTCGCGCCTGATTGGCCTGGGCTTATCATTGCCATTTGCCCACCCGAAAGGCGCCTTTAGAAAGCTCAGCTCCCCCCCCCCGCGCAAAATCACATGGAAAATCGCCGGTGGATCGAAAGCGGTGGTGGACGAAAAAGGATCGCGGCCACAGACACCGCACGGAATGTGCGCTGCTTCCTCGCCGGCGCCCCTGCCTGCCTGCCTGCCGGTGCCGTGCCGGGGCTAAGCAACCACCGGAACGGAGACCCGTGTCGGGCGTCGGGTCGGTGATGTTCGTTCTCTCGCTTATTGTTTAATAATGAAACGATGACATGTGGTTAGTAGCAAGGTTGACAGAGCGCGCAAGGGGGGACGGACGGTGGAGATGGTGTTGTAACGGCCGAATCATGTCCCAGCGCGTGATCTGAACCGTCGGATGCTGATTGATCATTGGGGTGAGTGAGTGAGTGACGGCGGAGTGGTGGTGGTGTGTGCCATGGGAGTTTGGCACCCCGGGTCGGATGCTCGCCGCCTGATACCGCCGGCGCAAAAAGGCAAGGCGATGGTACATGCTGACATCCATGCAAATACACCTGTATCTGCGGTCGCCAGGCAAGAAAAGTTTTGTTGGCGAAGGCGCCGTGGCGTGGCGTGGCGAAACGAAAGGCACCGCGACGCGGAGCGCGGAGGCGTCACGAGGGAGGGCGAGGCTATAAAACGCTGCCCCAGGCCAACCGTCTCGTTCAAGCGCCCGCTGCTCGACTCGACTCGACTCGACTGCTCTGCTCTGTTGCGTAGAGGCGGGCGTAGGTGAGATGAGGAGCGGCCGGCGGATGGCGACTGGCGGCGCTGCTGCGTCGGCGGCGGTGGCGGCGCTGGTAGCGTTGGTGTGGTCGTCGTTGGTGCTTGCGGCGGCGGCGCAGAAGTACAATGCCATCTTCAACTTCGGCGACTCCATCACCGACACCGGGAACCTCTGCACCAACGGGAAGCCGTCGTCCATCACCTTCACGCAGCCGCCCTACGGCGAGACCTACTTCGGCACGCCGACCTGCCGCTGCAGCGACGGCCGTGTCATCCCGGACTTCCTCAGTACGTCACTGACTGCTAGGTGCTTGGCTGGCCCTGCACCTGGCCCCTCGCTAGCTAATTAATTTCCCTCTCTCAGACTGTGCTGTGGGCGGCCTATGGTGTGGATGATGATGATGCTGACGTACGGACGGTGGTGGTGGTCCTCCGCTCTTCCCTCCCTCCTCGCAGGCTCCAAGTTCGGGCTGCCGTTCCTGCCGCCGTCCAAGTCGACGACGGCCGACTTCAAGAAGGGCGCTAACATGGCCATCACCGGCGCCACGGCCATGGACGCGCCCTTCTTCCGCTCGCTCGGCCTCTCCGACAAGATCTGGAACAACGGGCCCATCAGCTTCCAGCTCCAGTGGTTCCAGCAGGTCACCTCCGCCGTCTGCGGTTCCGGTGAGTACACATACAACGCCGGCCGGCGGCCTTGGCCGTACGAGCAGCCCATGCGTGCCAGCAGCCATGGACGACGGACTTTAACTCCTGAATGAATGAATGAAATAAAGCCTGTCTATCTGTCATTTCTCTGCTGCCTTGTTCCCTGATCCCTGTGTCCCTCACTCCCTGAATTGCATGCAGACTGCAAGAGCTACCTGAGCAACTCACTGTTCGTGTTCGGTGAATTCGGTGGGAACGACTACAACGCGATGCTGTTCGGCAACTACGACGCGGACCAGGCGAGCACGTACACTTCGCAGATCGTGAGCACGATCGCCAACGGGGTCGAGAAGCTCATCGCGATGGGCGCCACGGACATCGTCGTGCCCGGTGTGCTCCCCATCGGCTGCTTCCCCATCTACCTCACCGTCAAAGGCACCTCCAACGCCGCCGACTACGACAGCCTCGGATGCCTCAAGAAGTTCAACGACCTGTCCACGAACCACAACAACCAGCTCCAGACGCAGATCTCTAGCCTACAGAGCAAGTATAAGTCGGCGCGCATCATGTATGCTGACTTCTACTCCGCCGTCTATGACATGGTCAAGAACCCCGGCAGCTACGGTACGTATTACTCCGGCGTCCCCGACCTCGCCGACCGCCCACGCCGCCGGTGCGCCGCCGGTCGGCAAGTGCTGACGAAACGCTAGCCCGCTGCGAGCAAGTTGTCTGACTGTCACGCAGCTCGAGCATCCGTGACGACTGCCGGCTTGGCGAGTACTGCGCGGGCGCAGGCCAGCTTTTAAAACAGCGTTCTTGGCGCTTCCGGCGGCCCGTCCGTCCGTCGCAGAGCGCCTCTTCATTGCGCCGTCCTATCCTGCCAGTCACCTCACCTCACCTACGCGTTTTGGCGTGCAAGCGTGTGAGAGGTCCCTCCCGGCCGATTCGACCGTGTAGGAATAGGATAGGAATCCCGTCACGTGTACAAAACCGGACCGATGCATGTCTGTACATCCATGTGCACGACACGACACGGTTCAGACGGGTCTGCAGGTCTCTGCAGCGGCGATACGAGACGAGACGGACGACATGCCCGTTGCTCGTGCGCGGCGGGAGCGTGGGCGTGTCGCGCGGCGCGGCGGCGAATAGAAAAATGGCCCCAGGTCCTTGCTCCGCTCGTGACGGCTGCCTGCCGCTGCCGCGCATTTGTTTAGGTGCCGGACCTCGCACAGAGAAACCCCCCAATTATGGGACGATGATGCCGGACGCGCACCGGCTCGGCGTCGCGGTCGCACCTAGCCGGCTGTGCGCGCATGTTCCCGAACTTGCCGAGACCGAGACCGGCCATGTTGCCCCCCACCCAACTCATGCGAATTGAACGCCGGCCGGGTCCGGGGCCGGGGGCACTGCTCCTGCACGTTCCGCGAACGCCGCCGACGCCCACCGGAGCACCGACGAGCCATGGCATCATAGCCGATAGCGATGCGGGGAACAAGGGCAAAGAAAGCAAGACGCCACGCTCACTGTTTCTCTTTGCTGCGTCTGCAGGGTTCAGCAGTGTGTTCCAGGCGTGCTGCGGGTCAGGCGGCGGCAAGTACAACTACCAGCAGAGCGCGCGGTGCGGCATGTCGGGGGCGTCGGCGTGCTCCAACCCGGCGTCGCACCTCAGCTGGGACGGCATCCACCTCACCGAGGCCGCGTACAAGCAGATCACCGACGGCTGGCTTAACGGACCCTACTGCCGCCCGGCCATCCTCCACAGCTAAGCCAAGCCCTCGTCAGGCAGGGGCAGCAAAGAGAGGGGTTGCCGGCCGATTAAACTATTATTTTTTAATTGTTGTTATTATATCTTCTGTGTTTACGTTGCCGGGGAAAAAAAGTGTCTCGGCAACTGCTTGCATGTGTTCTTTGTTCTTCTTCCCTGTTGTAAACTTCTTACTATATTCTGTGTATACTGGTCTTCATTTACAAATCAAAAAAATGGTATAGGTTTTAAAAGGAACTTTTTACTCTGCTCTGCCTCTGCGTCGCATGTGGTTGGGGGCTCGAGGCTTTTGAGAGACCTTTTGCAGCAATCACTCTCCGACGATCACCCGTCAGGGCCCGTGAAGGCCGTGACAGGGTCTTTGCGCAAGGCTCCAACGCCGCAACGCACCATTCAGAGTGAGAATGGCACCAAAAGGAAACTGCAAACTCCTTGCATCATAGGAGCCCTCCCTCCAAAGCATCTGTGTTGCATCTCATCCATGTGCCGCTACCCGAGCACAGCTGCACAACAAACCTTTCAGTGCCCAGACAGCGAAAGCCCGTTTGACTGATGAACATGAACACTGTTCCTTCCAAATGAAATTAAATGCATCTGAGAAAATTCGTCCAAGTTGCTTGTTCTCAAGTGGATTGAATTATTGTGGATTATTGGACTGGAACAGCTAGAGTGACCTATCACTTTTGGCTTTTCGTGTTTAAATGTTTATATCCCAATCTCAGATCCATGCCACACAGCTGGAGAGGAATACTCAACATTACGGAGTACTCCCCATAACAAGGGGATTCTCTTCTAATAATATAATCATGGTAAGGATCTTGCCATATTTTCGATAGAAAAAAAAAAGCTCGAGCTAACCACCTACAAACAGACTACAAGTTACCCTTAGAAACATTGAATTGGCACAAATATAAATGCTGTCACAAGATCACATCAAGAGAATTTAAGTTTGCTCGATAGTTATGAATCAGAGGAAGTAGACAACTCAGCGTTTGCTCCAAAAGGAGAATCTCAGAGAATTTCCTTAATTTCAGTCAGCCACAGCATCAGAAGGTGTACGTATGGTCTATCCGGCTATTAATTGACAATGCATTCTTTCCTTCTACTTTCTATACAACAAAATTCCTTTTTGCTACGATACAGGATGAGCGTTCCAAACGTCTGTCACGGTTCCATCGCAAAAGAAGCAATGAAGGCTGCTGTGACAAGAATGCTGAATGAGAATGCCTTTGCTAGAACTAGGTTATGACGCCAGCCAGTATGGTAGGTTCTTTGAGCAGTGCACCCACAATGATTGCACCTGATGAATCAAATGAATACTCCAAACACATCTACCAGCAAGTGAGGACAGAGGTCAACTATAGTCCGTAGTTTGTGTCCCAACCAAGAAATCATCAATCCTCAGATTCGGACACCTCAGCTGCCACAGTTGGACCACCTGTGCACTCTTTCATTTGATGAAGCTCTAGCATTTTTACCTCTGGGTGGCATAGCCCTGTGTCACAGATTTCGACGTTAGCAATAGCAAGGCCCCAGCTTGGTCTTTAATGATTAAATTAAACTGTAGACATTTTGAACTGATAAAGGTCTAATAAGAAAGGATAGGAAGATGTCTTTCCGTGACATCCGATAAAATTGGAACGATATAGAGAAGAAAGGATATGAAGATCAGCTTCTATAATTTTCTAGTCTTATAAAAGCATACCTCAAAATTATTTATCGTTTGTGAACTAACACTACAACCTGTAGAACTTATTTACAGGTTAGTTTAATTAATGCTTACTATTTTTTGGTCTTCATATATGTTCATTTGATTAAAGATTCTAATGTACAATATGAAAATATGCATATTAGCCAAGCCATTACAAAGGGGCAAGAAAATTTTACAGATGCCAATCAATTTAAGAAATAAGAAAGAAAATGACCTGAGCATTTTGGAATGTCCCAAACAGCAATTGATGACTCCGTGCATTCAGGTTCACAAAGTGCATGTGTGTTCTCATGGTTGACGTTCATAGCAAGCATCCACGACCCAATTGTAACGTCCTCATTGCTGAACATACGGAAACTGGAGAAAACAAATGCAAGAATATAGTTAAAAGCAAATGAAACTATCCAGAGGTTCCACAGTGATATAATAATGCTACTATGTGAGAAACCAAACAACATATCTTCTGGAGTTTCTTAATCTCAAAATGTCAGTTTCGTTGCTATTCATGTAGCAGTTCTACCCATGCTCCAGGATTTGTGACTTTTAATATAGCATTAGCAACCAGTGGTCCTTGTTCATCGAAACGGTACACATTCACCAGAGATAGGATTACAGGAAACATTAGTATAGCTTTAATGCCACAACACAGATTTATACATTAACGCCATACTGATTAGCAGGTACAGGTTTAATCAAATCACTCAAATAAATTTTGAGTATCAGAATGTTATGCTGCAGAACATTCACCGCAACTTACCTGTTGTTTCTTAATGCAACCAAGCTAGCCACAACGTCAGCTGATAAAGCATAAATTGGCCCATATGCATGAAGGAAGTATTCTGATCCGAGTAAGAAGGATTGGGGCTCATACCTGTCTCAAAAAGGCAGAATCAATCAACACAGTAGATATTGTCTAATTGATGAATGATAAACCTAATAGTTTTGCATTTGGAGCATTTACAGGTCCAAACAACAAATTGAGCAAATTGCACTCATGTTCCACAAATTTTGCTAGATTCGTCCCTGGATATATAAGTTACCACTATCAGCCTGAGCCTGCAATTAACCTACCAATTCAATTGATGCCATCCAGGGGGCCTTTATGTGCAAATATAATGCAACTGCGAACCCTCAGTCACAAATGAACATATTCAGTTGTATGTGTGTTTGTTCTCATTCGTTTAAAACCTAAGTTATAACAGATATTATTTTTTCTCATAGAGTGCATGTTAGCCAAATTGTTTCTCATTTTTTCAACCATATACTACCATAACATGCAATCATGCAGATACTACTTTACATTGCAACCACTAACACTTTGAGATGTTCATGAAGAGCAATCAGAGCAGACAAAGTATGTTTCACGTCTGCCTAATAATTGTCACAAAGCTAGAGTGCTGGAATAAAGGATTTGTAAAGCACACGAGCCCTTCTACTATAAGACACTTAACTCTCCTTGACTCCCAGGGTGAGAGTACAATCCCCTTGACTCCCAATTAACTAAAAACATCCTATTTCCTTGAGTCCCAGGGTGAGTACAACAATCCCCAGACAAGCATAAGACCTCCTGGTTGCTTGCCTCTTGCACCAGAGACCACAGCAGTTAGTAATAAGTTGCAAGGTTGGATATGCAGACACATAGCCAATCAAATTATAATTTGGATCCAAAAATACAACTGTGAAATTTACAGGCATACCCACCATGCTGCAACTTGCAAGAATGACAATATGCCCGTTTGGGTACCTACCACACATTTACATAAATATATATGTTGGTTCCAGCAATATTTGACCATTTCGTCTAGCTTCAATCACATCATATTTGGCTGTTCATCCATCTGGCCCATGTGGTCGATTTTTTAGTGTTTTGTGGCATGTTTTTATCTGATCTAGTTTTAGCTGGGTGGGTGGGTGTGTTAAGTGTGCCTGGCATAGTTATCAATGTGGTAAAGCGAGATAAGACAACTGGTTACCACTAGGATTCTTGAGCGCTGAAGTGTAAGGCGTGTCGACGCCATACTAGTACGCCAGTCGAGGGATTATCCAGTAGAACGGCACACAAAAAAGGAAACAGACAAAAGCAGAAAAGGAAAAATGTCCCCAAGCCATGTATAACCCATAGAAGCCCAACATCCCAACAGGCCCCCACAAACCTAACTGCCTAGCCTAAAGAGGACAAAAGAGGCAGCAGTCATCTGCTCATTAACACTGGAGGGAGGCGACTGCCACCGCTGGAGCACGGGCTGGAGGCAACAGTCCCTTTATGATGGAGTGTGGATCAGAGGCAGCGGCCCTGCTACTACAGCCAAATTGGAGGCAATGTCTCCTGCTGCAGGATCAACCAGATGAGGCAGCCACTGCCACCAGTGCTGCTGGATGAAGGGAGGACGACAATGATTCCTGGGCGGTATTGCACAATTTTCTCTCTTTCTTGCACTATGTTTCTCCCTGGCTCCTCATCTGTCTCGTGATGGAAACTCCTGCTGTTTTCCCCCTTCTTCTCCCGCCCTCGCCACACCTCATATAGCTCCCACACAAGTGATTTTCCACAATTCAGACAGCAAAGCGATGATTTTGGGACGACATACTTATGTAAGGCGAGTCGTTGGGCATTGTCATGGAGTCACCTAGGCTGCTCCGATGCTTAAACTTAAGTGATGCCTTAATAACCATAGCGCCTAGGACTGGGAGTGGGCATTTTTGGATCTGCTACGTCATTTGAAAAAAAAAGCCGACAGTTTTCTTCCTTAACCACAGATACAAGCCGACGAAAAAGTTTTTCGGTCTTCATAATACTTGGAAAAGCTATATCTTGCCGGTGCATACAAACATATCGTAGCACACTACTTTAGATTAGATAGCAAAATCCACCTTCTTGAATTATATAACTTCTTGAAGTAGGTATATGCTTATGTGGAATAATACAAAAAATAAAACAAATATTTTCAGATGTCAAAAAAGTAATGAGTGGAAGCAAAACTATTTCTAGCATCCCTAGGTTGTGCTCCCTCTGTTCCAAATTGTAAGTTGCTTTGGCTTTTCTAAATACATAGCTTTGGCTATGCACCTAGATATACAATGTCTAGATACATAGCAGAAGGTATGTGGCTAGAAAAACCCAAAACAACTTAGAATTTGGAACAGAGGAGTAGAAAAAAGGCATAAAATTTAGTCATTTACACATCTGTGTCCATTATGACTTCAAGGCTACTTTCCACATAGCTAGCATGATACAGTAGGCATTTGTTTTTCCTCAAAGAGACAACCATTTCCTTTTCCAATAAAAATATTAAGGAGATCGTTAAATCAAATAACACCAAATGACAAAACTAACCATTTCAACTTAGGATCAGTAAAAACAGACCCCTTCTTCATGCACCCAATGTATGTTTGTGGATGTGACCGCTCTTTAGCCAAAAGCAAGGAAAGTCTATCTGCACAAAAGAGAAGAGGTGTAAGCATCAATGATTCAATATTTCAAAAAGACGCCTATTGCTCAGTCACTAAAAGGAGATTTGGATATTGTTACTCACCTGGTCTCAAGTAAATGTCATCATCTGCTTTAACATAGAAATCAGAATCATACAATGCATAGGCAGCCTTAAAGAAAGCTAACCTAAAACATAAGACAAAATCAGCATCCTGAACAGTGATAGCATAATGATACGTAAATACCGCTATTCCTTACGTTTTGTATGGGAGCCTGCTATACTCCTCCTCGAGATCTAAAAGCACAAAATCATCATATTCTTCAACTTCTCTACTAAGAGCGGTCATCTTGTTCTTTGAATTGCTTTTCCCAATCACGAACCGGAATGCCAGACCAGTAGCTTCCTCCAATCTGCAATGCACAGAATAAGTAGAACCATTATAAGGGATATAAGAAGCTTCACCACCAGACAGAAAACAATACTATAAAACCAAAGACAGTACTAATCGCCAAACATCATGGTCAAAACAATTGGAAAACTAAGTGAAATTCCAGAAAAACACTGTGCTTGTATCTAACAGCTGGTGTGGGGCTGATTTATCACAGGTTACAGGTAGGCAAGATTTGTCACAGAAATAATTATAGCTCGAAAGATCAGACATAATGACTTGCCAATGGAAGTGAGAACAAGTACAACTACTACAAACGGTGAACTAGTTCATCTGGAAGGACAGCATAGTCCATATCTGAAGAGCATTAAGAAGTAGGAGGGTGTTTATGCAGTGCCTGCCTGCCTGGTGCCTAATCATAGCTAATAAATAGACTAGGCAAGCAAGCAGTAATTAAGGGCAAGTTGGGAGAGTGGCACCTATAGTGTATGTGGACGCTGTTTGGATTTACCACTAAAACAATGCATATTTTAGCAAAATCATCAGATTCCATCACAAACAAAGAACATCAGCACAAATAAACCAGCACATGAAACACCGACAGGTAGATGTTTTAGAAATGGAGGTAAGGAGCAAATGCTACCAAATAGTGACGCCTAAATTGACAAACGTTTTATACTTTTATCCACATTGACCAAAACAGTAATTCATTTAGAGTTAGATCATCGGTATTTGTGATTTTGATGGTGTGATCTCGAGAGAGAACTAATTGGCAGTGGCAGCATATTGTGTGGATCATGTCTAGATATGAGAAATATAAAAAATGGAAACTAACAAACCAACTCTCATATAAGTTTGCAACCAGTCTCAGCATATTATACTACTATACTATAAGAGTAGCAGGCTAGAAGTAAACAAAATCAACAGTCAACAGTCCAGCTAGATCTCGACCGGCAGAAGCGAAAACGTAGCAAGCCGTGATACCAGCGACTGACCGAAGTAGACCCTGGCGATCCGCGGGAAGCCACGTTCGGCGCAGCGCGCGGCGGCGGCCGATGGAGCCGAACCCGGTGAAGATCCCGACGAAGGCCATGACCTTGTGGCGGCCACGCGATCCGGTGGCAAGCGAGGCCGGGAGATGCGCGGAGCCCGCTGTGGAGAGATCCCCTGGGCGGCGGTCCCACGCGACGGAGACCGAGAGCGGGCGCGAGGAGTCGGGGCAGCGGCTGTGAGCGACGGACGGGGAGCGCGAGAGGGTGAGCGCGGCGGCGAGGAAGCCGGCGAGGCCGAAGAGAAGGCACGCCGCGGAGAAGGCCGGCGTGGAGAGCAGCCGGCGCAGCGCCCCGCCGCGGCGCGAGGCGGAGGAGGCGAAGAAGACCTTGGGCGAGCCCGGCATGGCGGCGAGCGGGCTGGCGGGTGGGCCGGCCGGCCGGTCCTCCCTGCGCGCGGTGCCGGCACGACGACGGGGTGGGCGGATCGGGACGGAGCTCGGGGAGGGAGCGGAGTGGTCTGATGCCACGGCCGTTTGGAAGCCGAGCCGGGGGCGGGGCCCGCCGATTGGTGCGGCACCTCTTTTCTCCCTTGGGTCCTCGTGGGTTTGGCAAAGTGGCAGGACAAGGACATCTCTCTTTTTCTCCAAGCAGGGCCATGGCCCATGTGCCAGATTCAAGGTCTGTACTCTGTACTCGATCTCTCTTTTTCTCTGCACTTGGCATATTCATTTTTTTATGATTAATGTTGAGGTTTTATTCTGGTCCCTAAACTCTTAAAACGGTCATTTAGATCTCTAAACTATTGTTAAGATTTTATTCGGGTCCGTCTCAAAATAGTCCAAACAGGCCCGCATGTCAACTCCATCATCCACCCTCTCTCTCCACTCTATCTCAGGGCATGGACGAGGACGCCGCGACAGCGGTGGCATGCCTACATGGAGGGCACATGCGTACGGCAGCCCGGCGAAAGCGTTGTAACGCGCGGCGCCGCGAGCAACCTTGCGACGGAGGGGCATGCGCACCGCGGTGGCCTTCACACGTGTTTCACGGGTGGGCTTGCACGAGCTTGCGGGACATGACCTTGCGGTGGAGCCCAGCCCCGTGGCGGGCTCGCGCGACCGACGCGGCGGCGCACGTTCGTGGCGGCGACATGTTCATGCGGCTAGGGGCATGAGGTGACCCGCGATGATGATGACGTCTTCGCGGCGGCAGCTATCCTCACGTGCAGCTCGCACCCCCCAACGCCGTCCATGTCGTCGTTTTTCGATTTTGACCCCTCCTATATATCTTCCTCTATAGATGAGGCCAATCTCACGCGGCTCTATGAGCCATGTTAGTCATTGTTTAGACAACCATTTTGGATTTGCTTTGACACATGAATAAAGTTTTTTTGTTTGGAACAAAGGCCCATAGGAATTTTACAGAAAGGCATTTCCTTTGGTTTGCTTACGCCACGTCTTTGTTTGGATTAAAGGTTGGATCCTTTCATTCCTCTAGAAAGGCCATCTACCCTTCATAAAACACCGGAATGAGAACATCCACTGGCTGACGATGGAAGTTATTTGGGGGAATGAGAAGTCCAAGGCATGCGACAGAGAGGAGGTCGGTATGAAGCTTAATGAAGTATTTGTTTTGGACCAAGATCGCCGGTGCCGGGGCTCCGTCATCTCGGATTTTGGAATAGGTTATGGGCAGGATGAGATTGCGGGAAAAATGGTATTGGTTTTCACTTTTCAGTTCATGAATCATTAGCTAAGTAATTTGATAAGTAAAGAGTATGCTAATTTGATAAGTAATTTTATGCAACCAATGGACAAAAGTATGCAACTCTATTGAATAAGATGTAGAATTGGTCCATGGACCGTGTTGGATTGCGCCAACTTTAATTTTTTTCCCGGTTTGTCAAGACCGTACCGTCGACCATGATAGGATATTTTTTATTTTGAATAAATATATCTTACTCTATAGATGATATATTATCATTTCATTAAGCCATAAAAATCATTGTTTAGACAACCATTTTGGTTTTAATGTGAACAAAGTTTAGAGACCTAGATGATCATTTTTAGAGTTTGCTGCATTTGGGAAAAAACCCAACAATAATATGGGGACCTAAATGATCATTCGAGAGTTTGGGAGCGAGGAGGAAACCTCAACAATAGTTTAGGGACTAATCATGTATTACTCTTTTTCATCTTGTGTTGGGATGCTTTGTACGCTCAATCTCATTATTTGTTCTTCGTGGAGTTTCCAATTGAATTCGATTTGGTGTGATGTAACTATCCAATTTAATCTGATTCAAATGTTTTATCACATATTCCCTTTATGATAAATTATAAGTTATTCCAAAAGTTTTGGTAACATTGAATTAAAAAAAGTTTGAATAAAAGTTATGTTTTATCACATATTCCCTCCTCCTAAATTAATTTAGCCTAGCAAATTTAAAAGGGATAAAATTAGGATTGAACCATAAAATTATAAAATTTTAAACTACAAATAAAACGGGCAGGATCCATTAGGGATGTCCAATGGTGATCAAATTTTTAGCTAGGAGGGGAAAAACCCAGCAAATCAATATGGGGACCTAAATGATCATATGAGATGAGACATATCAAGGAGAAAAAATAAACAATAGTGAGAGGGATGTAGAGAGATGTTTTTAGGAGATTGAGCTAGATTAGATATTTATTAGTCGCTAGCTATTTGGGAATTAGCTATTTGGATTTTTCTCCTCGATAGCCAATGAACGTGTTATTTTTTATTATTTTTATACTTCATCTAAGCTATTTGAATCCGTCAAGTTTCATCTTTGAACTATAATTTAAAACGGAGGAGTATTACTTTTTTTTTTCATCATGTGTTGGGATGTAACACCCGTGTACAAATCCCATTATTTTTCCTTCATCAAACTCGTCCAAAAGACACGTGTCATTCATTTCTCCCAAAACATCACAGGGCTTCAAGTTGGAGCTATTTACCCGCACTCTGCCATCGGATGACCAAACCGTCCCAACACCCACCGCTGCGGAGGCCCTGCCGCCGTTTCTCTCGAGTCCGTTCCTTCCCGGCGCGACGCCGGGGGCAGGAGTGCACGACGCACACCGCCTCCCTCCTCCCGTGCTAGAGTCCCGCTCTCAGACGCCCTGGTGGGTCGCCTCTGCCCCGCCCTCCTCGCCCCACGCAAGCGCTGGCCCGCCGGATTCTCGCCGGCCTCAACACCTGGCGCCGGGGTTCCGATGCCACGCCGGCGCCCTAAAGCCCCCAAGCCTGGGTAACTTCTCTTCCTCTTCCTCTTGCATGGAGTACCTCAGAACCGCACGGTTTCGGAGAAGACGTCATGAACCGTGATGATTTTAGTTAAGGCCTGTTCCTACGTTTTTTCTGTGAAATTTGAACTGTTTCCTGTGAAATTTCTGTGCAAATCCTGTGAAACTCGTGCCTTCCTAACATGCCCTAAGAGGGCTCCTCCCTTCGTGATGATTGCCCGTGCCGATTTTACTTGCTGTTTACTGCCATCTCGGTGCCAGTTTAAATAAATTGATCCTAATCAGTCTGATGGTTTGTTGCCGCTGCCAGTCTATTAGATAACATCAGTGTCCCTACATTGAACCAGATTTATTACCTAATGTCATTGCTAATATACACCGCAGTGAATTTATTTGAAGTTCCTTTGCAAAAATTGAATGGCGATTTCCTTCCACAGGTCACCTTCAACGGGACATATTGCCAAACCAATGACGGGATCGGCAGACGAGTGGGCGTTTGGATGGGAACCATGGACAGCACCGGCATTGGAGGACCTGCTCCCGCAGCTCTCCTGTGAGGAGCAGGTACGGTTGCAGAACCGTTTGCGCGAACACGAGCGTGTCGTGAAGCAGTGGAACAAGAATTCTCCTCCATTATTTAACGAGTACACAGAAGGGTACGTCCTGCCCAATCCCCTCCCACTTTCACCTCTCAAGCGACTGCAGTCCGAAGAGTCCGGGTACTTTTAACTACAGATTTAGTTATGCTTCTACTTTAGCAGTCCCAGTTGCTGAGTTGCATCAATCAGGGTTAGATCCCTGCCATAGATTGATAAATGTTTTGACAATTGGAAATGATTGCTATCAATTGGAAAGCCCGAAGACCCAAAGAGGAACTTGGTGCAGACAATTGGGAACGCTTACCGGTTCCTACATTAAAACTGTTGATTGAAAGTAGTACACGCATATCAGGTAGCTTTTATTGCAGCGTATTGAAAGTTCAGATTCAGAATACGAACCAAGTTATGCAAGTCCAACTGAGGTATTAAACTTACGATTGGAAGTAAAATCAGTATTTCATTTACATGGTCCATGTGTGTGTGTTCTGTTAAGAAAATTGGAATGACACAAACTTTCATGTGCTGTGTTCTGTGCTTTGTAGCTTTGGAGTCAAGCCTGTAAAGCATGGAAGCAACAAAGCAGACCAATACTAGACCTAGAAGAAAGCAGTAATTAACTTAATTATCTTATTATGCTATAGTGTGTTGAAGACTAAAGTTAAGTTTGATTATGCAATATCCGTTTGTACATAGCACAGATAGATCTATTTATAAGTCAATGAAAGGTTTTCTTTAAGAGTGGCAGCCCAAACAAAGTGTCATCCTGTTTAGTGCCCCTTTGGGTTCAAATGATGTTTTTCTGGAATACGCAGGAGAGCTGCGTATCAGTGCATTAAGAAAGGAGAGTCAAACGGCATAAAGAGGCAATACAACAGGAAACACACTCACACACACGCGCACTAGATCAAACTCTTACATAAGCGCCAGCTCTGAAAGAAGGGCGACCCACAACCGGAAACACTACTCCCTATGAGCAGCGCCAACTAGACCCTTGAGACCAATGGCACCTGCAAGCATCCAGAGGTTTGCCTCCTCCCGTGCAAGCAGCAGCGCACGATCCAATCTCGGCGGGATGCCATTAAACACCATGTCATTCCTCATTTTCCAAAGGATCCAAGAGCCTAGCATGATTAGAGTATTAAATCCACGAACAATAGCCTTGCTGAAAGCACGACCAGACTGCTGCCACCAATCAAAAAAAATAACATCCCAGGCTGAGGAGGTTTATCTGGCAACCCAAAAAGAAGAAGCAGTCGGTGCCAAAATTCTCTTGAGAAAACGCAAGAGCACAAGAGGTGATTGATCGACTCATCATCCTGATCACAAAGTGGGCAATGCTTCGGATGTGGCAGACCCCGACGAGCAAGCCTATCTGCCGTCCAACAGCGATTATGAGCCACTAACCAGAGAAAAAATTTACACTTCCTTGGAGCCCAGTTGCCCCAAATCAGCTTGTAGGGCTCAAACTGGACTGATCCAACAAAGAAAGCCCTATACGCCGATTGAGTAGAGAATTTTCCGGAGGCCTCAAATCTCCATTTATGCACATCCTCCACCTCGGGTTGCAGCATTACCTCCTGGATCAAATCCCAAATCACTAAGTATTCAGCCATGACTGCAACAGAACGGTGCCCTTGAATATCTCATACCCAATTATCGTCCGAAGTGCCTCACTCACCAGATGCTTGTTTGCCTGCCTTTTTGGGGACACAAGCAAACAAATGAGGAGCTAGCTGCTCGATAGACGATCCATTAAGCCATCTATCAGTCCAAAATTTGGTGTTCATCCCATTACCAACCACAGTAGTTACTGCCAAGCCGAAGAGAGTATGGGCGTTTTTATGAGTCGTGACGGCAAAAGCTGCCCAAGGCTTATTAGGATCAGTTTTACCAAGCCACAACCACCGTATCCTGAGAGCCCACCCAAATTTCTGCAAGTCCAAAATACCCAGGCCTCCCAACTCCTTTGGGCGACTAACCTTGGGCTAGGCGATCAAGCAATGACCCCCATTTATCTCCTTCCTGCCTCTCCAAAAGAAATTCCTGCGAATCTTGTCTACTGCCTTCAAACACCAAGGAGGAAGATCTAAGGCAGTAGCATAATAGATGAGAATGGACGTGAGGACCGATTGCACATAAGTAGCTCGACCAGCCCTGCTCATCAAATCGGCCTTCCATCCTGGAAGCCGACCAGCCACCTTTTCAATCAGCGGTTGTAACTGTGCTCGAGTTAATTTCTTGAGAGAAAGAGGAAGACCTAGATACTTGCAGGGGAAATTATGAATTTCACAAGGAAAGTGATTCATCACTTCAGCCCAGTCGTCATCAGAGCATTTGATAGGGGAGACAGAACACTTCTGAATGTTAGTCCTGAGACCTGCGGCTGTACCAAACAACTGTAAAAGGGCATTAACCATCTGTAGATCAGCAGCGACCGGCCGGAGGAACAAAACCACATCATCGGCATATAAGGAGACGCGATGGTGGATATTTCGCGTAGAGAGAGGCTGCAGCAGACCTTCACTACTTGCTTTCTCAATCAAACTGTTCAAGACATCCATTACCAGAATAAAAAGCATTGGGGACAGCGGATCTCCTTGCCTAAGTCCACGTCGGTGATAGATAACCTCTCCAGGAACACTTTCATATAGCTCTGCTTTGTTGGGCTGTGTTGCAATGACAACATGTGTCTTCTGACAACTGCACTTGAAGGGAAACCGATGTCCAGGGATAGAACCAGGATTTAGGAATGTAAGGATGGGGGTGTTAATATGTGCCTAGAAAAAAGTTTTCTTACCAATGACTTCGGAGCAGTGACTCATGATCTATCTATTCAATAGTTAGGCACTCTTCATGAATTGGGCTTCACCATTATATTCTAAACTGTGGAACTACAGATTATATTCTAAAACAATACCTTTTAGATTCCATTTGGGTTAGGGGATTGATTGATAGTTATACCAGCCCCTGCAGCAGTGAGCATACGTTTCTTGAGAGCATATGGCTTTGCGCAATCACAAGGCCCTGCGTAGAGGTTTAGCAGTCGCTGGTGGGAAGAGGATGGTCACAGGGCTTCACGGGAGGCGGCGGTAACATGTTGTACTTGAAGATAATGCCTGGAACTGAGGAAGTTGAAAATGATGAAACAGCGAGACACCGAGATGGCTGCCTACCTGTATTTTCTTCACAGTGTGGGAAAGGGCGAGCCTAACACACTGTTAGATGGGGGCCTTTGTTTTTTTTCCTTTACCATATTGTGAAGTCCCAAGGAAATGTTGTTTTTAAGACACAAGACTTATGTTTTTTTCTTCCATGCCCACCCATTGAGGAAGTCCCAATGAATTAAGTTGTGAAAATCTATACATGATAATCTCTGATATGACATGAGTGACAGCCAATTGCCTTTATGATTCTTGCTCATCATCACAATATTCCCAAGCTTGCTGTTACGAAAATCTGATGCTTTCTTATTGGTTCTGGAGAATTGGGTTTATGGAAAGGTGTGATATTACCCATCAGATCCACTTTTGTTGATAATATGGTTTACGGAGAAGATCTGTTCACACTCAATAAGGGAGCACAGTGGATTTATTTATTTATGTATTTTTGTGCATACATTGAACACTAACCAATCAAATTTCCCCAATTTGCGTTCAATGTAGGGAAGCGGGACAGCTTCATCATCCGTCATGTCCGCTATGCTCTCCACCATTACAGCGCCAAACACCCAGTATGTCCATTTTACTTTATTCAAGTAGGAAGTCAATTATTCCTTATCATTTTCATTGCAATTTGTTCCTGCCCCAAGCAGCATGACATGATGTATATAATCAATCTTTGCCTTCAGGGTGAAGAGTTTGATGCTGTGAAGCCTCTGATGGAATCTTGCGTGTGTTTCAAGGGCCAGATGTGGTACCATGTCAACTTCTGGGCTCGCTGCCGCAAGAGCAAAAAAAGATCAAGCGCTTCTTTGCTGAGGTGCACTACAAGCCACCCCCAGTAACATTGTTCCAGTCCTGGGAGCTAAGAAGCCACTCAGCAGCAGCTCTGTATGCTCAGACCTGCCATTTCCCGACCCAGAAGCTGAGAAGCCATCAAGCAGCAGCTCTGTCTGCTCAGACCTGCCATCGCCAGCCCCAGAATCTGAGAAGTCATCTAGCAGTAGCTCTGTCTGCTTGGACCACCTACCATTTCGAGTCCCAGTTCCCATAGTTGAAGCATGCATTATCATCGGTATGTGAATTTGTTTCTCTTTCCTGTTAACTGCTCTGTACGATATGATTGGTGTTAACCTGCATGCATGGTTTCAGAAGAGCCTCTTGGCCGGTACAGGGAAGAGCTGCGCATTATGTCGCGGTTACTCACCCTGGGCACTTTTACCGAAAAACCGATCACCGAATCAACCGAAAGCCGAAACCGAACCGAAATTTCGGTTTTTCGGTTTTTCGGTTCGGGATCGCTTTGTTTTTTTGCTCGTTCGGTGTTCGGCTTTGGGATCGGTTTCTGGCCCAAACTGAACCGAACCACCGAATTAAACCGAACTTGTGCATAAAGCCCAACCGGATCCATCGAGCCACGCCGGCCCACGACCCACCACCGGGAGGAAAACATCGAGTCCCTCACGCGCCCATCTCCTCTCCCCGATTTTTTTCTTTTGACCGGCGCCGCCTCTTCCCTCGGCGGCGTCGGCGCCTCGTGGATCGCTCGGGCGGGCGCGGCGGCCGTCTCCCTCTCCCCCTCGCGGCGCGGACCGCCGGTGGTTCTCTCCTCCTTCCTTCCTCGACGGCGGGAGGCTCGGCGCGGCCGCTACTGGAGCTCCAACGGTGGCGGGGCGGCCGTGCTTAGGCGCTGAGGCCGGGAGCTCCAGCCCGGTGGCGGGGAGGGAAGGCGGTGGATCCAGCGACGGGGCCTGACGGGGACGCCAGATCCAGCCCCGCGGCAGGCGGATCCGGGCGGTGATGGTCCGCGGCGGCGTCGCTCCTCCAGTGCGGATTTCCGCGGAAGGAATCCTCCATATGTCTTTGCCGTTTTTCGGTTTGAACCGAAAAACCAACAAAAACCTAAAACCGAATTCATCGGTTTCTCGTTTTTCTAAGGAACCGATCGGTTCTCTAATCTCGAAACCGATTTTCTTTTTATACCGAACCGAACCGAACCGAATTTTCGGTTTATACCGAATGCCCGGGTGTGGCGGTTACATGGACATTTTGCACCCCAAGGGTCTTAAGTTTGTTTGTGGAAACGACAAGTACCGGATAGAACAACAGCTCTCTCCGGGCATGGTTAGAGGGCTTAAGATGCCATTCACTTGCTGCCTGGACCTGCCCTCTCCGAACAGTCAAGACAACTAAAGGAGGAAGTAGACTAGAAGGGATTCTGAGGGAATTTGGAGCTGCTGCCATGGACGCTGCTGTGATCTTGCAAATCTCGTATGCAACCTTTGGGACATTGTTTGCCTATAATGTTGATAGATAGTTGTGCATGTAATGTTTGAGACCACATACTAGTATGAACTGAATTCAACTTTCTTACCCCTTTTCTTGATGTCTACCTGCCAGATTCCAATAACAAATGCTGCCAGTGTACTCTATATATCTCATTCCTGATCTATACGTTACCCTTGGACCTGCTTTGCTAATCGGTCGGCAATCATGCTATATGCACGAACGACAGAGGTACAATTCAATACTAGGCGAAACCAACCGTGAAATCGATCAGCCGAACAACCTTCGTAGATCCCAAACTCCCATCCGCAGACTCGTTTTCCTGTCTCCACAACCGTAAACGGCGCTCCCCTCACTCCCTCCTGAAACCTCTCGCTTTTCCTCCGCCAAAACTAAACGCACTCCTCAAAACCTCCAGCCCCTATTGCCGCTCTCGCCTGATCATGCAGGGACCTGAGCCTGCTCAACAAGGACTCGGCAGAAGGGGATGAAAAATACATCTTGTGATTCGTGCTGCAGCAATACACGTCAGGAAAGTGACCATTGTCCAAACTGAACTTCCACTCATTTGCGGGAAAAAAATATCAAGAAAAATTGTACAAGGATGTTCTGTTTATAGCTTAAGCACATAAATGGTGCTTTTCCAATGTGTCAGGATCAAGGTATAGGTAAATCGGTAACACTGTTTCCTTGCACATAATGCTTTCAGTATTTTTAATTTTCTGAAACTGAAATGCCATCTCAAACCACATCCGGTCAGTGGATCTCATCAAATCTAACTACCACTATAGAAGAGTAGCTGAATTTTCTGAAGCTATCTTAACAAAAGTCTGTACATCAGGGGCATCAATGCTTAAATGCTTTGTTTCCGTTGACACCTAAAAATGTCTGAATATTGTTTTTGGTAACTGGAACGTGTCAAGGAGGCCATCGACGTGTTGGGAGTCAAGCGGCATGGCTAAAAGATCAAAAATCATGACGAAGAAGAAAGCAAGCCAAGGCGGGCTGATCAAGTCGGCTTAGCTGCCTATGAGGACGGCTAAGCCAGCTCCCTCCGCCAAACTGGTTTAGCCGGGTGGCATGGCCGGCCCCTCTTCCTTCACACGGCTGAGTCGGGTGCCTAGCCAGCAGGGCGCCTCGGGCCGACTCAGTGAGATCCATATCCGGCCAGCTGTTACTTAACTCGTCCAGGGAGTCCGACTGGCCCCATGAAAAACCGGCTTAGCCGGGTTGGCAGCCGGCTAAGCCGCTTCTACGCTAGAAACCGACTTCTACTTGAAGTGAGTCGTGTTTTTGGTAATTTTGGAGTTGTAAATGTATCTAGGTTGTTTCCTAAGGGGATTAGACCGCCCTCTACATATTGAGAGATTCACGACTGATTTGATCCCATCTATCAAAATCAATCAAAACACAGAACTATCTCCTTTTGCCCTAATTTTGCTCTTCTCAACCCCTCTACTTGTTGTCCCGGTGAATTTCTCTAAGTGATTTGTGGCCGTTCTAGGCAGTCTTGCTGGTCCTAGAAGATCCTCACGCGCGCCCTCCCGACGGATCCTTCCGGAGGCCGTTCGAAAGCCGTTTTAGCCGAGATCGAGCTCTACATCCGTCCCTATCGATCTCTAGATCCGTTCGATCGGTTACGTTGCAATCCTTGTTGCGAAGTTTGTGTCAACATACTTTTTGACGACTCCGCTAGGGAACAATCTTGCTAATTTTTTTCGATCTACATAAAAAAAAAATAGGGCTATCGCCAACTGTTCTAGCACGGAGAAGAGGCCTGAAGTGCATTAGAGCAACATCCAGCACCCTACCTCCGTTGATGAGCTTCCTGACGAGTTGAAAGCCAAGCTACAAGAACAATTGGAAGTTGTCACATGTGTGTTCCTGGATAGCTGCATCAAGGATCAACATGATCGGGTGGAGCAATACAAGCAACCGATTTATGATGAACTTTCAGCCGGTTTCTCTATCTATTGAGGTAATAAACAATGCACCTAAATATGATGATTCTTATCCTCAACACGCTGATTATGTTGCTATGCTTAATGGACATAATAAGACTATTGATAATAGTATTAATAATGTTATAAGTATGATTATGTCTAGATTTGATAAGTTAGAAGGTAGAAAGCTTAATGTGGATCAATTTGATGAACAATATGAATATGGCATGCCTTCTACTTTCTATGAAAATCAAGCATGGTACACGGCTGCTAGCAAAGGTAAATCGATACCATCGACTCCTTCGGCTCTTGATAAAACCGGTTCTACTAGTAACAGGACAGTCACTAATAATAAACAAATTATCACTTTTTTGGCATAACTTCGGACCGCAATCAGCCAGGCCGATACTAGGCAACAAAATACAAGGACTTCAGGGGTAACAACATCCTACCTAACCCACCGAAGTTGCCTAGCGTGCCTCCTATTTTTTGATGATAATGCAGATGCTTTTAATCGGTTAAAGGAAGATTTGAGTAAATCACTATAGGAAAGTTTAGGTGTGCAATTAAAACCTTCAAGAGGTACTTACCACAAACCGTATCCTCCACACTTTGACTACATGAAAAACCCACCAGGGTGGAAGGTACCCGATTTTCAAAAATTTAGTGGTAGTGATGATAATAAATCTACAATGGAACATGTTAGCATGTATCTTGATCAATTATGTGAAGGTTGTGCTTTTGATTATACGAAAGCCATAATTTTCCTTTATCTCTTACTAGCACATCTTTCGCTTGGTTTACATCTTTACTGTATGTACCATTAGTTCTTGGGCACAATTAGAAGAAAATTTTCATAGTCACTTTTATGATGGAGTTCAGGAAACTAGACTGGTCACATTTAACATCGTTTGTCAAGGGCATAGTGAGCCACGTGATAGAATTCTTTAGGCGTTGCAAAGAAATTAAAAACCGATGCTTTCATTTGATGACCTATGAACGTGATCTTGTTGATATTGATATATGCTATAATGGTTTACATTATAAGATCAAAGATAAACTTGAAAATGTTCAATTTAATAGTCTTCCTTACTTCATCGAGAGCCGTTTTGGTTGATTCATGCTTTAAAGATTCTCGAGATAGTAATTATAAATCTCATCGTGCTAATGTTCATGCTCTTGATGGATATTACTCGTCGGACGATGAGAGTAAAAAGTTAATGACTGTTGAAATTCGGTGGCCGCCAAGAACAAGCAAGTAACTTACCCTTCTCTCAAGCCGATTCACAAAAATCGGAATGAGGAAGTAAATTTTACTCAAAATTGGATGCATTAGAATGTATACTATACCTTCTAAAGTCGTAGAAGCGATACCCTCCGTCAATAGACTCATTTTACTGTAGTTTGCACGTGCACTGACTCCCACCGTCCGATCTTCAAGTAGATACTCACAACCGTCCAAGTGTCCAGTTTCCACAACCTTCGTCACGCTGTTTTCCGCATCGCCTCCTACCTGCGCTCCGCACTCCTACCTTGCCTCCCCACCGTACGCTATCTCAACGCCGCCGCCAACCTTCGCTTCCCGGGGTCGCCTCCCCGTCCCCGCCACGCGCGCTCCTCCCCCGCCGACAAAGATACGCCGAAAGCGCGCCTCTCACCCCCTCCCCCCAGGCATGGTGCCCGGTCCCAAGCATCTTTACGAAGCTCATCCTCTGCGGACGTGGCGGCTGCGCGCGGGTCTCACAAGGAGCTTGGGGGACACGACCTCACGGTGGAGTGCAGCCTCATGGCCAGGCTCGCACAAACTTTGCTCGTCGAATTCATATTTCTCGTGATGTCACGTCTGTTGAGTGTTGTCCATATTTTCACTCAACCATCTCAAAATAATCATCATATTCAAATGACTCTTTCTTTTCTTTCCTTACCTTCCTCACCGACTTCACCTGTGGATTCTACCACACCTTCACTTGGTATTCACATTCCCTCGATCTTTGTGTTCCTTCACAATCTAGTCTTACAAATCCTCCAATCCATTTTCATTATAGTCATCATCCTCGTGTAGTCGCTCGAGGTTTTTGGTTGTAACACCCTAGCTCGTTAGAAGCCTATACTAGTTGTGAAGTTGGCCCATGTATCCCAAGTGCCTTATGTGTGGTTGTGTGGATGGTGGCTTTAGTACCACCTTGTAAGTTTAGGAGGGTGAGGGCTAGCTTATAAGCGTTGTCGTTCCAAACATAGCACCTCCAGGTTAACCCTTTTACATGAAACGGGGACAAAAGTGTAATTGAGATGCTAGTTTTGGACATGGGGTGTTACAAATGGTATTCGGAGCATCAACCCTTGCTACACGACATCTAGCACATGTATGTGGTGAGCTATCGAGGGCGTTAGCCCTTAAAGGGGGAGAGGGGTGAAGTTGGCCCATGTAGCCCAAGTGGCTTATGTGTTTCTTGTGGATCGTGTGGGTTTAGTACCATCTTGGAAGTTTATTAGGAGGGTGGGAGCAACTTATAAGCCTTGTCATTCTAAAAATAGCACTTCCAAGTTAACCCTTTTAAGTGGTGATGAAAGTTTAAGCAAGGTGCTATCTTTGGTTTTACTCCCGGTGATCTTGATCATGCACTATGTTTCGAAAGCAAACATTGCTCATAAGGTATTTGCGAGGGACAACATCACAACGTCTATTTTATGCCAAATCAAGTCCACCTCAACTATATGATTATTTTGATTCTACTTGGGCAAGTGAAACATGGATCGTTGTTCTATCACTAGCTATTGCATCTTTATCGGTACATCTCCCATTGCATGGAAATCAAAGAATCAAGTCCACCTCAACTATATGATTATTTTGATTCTACTTGGGCAAGTGATCCATGGATCGTTGTTCTATCACTAGCTATTGCATCTTTATCGGTACATCTCCCATTGCATGGAAATCAAAGAAACAGAGTGCGAAGATCATGCTCGGGCGTAACTTAGAGCTCTTACCAATACAATGGCTGAAATAATTTGGCTTGTATTGTTGTTTGGTTGATCTTGGAGTTTCACGTGATAACTCCACATCACTTTTTGTGTGATAATATGAGTGCCTCCAAATAGCAAATAATCTAATTAAGCATGAATTGACCAAGCATATTGGTTTGGATGCATCATTTATCGATCTAATTGCCATCCACAACCGATCTCAAATATGTCTCATCCGAGCTTCAAGTGGCGGACTTCTTCACCAAAGCTCAAACAAAGGAACATCATTGTTTTTATCTTGCCAAACTCAACGTGTCTAATTCCTAGTCAAGCATTCCCCTTGAGTTTGAAGGGGGTGTTAAGTATATAGTATATAGCCTAGTCTAGCCCATAAGGCCCATGGTTCATGTGCCTATTGTATACATATGTATGTGGACTAGATGTGTATGTGAGGATTGAGATATTTTTTCTAGTTCTAGACTCTTCTTTTTCAAGCAAAGAGTACCTACAACAACTTGTATAAGTTCATATGATTAGAATAGCTTTGTCACCCCCAACCGCAATTCTTGCGGTGGTTTGTTCAATTTTTTTAATGAAATATGTTTAATAGATCATACTGCGACATGATGTCAATAGAGTACCTCATATACTCACAAAAATCTGTTTCTTCTATAGTTATCACATTAGTGTGTGGCAACCTATGTTCAGTTTATCATAATAAATTTTGTTTCAGAGTTGTAGACTAAAAATATTTGTATTTTTATTCTTATAGAAACGGATTGTTGTAGGTCACCGATGATCAAACTGGTAGCAGATCAAAATTTTCTCAATTATTTCCAATAGTTGTTTAGAGTCATCTTTGGTTAGGTACAACAACATAACTCTTTTAAAGAATTTCTCAGAACCCCATGCAGCACACACTACGTTATTGTGTTATTGTATCTTCGAAATGTGTTGAGATGCCGCATCGGAGGGAGTATGAAACATATCATGGAGTTAAAACATTTCCCTGCGAAATTGTTTCTCCTCATAAACTGCGCAAACTTTGCCAACATAAAAAGTTTGGAAGGTGAGTGGAGCTTGTGAGCGGAGTCAACACAACCATCACACCCCTCCAATATTGTGGGGGAATCAACACAACGAGAAGCATGCTGCCGATGACCTAACAAGAGACTAAGTTATGGAGCTACTTGACTCGAGAGGTCTCTTTGTTGGGACATCCAGTCTTTTTGGCACCAAGGAAGGCGAGAACCTTGTCTACCGGTCTGACTGTGTACGAAGCAAGCTGATGCGTAATTGGTGCGAGAGATGTTTTGGACAATACTCAATACAATGCGAGAGATGTTTTGGACAATACTAAATACAAGGTACCACTTGGATTACACTCAGTTGTTTGCTTTGCATATAGTTTAATCGTTGGAGATTTGCATGTGCTGACACTCGATAACAACACTCCCACCGGACCGGAGAGATAGATACACTACTTAGAGTTGCAGGAAGTTCATACCGCGAGTGTAGAGAAGCTAGACCCACCTGTTGTTCTTGATGGACGTACACTTGTATATCTGAGGAGCAGTTACATATGAGATGATATTTAGTTCACAATCTTATAGGTACAATCATATCTATCAGCTTTGCTCAATTGTATATGTCTGGAGGTTATGTTCGAAACTTATTTCACAATCTTGTAAGTAAGATAATGTCTGTCAGCCTTGCTCAGTTGTATATGTCTTGAGGTTATGTTTGAAACTTGAATGACAAGGATAGCTAGTATATGCTAAGGAAAAACAACATTGTGTCCTAAAATGCAAGTCGTTCTACGACTTGGGGGAGTACCAAGGAACTAGAAAATAGTCTGCATTACCCCTGTATGAGCAAACAAAACTAACATCATTAATTGCTGCTATACACTGTGCACTACACATAGATGGAGGGGGCAAAGGCAAGTGATGTGCCTGACTATTGCTAGAACTAGCTTACGACAGTAGGTAGGTGTAGCTGCAAAACTCTACAACGACTTGTCGGGACAAATTTTGAATTGCAAAACGACTTGCTTTATGGGACAAAGGGAGTACTTACCTCGTTATAAGGTTGTAACATCCAATCCCGGCAAGACGGCCCAGTCCACTCTACCGAGGAGTGGTCCCACCTGCGTAGCAACCCGCTTGAACTTTCGTCCTCGCTTCGTTCAAAACGGTTAACCGAAGGTTACTACGCGTCCCTGGCCCTGGTATTTAAGTCGGTTTGAAACTCCCAGGATTCACTACTAAACATCTGGGTGCTACAGTGCTTCGCGACGCTACAGTATCTGGTGAACAGTCCCCGCGCTACAGTACTCGAAACTGGCCTGGTTCGTTCCGGTAAACAGTAACGGACTGCTACAGTGCCCGAGGACTACAGTACCAGGCCGCTACAGCCCGGAGTCCGGATGTACAGTAACTCCCGCTACAGTGTTCCGGCCCACTGCCCAGCTACAGTCCCACCGGCCCATTCCGTGAATTGGGCCCACTTGGCCATTTTTGGGATGTTACAAAGGTGTGCTTGTAACTATCATTCTCACTTCCAAAAAGACATATTTTTACTGTTAACCAAACAGATATAAGAAAAATATTACTTTTAAAAGTAGATAATTAGTATCATTAGATAGGTGATAGCTGAACTTATATTTATAATATATACAAATATTGTTGTATAATCTAATTAAATTTAACGAAGTTTGACTAAACTTCATAGTCAGACTTGTTTTACTGTGGGTGTACCTGTAGTCGCATGCACCTAGATACCCTACAATATGGTTCTATTCAGATGTTGTCCCATCGTGGTTGTGGATGTCGTACAACCTAGGCACGATGAGATGGCGTGGTTAGGGAAAGTCGTGTCACACAACAAAGACAAATCGATCGAAGTTCCCGAGATTATGCCTGTAAAATTGATAGAAAGGAGGCAAGAGTTTTCTGAAAATTTTATTAGACGAGAGAAAAAAAACACAGATTACAACTAGGGTAAACGCACTACTAGAACCGTCACTCACTCTACTACGATGCAGGCAGCCAGGCCACAACCCACGCTGAGGAAGAAAATAAAAAAAGCACAAAATGAAAACTTAATGTTCCAACTATAGAATTAGATAAGCTACTCTTCATGGTCCCTCAGTCTTGTAGCATGTTGGTATCGCAGAATGTCATCTTTGCGGAGCTGTGCTACTTGGTTTGGTTGGGACTGTGTTGGAAGGTTCTCATGTTTTGTTTTGTTTTCAAATATTCCACCAAAAAGTAGATCATGATTATGTCGATCCCCTCTTTTTGTGTGTTTGTCAAATTTGTTGGTGCGGCATTTTTGCGCCAATACCCATAGATTGATCCTGTTGTGTTCACCGAGTCTAGCACTGATAGGTTTAATTAACCACCGTATGAGGCAGGACCAAACTTGTTGTGCGTAGTTTATCGAAGTCTTTGCAGAGATCGTTTGGTGTTTCAGGTCTGTACAGTGTGTTCAGATAATTAGGCAATTTCCGTGATTAATTTCAAAATATAAATCATGACAAATAGACCTACTAGATAAAGCATGTCAAGCATACTAGCAAGACAGATCAAGATATCGCATATACTAGCGGTGACGAGATCATGATATCACGTAGCATGATCATAGCAACGTGTAAACCCAACTAGCACACCGAATAGATTGGATCTCGAGAATACCGGGCCGACGTTGAGGACAACGTAATGAAGAGGTTCCTCAAAATCCACGCCGAGGTCCCTCCAGTTGTCGCCGCCGCCGATCGGGCGGCCGCCGCTTTATTCGCCTTTAAAGCGACGCCGAGGTCCTCAGTCGCCGTTGTCGTCGCCGATTGGCGGCCGGGCCGAGGAAGTCGAAGAAGCCGTCGATGAAGACGGCGGGGACGGTCCCTCCGCGTGTCCTTCCCGGTAGACGAGCCGTGACGAAGATCGGGAGCAGCCGCGCCGAAGAGCGCTTCCCAAAACCTTATTCGCCTTCTCCCGCCGCAGGATCGCAAAGACGAGGGTTTCGGAGACCTGCCGCCCGGCCGCTAGTGCACGCAGCAAGCAATCGGGCTGGAGTAGCTATGGCGGCGCAACAACAAGAAGAGGCGAAAACTCTATCTCAATTCTCTAGAGTTGAGAGGTTGTCTCTTCAAAGGACACTACTCTAAACCAATATGAGATATATAATCTGATTTTGGCGTGGCCGGTAGGTTGCTTATATATCCCGAACATCGTGTCGCGATCACGATCGGTTTAGGACTCTCTACTCGAGTCGGTTCGGGACTCTACAACTTGAAGGCCAAGATTACCAAATATAGAATGGGCCTTTGAGATCTCTCTAGGAATTTCCGAATTTGTTATTGGGCCAAGCCCATCTAAATTCCAACAATCCCCCAGATCTCAAATACCCATTTAGAGTTTTGCCAATTCTTCTTTGTCATTGTTTAATATACCTAGTATTTCGGCAGAGACTGTGAAGTTGAACTTCGCCTAGGTCCTTGCTACACTTATTCACAACTTGAACAATGGACTACGCCTTGAATTGCAAGTTTTGTGCGAACATGCTTTACTTAAAGCCACACTAGTACCTGGTCCTTAAGCTACACTTATTCACAACTTGAACAATGGACTACGCCTTGAATTGCAAGTTTTGTGTGAACATGCTTTACTTAAGGCCACATTAGTACTGGCCGCCAAGTAGCCTTACCCCGTGGGTGGAGCATATACGTCATACTCCCCGGTCTCTTCATGAGCTTACTAGAGACCACCCAAGTCTCATAGGATGCGACGTTTAACAGTCAAACTCATATAGGTATGTTCTTTCAAGAATGCTCAGAGGATCGCATCTTCGCTTGTTAAAGCCAATAGAACATATTAAGGCATTAGCCAACCCGCCATACAAAGGCCTCAACGCATTTGAGAGTTATTGCATCTTCACTTAGAGAGGGTTATAAATATACTCTCCTCGGTTTACCAATAGCTTGTTCTTCCCTGCATCCTTAGTCACGGGATCTCCGATCAAAAAAGGTTGGGTTACTACTATCGTAAACTCATATGGGTCTCATACCCATCTCCCTCGATGCAATTTCTATCACATTACGTGATAGCCCTTTAGTAAAGGGATGCGCCAGGATTTTATCTGTTTGGACATAAGCCCACGCTTATTACTCCGGAGTTTCTCAACTTCCCGACGGTCTTCAAACGTCTTTTAACGTGTCTTGTTGACTTCAAGATTATCCTTAGCACTATTCACTTTAGTGATTCTTGTTTGATTATCACAGGTTCATAAGGATAGCATTTTTTGGTTTTTCAACCACCTAAGAAGTCGACAAGAGCTCACGCTAGCCACTCGCCTCAGCAGATCTTTGTTTCTAAAGCGAAGAAGTTCTCGCTCCATGGTTGACTTAGTCAAAATAGTCTATTTACAAGACCTCCATGACACCGCGCCACCTCCAAGAGTAAATACATACCCACTAGTAGCGTAGATTTGATCAAGATCGAAATCCGGTTCGCATCACTATATCCCTCTAGCACTGTGGGTGCCCGAATAGTGTATGTCATAACTCATTGTACCTCTAAGATAGCACAAGACCCTCTCTAGTACATGCCAATGATCATCACCCGGGTTGGACATGTACCTACTCAACTTGCTCACAAAGAAAAGAGATATCCGGGTCTAGTTGCGCTAGCTAAATACATGAGTGAACCAATTATCCGAGAGTATCTCAATTGATATCTAGCATTTCTCTTATTCTTTCCGCATTGTCACACTAGGATCATAAGGTGTTGGAGAAGGCTTTTATCCATAAAACCAAATCGGTTCAGGACCTTCTCAACATAGTGAGATTGCAACAATGTAATCCCACTCTCTTCCTTAATTAGCTTGATGTTTAGAATTACATCGCCTCTCCTAGATCTTTCATGTCAAAACTCTTAGACAAGAAAGACTTGACTTCATTGATCACATCAATGTTGGAACCAAAAAATTAAGATATCATCAACATATAAGCATAATATAACAGATTTGTCCCCACCATGTCGATAATACACACACCTATCGATTCATTGACAACATAACCCGGCACTAGTTAACGTAGTGTCAAACTTCTCATGCCATTGTTTAGGTGCTTGTTTCAAGCCATACAAAGATTTCAATAGCTTGCACACCTTTTGCTCGCACTTTTACTACAAATCCATCAGCCGATCCATGTAAATCTCCTCATCCAACTCTCCATATAGAAAAAGTCGTCTTTACATCCATTTGATGAATGATCGGACCATATGAGGTAGCCAAGGATAGTAGTGTTCGAATAGTGGTCATTCTAGCAACAGGTGAGTAAGTATCAAAGAAATCCTCGCCCTCTTTTTTGAGTATAACCCTTTGCCATAAGCCGAGCCTTGTACTTATCAACAAGTACCATCAGGTCTAAACTTCTTCTTGAACACCCACTTACATCCAATTGATTTACAACCGAATGGTAGATCAGATAGCTCCCAAGTTCCATTAGAAAGAATCGAGTCCATCTCACTATGAACGCCTTCTTTCCACTCATCTACATCCGGAGATGCATATGCCTCGATATAGAGGTGGGAGTATCATCCACAAGGTACACAATGAAATCATCACCAAAAGATTTTGCAATCCTTTTGTCTCTTGTTCCTTACAGAACTTCATTGTCATCCTTCTCAAGTGGTTGTTCAAATGACTCAACAGGGTATTCGATAGGTATAGTATCATCGGGGAGCTAATTCAAGTAGAAAATCTAACATTGCTACGCATATATTTCAAAGGAAATATATTCTCAAAAAAATGTAGCAACACGAGATTCAAAGATAGTATCTACAAGCATATCGTAAACTTGAGATCTTACTACTAAAAATTGATAGGCAATCTTTGTTGTGAGCATATCCAAGAAAGATACAATCTACCGTTTTTGGTCCAAGCTTACGCTTCTTATTAATTGGAATATTGACTTTCGCCAAGCATCCCCACGTGCGCAAGTATGAAAGTGATGGTTTTCTACCAACCCACATCTCATATGGTGTTGTCTCTTTATTTCTCGTTTGGAATTCTATTCGGATATAACTCGCAATCAATATAGCTTCCCCCCACCATGCCTTAGATAAACCAAAGAAGGTGTCTAACATGGCGTTAACCAAGTCGGTCGGCGTGCGATTTTTCCTCTCAAAGAATCACGTTGGATTCGGGCGAATAGGGAGGCGTCCCTCGTGAATAATACCATGTTCCGCACAAAACTCATCAAATATTATAGGAAAATATTCACCACCACGATCTAACCTTAGACGTTTAATCTTTCTCTCTAGTTGATTTTCAACTTCAGCCTTAAAGATTTTAAAGTAGTCTAATGCCTCATCTTTAGTTTTCAGCAAGTAAATATAGCAATATCTAGAAGCATCATCAATTAATGTCATGAAATATCTCTTTCCACCTTTAGTCAACACACCATTCATCTCGCATAGATCGAGAATGTATGAGCTCTAGAGGTACCAAGTGTCTCTCCCTCCTCCGCCTTGTGAGGCTTTTGAGGTTGCTTAGATTGCACACAACTATGACACTTAGAACCTTTGGCAATAGTGAAATCTGGAATTAACTTCAAGCTAGATAAATGTGACATCAAACCAAAGTTCACATGACATAAACGAGAATGCCAAACACTTGAACTATCATTTATTGTGCCACAAATATGATTCACCGACTTATTGCATAAATCACGCCCAAACTTAGGCGGAACAAGCCGCCACGATCAGAACCCTTACCAATAAATTGTTCATGCTTAGACATAACTACTTTATTGGACTCCATCACTACCTTAAACCCATCTCTTAAAAGAAGGGAAACACTAACAAGGTTCTTGCGAATAGTAGGGACATGTTGCACGTTCTTCGGTTTTACGATTTTACCCTCAAGTAAACTTCAGATCTACCGTGCCAACACCATGAGCGTAAGCATGTGACCCATTCCCCATTAGGACGAAGAACCTTGTAGCTCTTTATAAGAAGAAAAGAAAGAGATGTTAGCACACACATTAATATTAGCACTGTATCAACCCACCAACTTGGTGATTGAAATACCGATAGTACAAAGTAGGAACATTACCTGTACTCTTCATCAAGATTGCTAATAGTCACGAGGTTGACATTCTTATTATTCTCACCGAAAAAGTGACCAAGCTGTCCATAAGTGAAGCAAGGCACCTCATCATTATTTTTCTTCTTCTCAAGGTAGTTGCTAACTTGGCATTGGAAGATTTATTCCCTTTGTTCTTGCCATGTGGGTTTTCTTGCACAATATTAGTGCTAGAATGGCTCTTGTTCCCCTTCTCAATAGTATTCTTCACCCGAATCTTTTCCTCAACATCAAGAGATGCTATCAGGTTTACAACTGATATTTTACGTCTCTTGTGTTTTAGAATTGTGTCGAAGCTCTTCCATGAAGAAGGCAACCTAGCAATAATGCATCCGCTACAAATTCATTGGGTATGACATACTTAAGGAGTTCAAGTTCTCTTGCCATGTGTTCAACCTCATGCGCTTGCTTGACTATAGATCGGTTAGCAACCATCTTGTAGTCATGAAAGCTCTCCATAATGTACAACTCAAATGTACCAATGGTTGCATTCAATTGATCCCACAATGCCCTCTCATCTTGGAAGTGCAAGTTTGCATCTTCTAGATGACTAGCAAGACTTGTTTAGGATTGTTCTTCTAAGGATAGTGTTGTCTCCTTGGAATCTTCTCTTATCTCTAGAGATATTTCCCCGAGGCGATCCAACAAGAACCCGTAACATCTTAGCCTCTAGCCGAGCATGGCCTTAACTCGTCACCTCTTTATATGTGCACTAGAAAACTTTTCTAGTCTCAACACGTCGAAAAACAGCCATAGTTAAATCAAGAAAAAGCCTATATAAGGTTTTTGGATTGTTGAGATAATTAGGCAATTTCCAGATTAATTCCAAAATATAAATCATGACAAATAGACCTACTAGATAAAGCATGCCAAGCATACTAGCAAGACGGTCAAGATATCGCATATACTAGCGGGGACGAGGATCATGATATCACGTAGCATGATCATAGCAACAGTGTAAACCCAACTAGCACACCGGATAGATTGGATCTCGAGAATATCCGGCCGACGTTGAGGACAACGTAATGAAGAGGTTCCAAAAACGACGCCGAGGGTCCCTGTGTCGCCGCCGCCGCCGCCGACGTGGGCGGCCGCTATTTCCGCTTTTAAAGCGACGTCGAGGTCCTCAGTCGCCCATTCTTCGTCGTCGATTGGCGGCACGGCCGAGGAAGTCGAAGAAGTCGTCGATGAAGACGGCGCTTTTGGACGATCCTCCAGCGTGTCCTTCCCGTAGACGAGCCGCCGCGACGAAGATCGGGAGTAGTCGCCAAGAGAGCTTCCCAAAAACCTTATTCGCCTTCTCCCACAAGTAGGATCGCAAAGACGAGGGTTTCGGAGACCGCCGCCTGGTCGCTAGTGCACGCAAGCAATCGGTCGAGTAGCTATGGCGGCGCAACAACAAGAAGAGGCTTAAAAACTCTATCTCAATTCTCTAGAGTTGAGAGGTTGTCTCTTCAAAGGACACTTCTCTAAACCAATATGAGATATATAATCTGATTTTGGCGTGGCCGGTAGGTTGCTTATATATCTTGAACATCGTGTCGCGATCACGATCGGTTTAGGACTCTCTACTCGGAGCCGGTTCGGGGACTCTACAACTTGAAGGCCAAGATTACCAAATATAGAATGGGCCTTTGAGATCTCTCTAGGAATTTCTGACTTGTTATTGGGCCAAGCCCATCTAAATTCCAAACACAGTGTTTGCATGTCGGATCATTGGGGCCAATTGTGCTTCATTAGATTGTTAGCAGTGAGAATCTTCTTCTTGTGTAGGTCCATGTGGACAAACGACATTTATGTTACACTCTTGCTCTCCAAGATTAGTGTCAACTTTAATTTGTTATAGCACCCCTCAAACCGAATTTGGTACGCGCTCTTGGTTGTGTAATTCTCCATTAGATGTCCACCGCCAACGAATTGTGTCATCTCTGTTTTGATCTAGATAAACTCCTCTCCATCAAAGGTAAGCTAGTGCGCCCCATTATTATGCAATAACTTTGTTCTGTATTGAAATGGAATGAAATCTAGTAGTTGTTAGTTTTAACCTCGGTAATTG